>OY757906.1:114933010-115105510 GCA_963585895.1 Sepioteuthis lessoniana
ATGTATTGACCCAACCCTTCTACCATGGGCAGGATATGACACAAGGTCAATTTCTAAGCGGAGTTTTTAAGCTGGCTTGAAATCAGTGTTTTCCTTCCCTAAACTGGTTGTCTAAGTAAGTAAAGTTGGTGACCTTAATCGAGGGTGACCCGAAGGCTCTCTTTTCAATAGCTACTACACTGAAGTGTAGAGGAGGGTACAACTCCCTTTCCCTGGATTGCTCCACTTTACCCTTGATCATTACCTTATAATGCTGAGTGTTAAGCAAGGCGGCATCAAGTGCTATTTTTCGGACCTGGGATTGAACTTCGGTCTTCCAGACCATTGGTGAACACTCTACTCATTAGGCCAATGGCCCGGTTGCCTAACTAAAGAACCCTATCTGTCTTTCTATTTACCCACAGCTTGAGGGAGAACAGAGAGATTCATTCCTTTCCAAAGGGGCTTAGCGCGAAGTGAAACGCAAAAGGTCTTGTCCAAGATTTGAACACTGGTGATAATCGTTACGCTAAGTGCGTAGGTTTTGGTTTGGTCTACTTATCACAATTGGTTGTTATTACAACAGGAATCCAATGGAGTTCATAGGCCGTCTAGTTAAACATAAAATGCTTGCTCATGGGTTGATGTGTTTGCAGCAGTGTACTGTGGCCAGGATCTTGCGCAATATTACTCCCGCTGTCTTTAATGCTGATTTGTCTTTGTGTCTACAAGAAGCTTTGACAAACCTTCAACCACAAACCGCAGCATATTGCCTTACGTTCACACACACACACTCTCGCACACACATATACACACACAAACACACACATACACATACGTATCAATATACTTAAACTGTACGCACGTACCTACCTACATACGTTACCCCGGGAAAAGGTAAAGAAAGGACGGGCGGCCGGCAAGTCCGATTAAACAAACGTTGTAATCTACACGAGACCACCCACAAGATCCATCTTGCCCATCCGTTTGTTTCAAAAGATACCCCCGCCCCATAAACTCAATCTATCATCTTTCTCGGTAGAACAAGAAAGAGAAGATAAGATCTTTACCTTAACAGGATGGAATTAGGCAGACTGCACTGTCTAACCCAACCATGTTTTTTGATTTTTGCTTCTTTTTTTTTTTGTTCGCATATATTTATACGTGATGTGTATCTACGTATATGTTAGTTTATTTACTTTTACTTGTAATTATGTATATTTTCCTTTAATTGTGTATGTGTGTGAGAGAGGAGATAGAGAGAGAGAGAGAAAAGGAGAGAAGGAGTGAGAGAGAGTTTGTATGCAGTGGGCAGTAGACTCTCTCTCTCTCTCTATATATATATATATATATGTGTGTGTGTGTGTGTGTGTGTAATGTATATTTTGGTAGAAATCGTTCTCGTAAACAAGTTTTATTAAAAAGCACAGAGAAGTTTTGTTTTAATATCTTTATTTCCTAATAATTTTCTCTTGTTTTCACACAATCCTACGATATATATATATATAAGTAAAGTTGGCGACCGTAGTCGAAGGCTCCTTTTTCAATAGCTACTACACCGAGGTGTTGAAGAGGGTGCTACTCTTTCCCTGGATTGCTCCACTTTACCCTTGATACGTAGCTTATACGACTGAGTGTTAAGCAAAATGTTATCAATTACCATTTTTTGAGTTTTTGGCATGACTCGACCTGGGATTGAACCCCGCTCTCCCGGGCCATTGGCGAACACTCTACCTAATAGACCAAATAGGAAGTTACGTCGTTGGAAAAGGAACCGACTTCAATTCCTGACCGAGACCGTTTGCATTTCCATAGGGAAAGGTATGAATCTAACTATTCCCCCTCCAATAATGGGTAAATAGCAGGGCAGATTGAACTTTTAAACTTTAGTATGGCAACTGGTCAAGGAAAAGTAAAACTTTTAATTCAAAGCTGTTAAACTCTGACCAAAAATGACCTTGTTTCGCATCCTGCTCGTGCGAAAAGGTTGAGTATATATATATATATATATATATATATATATATATATATATATATATCATCATCATCAGGTTGTGCTGATAGCACAGATTCTCTTGACTTTTTCTCGCCATCCGTCTCTATCATTCATCGCTTTTTTCAGGTCCTCTAGACTGCATCAAGTATCCGCACAAAGCTGATGAATGTAAGTCTTTGCTGGTCAGTCAACACTTGCGTGTTCATATGTTGAAGTTCACGGGAGAACTTAGCTTATGAATTAATTCATGCGTCTCTAGCAGTGCCTAGTATATCTTATTTGGCTTACTTGGATAGTATGTGAGATGGGAGGCAAGTGACCGTACAGCTACTGTGAAAGAAAATGGTGTCACACTCGCACATGATATATATATATATATATATATATATATATATATATATATATATATATATATATATATATAAAACGAAGTTTGTTATATTTCTATACATAGAATGCTTAATATCGGTGATATTTTGTCGTCCAAAATTTTCTTCTCGAATTCTTTCAACCTACTATTATTCATTTTCAAATAAAAAATTGAGACATGTTGGGTTTTTTTTATTATTTTGATGTACTTGCCTTTTCTCGTGTGTGTGTGCGCGTGTGTGTGTGTGTGTGTGTGTGTGCGCGTGTGTGTGTGTGTGTGTGTGTGTGTGTGTGTGTTTGTTTTTGTTTTCGTTTTCTGCTTTGTTTTGTTTTGCTTTGCATTTTTTCCATTAGATTGATTGATTGACTTTAACGGCATATCAACCTATCAGGGATTATTTTATGCCTAGATGTAGTAGAATTGCATTCATTATACATTTATATTCACATTTTTTTGTCTAGTTGTTTCTTATGAGTTTTTAGAACGCAGTTGTATGATTTGAAGTATTCCTTTCTAATACAAATAATTTGGACACAGCTGTATGGTTTCAAGAACTCCTATCAACTACAAATAACTTGCACACAGTTGTATGGTTTCAAGTATTCCCATCAAATACAAATAATTTGGATACAGCTGTATGGTTTCAAGAACTCCTATCAAATACAAATAACTTGCACACAGTTGTATGGTTTCAAGTATTCCCATCTAATACAAATAATTTGAACACAGCTGTATGGTTTCAAGAACTCCTATCAACTACAAATGTTTTGCGCACAGCTGTATGGTTTCAAGTATTCCCATCAAATACAAATAATTCGAACACAGCTGTATGGTTTCAAGAACCCCTATCAACTACAAATAATTTACACACAGTTGTATGGATTCAAGTATTCCCATCTAATACAAATAATTTGGACACAGGTGTATGGTTTCAAGAGCTCCTATCAAATACAAATAACTTGCACACAGTTGTATGGTTTCAAGTATTCCCATCTAATACCGATAATATACACACACAGCTGTATGGTTTCAAGAATTCCTAGCTTATACAAATAATTCGACACAAAATCTATGAACGCAGTTCCCTTACCTTTAGGCATACAATTACACCAGACGGGTCGACATGCCATTATAATTAATCAATCAGTCGATCAATCACATGTGTCGTCGCTTCTACGACAGTCAGGAATAGCATACATGGTGAACCGGAACGAAGTATAAGTCCCCGTTAAGATTCGAATACTTCCCCTTCTGCCTTGGGAAAGTGACTGTAACAATAAATAGTAACGAAAACGACGATTCGAGAAATCTTAGAAGTGTCTTTGAAGTTTAGTCAGGTATTTATTACTTTTGAAATAGGTTTGAAGATTTAGAGAGAAAAACATGAAAATAGAAGTAATGCTGGACGTTTAAATATTTGTCTTTCTCCAATTTTCCAACAGAAAAAAGTCATTTCGGTACAAGATAATCACTGTTCATATAAAATGCCTTTATTATGAGAATCTAAAATAAACGAAGAAAATCATTGCTAGATACAAGGGAATATTTTGTTTTGGTTTGGTTTAACACACGGTCCTATTGAACACGAAAAATTTCCAAACAGATGTGATGGACCCATAGATAATTTTGGATTGGTTTGGTTTGGTTTGGTTTGGTGTTGTATCGTAGTAAGGAAGATATGCACGATGAAATAAAGAGTTAATTATTTATTAACTGAAGTGGTACAGTCCAAAAAATGTAATAAGTCTCGCACTGTAGGTGTTACGTTCGAAGTTGGTCTTACTACTGACCGAGATCTTGCAGAACGGTATTTGTCGGCCGTCCCACCAACCGGACGAGTGTGGCACAAGGCCTTTTTTAAAGTGGGTCTGGGCGCAGGGCCATAGCCCAGACGCGCCCGACATTCCCAAAAATGCCTCGGGCCCCGTCGGCATTCCCCTAAAAAGTGGTGCCTCAGGCGATAAACCTAACCCCTCCGAGGAGGGTTAAAGCCAAGGAGACGGCCCCCTGAGGCTTGAGGTATATCCAGAAGACGAGACACATCCGACCAGATCCGTGCCGTTGACACCACGGCCGGCCGAAGTGTGACCCATCTACTGAATCCAGTTGATGGAAATCAACCTGAGATCTTGCAGAACTTTCGTGCTTAAGGAACACGTCTTTTATACCTCCACGATACCGAAAGTCACGTGGTACGAGCTACTATACAACATATGGTTTCTTTGTTTAATAGCATATCAACTTTCGTGGGCTATTTAATACCAAAATCATTGTTGAAGAAGAACAGCTGTGGTACATTTAACTCAGAGATGGGATGATAAAGAGAAAATACCTTTCCTAAGGGTATTAGTCCAAAAGTGAACTGACTAGTGCAACTGGAGTTCGAACTTGCTTACTACGATGTTGCAATGGGGGGGTCGCCGTGTTGTAATGGCTAAAGAGTTAAACAGCGACCTCAAAGTAAAGAAGTTCAAACTCCAGCCGCGTTTTTACGTTCACTTTAAAGGGCGTTTCTTGTGGTATAATGGTTAGCAAGCTAGACTAGCAAACCTATACGAGTGAGTTCGAGTCTCATTTGGTGCCCCATATATATGGCTTTGTGCCACATCTAAGCAGAAAGTTTGATAAATTAATACTACGATGTTCAGCTCTTTAGCCAATAAGCCACAAATACTCCCACCTCAGAGAAAGTAACCTGATAAGTACTACCCCTCAAAGTAAGAGTGAACCGAAGACTACTGGTTAAAAAAGGAATACTCCACACGTGCTATATCTCTAGAACTGAAGTCTCATCATCAGATGCAATTTTCTAGGGGTGAAATCTACAGAGCATACAGTTAGCGTATTCTAAGGCCCACCGACAGAGTGGCTAACTTACCTGGTTAATGATTCTAACGTGTTCAAGAAAAATTCTTCAAAGAATTCCTTGGAATTGTTCTTTTATGATAAACTACGCCTTTGAGCTCAAAAGTAAGTAAAAATGACGGCCATAGTCGAGAATGATCCGAAGGCTCCCTTTTCAATAGCTACTATACCAAGGTGTAGAGGAGGGCGCTACTCCATTCTCTAGTTTGCTCTACTTTGCCCTTGATCCGTACCTTATAATGCTGAGTGTTAAGCAAGATGGAATCAAGTACCATTTTTTGAGTACTTAGTATGACTTGACCTGGGATTGAACCCCGTCACCCGGACCATTGATGAACACGCTACTCCTTAGGCCAATGCCCTGGTTTCAAAAGCTCAAAAGTAAGGACGCTGGATTATTATATTATAATAACGGAATGATGATTTTGTGGTTACGACATAGCGGGCTATGGAAATATTCATGTTGACAATATCGTTGCTTGAGCACCTCCAAACCGATGTAATTCGAAAGCGAAGCGGAGTGAAGGACATAATCGCAAAGTACCAAAAGCAAAAGTTCCGCAGGGCTAGACAGGTCCCAGATAACAGATGAACTTAGACAGATTGTTGAGTGGTATCCGACAGATCGGAAACGAACACTCGGAATAGCAGAACCAACAACAGTAAAATGAAATCGCCAAAAGATTCTGACCAATTTAAAGAAGGGCAACGTCAAGAATGGAATGGAAACACATTGTGGCCATCGATGTGAAAAATATCAGACAACCTGGACAATAAAAATTTAAAGAGATAAATGGGTTAAATTTCATGCTTTTTAAAATAAAACCTTTTTTTTATATAATCATGGACTTTCTACGAGTACAGGTACAACACTGATCTTCAGCAAAATGCCAGAAAACGAGACTTTCGTCCGGGGTAAAGTACATTAATAACTACACTCTGATGGAGGTTCCCGTGGGGTACGTGGAGGTGCACGTGGTGTAATGGTTATCGTCGTAGGAAATGGACACGGCGACACAAGTTCAAAACCTGGATGAGACTGATTGCATTTCATATAGCACTAATACCCTTGGGAAAGGTATCAATCCAATTATTCTCCTTCCAGCTATCGGTAAATAGTAGGGCAGACTAGGTTCTTCAGCCTTGGTGAGGCAACTAGTCTAGTAGAAGAAAAACTCTGAATTCAAACCTGTTAAACTTCGCTTAAAAAAATTGACCTTGTGTCATATCCTGCCCGAGCGTAGGGGTTGGTAAATATGAATAACTACACTCTGATCCTAAACAGAAGAGCCAAATGACCTTCGTTGGTTATTTAATCCAAAGCCATTCCTGTAGAAGAACAGCTGTAATATTATTTAACCCATTGTTTGAAGGGGCGAAAAGGGTTTCATACCTTTCTCAAGAATATTAGTCCGAAAGTGAACGTAATAGCGCGACTAGAGTTCGAACTCATTTCGAGACCACAGTCCACTAAAGCCAGTTACTCCACAATGGACTCCCTGTCTCAATAATTTGAATTCTTTGGAAATTTCTCTGCGTGTATTTGAATCAACTTTCAGTTTTACTTTAGACATCTCGCATTGGCCAGTGAAAAATGGAAGTATGTCTTATCATCTGTCTCTGTTATTTTTGCTAATTTCAATTTTCTTTCAAAATTTAACCCTTTTCAAATATGAGCCGAGAGTACTGTATATACTCGAGTAATGAATGACCTCTTGTTTTTAGCCACAAAAGGGTGTGTTTTTTTAATCATAGAAATTGTATTTAACCTCAAACTTTAAGCTATGCAACCTACAAAAATATTTCTTCAACATCCCATGACATAAAGAGAAAACGTTCAAACATTTATACTTTCAAAATCACTACAATACTATGAATAAACAAAGTTTGGTTTCTTTGTGTTTAATGGTATATCAACCTTCGTAGATAAACAATGTTGTCTAGACCTTAGTGTAGCCTACCTTGTTTACCTTATTATAAAGTAAAAACTTTATTATCTTAACTTATAGCTTTTGTTTAGGTATAGGGTATGCTGGGGCATATTTGATCGAAGTTTCGCTAAGGTTAAACCTAAAAACAAGGTAAGCTTCAACCTTTGAAAAATGGACACGGTGACCCGAGTTCAAATCTCTGACTAGGCTGTTTGCATTTCACATAGCGCTGATTTCCTTGGGAAAGGTATGAATCCAACTATTCCTCCTTAAGCTATGGATAAACAGTAGGGAAGATTGGGCTCTTTAACGTTAGTATGGCAACCGGTCTAGGAAAAGGAAAACTCTTAATTAAAAACAGTTAAGACCCTTAAAATACTGACATTGTATCACATCCTGCGCTTACCGAAAGGCTGGATAAATACAAATACATATACCTAGAAACAATAGATAATGAAAATGGATTTTTTTTTAGTTTTAATTATCCTTTGTGTACATAACTTAAGGGCATCAATTCCAACCAATTTTGACAAATTAATTCATTATCTGCATGTTAGTGCACAAAATTTAATCAATGCTGTGTGGGGTTACACAGCTTTATCAATATAAAAGAATAAAGACACCTCATTGAGATGTAATGGTCAACAAGTTCATTTCACCGACCAATTACAATTCAGTAATGAGTTCAATCCTCCCCATATTTCTGGTTTTGTTTCAAATTTAAGTTAGGCTTAGTTTTTAGGACTTACCGTCGAGTGGGAGTTCTCGTGGCGTAATGGCTAAGGTGCTAAACTACGACATCGTAGTAAGCGAGTTCGATTTCCATATCAACTTTCGTGGGTTATTTAAAGCCAAAGCGATCCTTGGAGAAGAACAATTGTCTTACTATTTAACCCATAGCTAAGGAGATAAGGAGGTTCATGCCTTTCCAAATGGTATTAGTCCGAAAGTGAACGCAATCGTGCGAGTGGATTTCGAACTCGATTACCACGATGTCGCTGTCCAGCATGTTGACACAGCACCTCGGGGGACTTCCTCCATGATGTATTTAGTGAAACTGCCAAGTTTGTTATTTGCTGTATATAGTAAGAAGCCCATTCCAATCGTGGGTGGAGTCACTAGTTCAGAAATCTAAGCCCCTTATTTGTCCTCTGCCGGTTATTAACTGACTGGATCGTATACCCTTTTGAAAATCCCAAAGTGGAATGTGTCCATTTTCCATACTTACAGTGAGAGTTCTTGAGTTTAAACCTTTAGCACTCTCAGACTTTCAACTGTTTGACCTCATGAAGGAGTCACTCAGTGGACAGTGATTCTACAATGATGATAAAGATAAAAAGGTAACTTACACATGGCTAAGAAAAATACCACATATTTTATTAATATGTTTCAGCCTCTCTCTCACTCTCTCTCTCTCTCTCTCTCTCTCTCTCTCTCTCTCTCTCAAGTTAGGAATATGTGATGTGGTTGTGTTCAGTCCAAGTAGGAAATATCCTATTGTTCCATGAATGGAGTGGATTGCAAGACTGTTTCACAAGCTTTGAAATTTTAGCTCCTTATTTGTCCTCTGCCTGTAACTAACTAATTTGCTGATCCTTTTTAAAATATCCAACTCGAATATGACCATTTCTCGCACTTACAGTGAGAATTCTTGTGGTTGACCCAATGTCATCGATCACAAGGTTCACTGGAATGGGAAGGCTGCTTACACTGTACAATCTTGCCTCATCCATACTACAGTTCTCACCTAGCATCCTTAGTCTTTCAACTGTTTGACCCCTTAGAGGAGGTACTCAGAGGACAGTGATTCTCTAATTATGACAGGAGTAAAGAGGCAATTTAAACATGACAACGAAAGCAGCCAAGAAGCTTCTACTAAGCAGATATATTTGCCCTCATTCACATCGTGATTAAGAAGGAAGAATACTACGTCAAGAACGAGATTCGGAATCCTGAGACTTTTATGTTCATTTTGGTCATCTTTGTGTACTTCGAATATTAGATATATATATTAGATATATATCAAATGATATTAAATACGTTGTAACCAAGAACTAGTGTAGGAGGCGCGAGTAGTATAACGGTTCTCATCCCAGAAAGTGGACTCAGCCACCTGAGTTCGAATCCCGAATGAGGCTGTTTGCATTTCACATAGTGTCAATATCCTTGGAAACGATATGCATCCATATATTCTCTCTCCAGCTATGAGTAAATAGTAAGTCAGACTAGGTTCTTAAACCTTTATACGGCAACCAGTCTTGGAAAAGGAAAATTGAATTCAAACCAGTTCTAAACGCAGTTCCCTAACCTATAGACATACTCCAGACGGGTCGACATGCTATAAAAATTAATCAATCAGTCGATCAATCACATGTGTCGTCGCTTCTACGACGGTCAGGAATAGCGTACATGGCGATCCAGAACGAAGTATAAGTCCCCGTTAAGATTCGAACACTTCCCCCTCTTCCTCGATATGCATCCAACTATCCTCACTCCATCTATGAGTAAATAGTAAGGCAGACTAGGTTCTTAAACCTTGACACGGCAACGAATCTAGGAGAACGAAAATTGAATTCAAACCAGTTGTAAACTGGTTTGGTGGGTGGGTTTTGTCAGGCTATTCCTGCCCAAGACTTGTAACATAAGTAGCAACACTGGCATCATTTTTTCTTTAATTAAATAACAAGAATTAGTATTTGACCAACCCTCATATACGTAGCAGTCTTTAGTTTTTCTCAGACAAGAAAGAGCTTACAATAATTTATTATCTTCAAAATTAAAAAATAATCAGACATGCCCTTAAAGTATGTGAGAATGTACTAAAGAACACAATTTAACATTACATAATCTTTCTATTAGAATTACTGTGTTGTCAAAGCACATTCCAATGATAAGTGATATACGCTTCATAGTGAATTAAGATAATAGACTTTTTCTCTAATTATATATCTAATACATAAGGCATGTTCAAAAAGTATCAAGACCAAAGTTATATACCCAGAGTTTGCCATTGGTGGAAACACCATTAAATTTCCTCTTTCTTCTGAAACTAAGATATAATTTTGTATCAACCCAACCTTTTTATCATGGGCAGGATATATCTGAGTTGGAATAGCATAGACTATGAGTCGGTAGCACTTGTTGACTGCCAGTTTCTTGCCGATGCTATCATCTGACAAAGATCGCCATTGACTCTGTGTCAACATTATCCTAACTCAGATCTACATATGCTATATCTCTGATATTGAATGCTCTTTATTTATAAATATAGCAAAGTACATTTATATATATATATATATATATATATATATATATATATATATATATATATATATATATATGGGGGGGCAGCAGTCTTTCATTTAAGCCTGTTTGATTAAATAATTAAGACACATTTTGTCTCTATAATCTTACTTTCAAGTTTCCTGAAACCAAGACACTAATCAGGAAACTTGAAAGGATCCCAATAAAATTATACAGACAAATGTGTCTTTATTATTTCATCAAACATGCTTAAATACACACACACACACACACACACATATATATATATATATATATATATATATATATATACAATCTCTCTATATATACATATATGTATATATATGCATGCACTATATATATATATATATATATATATATATATATATATATATATATATATATATATCAGTAATATCCAGTCAGTGGATTATTCGGGTATAGAATTTACGAGGAATTTTATATAAATCTATAGGAGTGCTCGATGTATGGCTATTGTTATATATTCCCTCTCCAGGTTTATATAATAAAATTTATATACAGAGCGTATACAATGCAATTAGAAGAAAACTCAAACCTGGTTAAATTGTCATTATAAATTCATTTCGGCGAAGAATATCATTATACTCTTCGTCTCATCAGATGACTTCACACGTTCAATTTGAGATAGAAAACCAGCAAATATGGATTACTTTCTATATATATATATGTATGAAAAAAGTTTTTTTTACTTAATCATATATATATATATTTTCATACATATATATAGACTGTAATCCATATTTGCTGGGTTTTTTTTAAACTTCAAATTAAGCGTTTGAAGTCATCTGATGAGACGAAGAGTATAATGATATTCTTCGCCGAAATAGATTTATAATGACAATTTAACTAAGCTTGAGTTTTCTTCTAATTGCATTATATATATATATATATATATATATATATATATATATATATATATATATATATATATGCATATTTATAAAGTTAGACTAGCTCTTCGTCTGATAAATGCATGGACAAGAAATTGACCTTTACTAAGTGCTGTTGACTTTGTGTCTATGTCTGTTATTCTAACTTAAATCTATATATGCTTCAATACTGATATTGCACACTCTTTATTTATAGATATAGCAAACTACATTTCTAATATATACATATATATATATATATATATAAAGAAAACTTGGTGACCATGGTCGAGGCTGGCTCGAAGGGTCTCTTTTCATAAGCTACCACACCGAGGTGTAAGGGAGAGCACTACTCCATTCCCTAGATTGCTCCACTTTACTCTTGATCAGTTCTTTATAAGGCTGAATGTTGAGCAAGGCGGCATCAAGTACTTTTTTTAGTCTTTGGTATGACACGACATAGGACTGAACTCCGATTTCCCGGGCCATTGATGAACAAGCAACCCAATCTGTCAATGAGCCACACTATATGTACATAAAAGGTAAAGTTAGTGACCGTAGTCGAGGGCGACCAAAAGGCTCCCTTTCCAATAGTTACTATACCGAGGTGTAGGGGAGGGCACAACTCCGTTCCCTGGATTACTCCACTTTACCCTTGATACGTACCTTATATTGCTGAGTGTTAAGCAAAGAGGTATCAAGTACCATTTTTATAGTTTTTGGTATGACTCGACCTGGGATTGAACCCAGGTCTCCCGGAGTATTGGCGAACACTCTACCCACTTGGACAATATTTGCACAAACAGTAATAAGAAGCATTTAAAAAAAGCAAATTTTTGTAATGAAATAAGAGTGTTTAGATGCTCACCAGCAGAATGGTATAATCACCAAAAAGATAATAACTAACATTCTCGTTGCTGTTAGAAGTTTCTTGTGGTACAAAATGCTACAATCATCAAAAAGGAGAATGATTTTAGTTTATATATATATATATATATATATATATATATATATATATATATATATAGTGTTTTTTGCAATGTTTATAAATAAAGAGTTCTCAGTATCAGTAATAGAACATATATAAACCTAAGTTAGGATAGCATGAAGAGAGTCAGTGGCACTTGGTGACTGTCAGTTTCTTGCCAATTCAATCTCTAGACCAAGAGATTCTCCCATGGTGAACTTGGTTTCAACAGTATATAAAGAGATACTCTAAATATATATCATTGAAACCAAACTCTGCAGCAGTAATCTCATCAAAGGAATAAATACCAAGGTAGTCTCCCTTCTAAGATACTTTAGACCATTCTTCAAATGAATAAGAGAGAAACTCAGGCAAATAGACCAAAGAAAAAGAAAATTGATGACTATGAACAAAGCCTAACATCCAAGAGATGACCGTGAGAGATTACGTCTCAAGAAAAGAAAAAGGAAGAAGACTCGCCGGCATTGAGGATTGTATTGATACATCAATACAAGGACTTGAGAAATACACTAAAAAGACCTATAAAAAAAACTAATTACAGCAGTCAATAATAGCAATGGAAACATAACGAACAAGCAAAAAACGACAAAACCTTAAAAAAAAAAAGAAGAAATACAACAGTATAAATACTTCTAGGAACAAACTGGGGAGATTGCATGCAAAAACGACCTGGACATGGCTAACAAAAGAAAAAACCTCAAGTGAGAAAACTGAAGCTCTTTTAAAATCATGCCATAAGGACCAACTATATGAAAGCGAAAATTGATAATAAGCAATAGAATAGCAAGTGTAGGTTAAGTGGAGACGGAGATTAGATGGCAGCAAACTAGCACAAAAGTAGTACAAGACTAGACATGACTGAGTGGAAAAGGCGATCTACTGGGAATTGTGCAAAAGATTAAAATTTGACCACACTACTAAATGGTATACGCACAAACTAGAATCCGTCCTTGAAAATGAGATGCCTAAAATTCTCTAGGATTTTGCAATACAAACGGATCCCAACCAGGAGATCCTAGTGTTGATAAACAAGGAAAAAAACACTTGCCATCTAGAGGATTTTGCCGTTCCAGCAGACCACAGATTGAAAATAAAAGAAAACAAAAAGACAGATAAATACTTGGACCTAGCCAGAGAATTTTTAAAAAATCTTTGGAACATGAGGGTGACGGTAATACCAATTGTAATTGGTACACTTGGAACGGTCCTTAAAGACTTGAAAAGGAAACTGGAGAAATTCGAAATCAGAAGAACTGAAGCCATTCATACCACACCATTATTAAGAATACTTAGAATGTTGTATTTTGGCGTTCGACCCGGCCAAAAATGCCATTCCAAGGCCAAGGTGATGCACCGGAAGGAAGTGACACATTCCAATGGCAGTTATGAGAGGAAATCGCGTGTGCGGAAATTGGCTGATGAAATGGGACGAGGTAAAAAATTCCCATGGTACACTTATAGACTGATGCACCGGAAGAGAGTGACCTGTGAACTGCATGACAGTCGTTTCCGCTTTGATGACGATCCAACATGCCATTCCAAAGATCGAGTAGACGATTGAGTGGACGTTGAACTATTATATAACTCAGTCAAGACAGAGATCAGGCAGTTAGAGATCGGACGGAGTTATAGACGAGATGTGGTATGGAAAGCCACACCAGGCCGAAGGGGCTCAGGGCCCCCGATTGAGTTGGGGTCCAGAGAAGTTGCTGATAAGATGCAGTAAAGAAAGCCATCACTCAGCAGAGTAGGCCTCTGGGCCGCCGGTTGAGCAGCCCTGGAGAACGAGAAACACACAACGCTGACGGCCATAAGAGTGGGGGTCAAAATGTTGCAGTTTCTGTTCGGTCTCCAACTCCCTCTCACACGCAAACGTTACAAATAAAGTGAGAGGTACTTATTTGTTAAAGAGGTCTTCGCTCCTCCTTTATCGTTGTGTCGTTGTGATTCATTCTGCATGTATGTAGATGACAATACAACAAGAAGAGTCCTGATGACCTGAGGAGATTTGCTGTCACTCTGCCTCCAGTGAAAGACCACCAGTTAACACTGGTGTGAAAAAACTCTCAAAGAGAAACATTAATAAAGAAGGAATTAAAATACAAGAGATTATTAAATAACATTAAAGAGAATAAATAAATTAGCAAGTCACAAATTAATGACATAATTGATTAATAATAATGAATATAATTAATATAGCCAAGTGACTAACCATGCAGTATAAGCTAGACCACCCTTCCTAGAATGCATCAAAAGTACTGTTGACTCTGTCTATGCTATCTTAGCTAATACTGCCCAGTTAGCTGAGGCTGTAGAATACACCAACAACGTCTTACCCTTTCCAGTTGGGGTGTGTAGAATACGCCGACTACATCTCTGCTGAGTTGTAAGACCAAACAAATGTCCAGGATATGATACTAAACCATCGAATAGTGAGGCTCCAGTCCTGAAGCTTATATATATAATTGTATGGAGAAAAAGCTTGACGGCAACTACACAAGAATGCTGTGAGCAATATTGAACAAGTCCTGGAAGTAGCACCCCACAAAGCAGCAGCTGTACGGCCACCAACCACCCATCACGAAAACTATCAAATTTAGACGAACCAGACCTGCAAAACACTGCTAAAGAAGTAGGGACGAGCTCATAAGTGATGTACTCCTGTAGACCCCTTCACATGGACGAGCAAGGCAGAATGACCAGCTCGGACCTACATACAGCAGCTCAGTGCCGATACGGGATGTAATCCTGAAGACCTGCCGAAAGCAGTGGACGATAGGGAGGGATGCGAGAGAGGGTCAGGGATATCTGTACTGATAGCATTACATAATGATGATGATGATATCACTGGAAAAACTCAAAAATTATCATTTGGCTATTATAAATTTATAAATTTATTTCAGCAGCCAACTCCATACAAGAAACCAACCTTTTAAGGTAATCATCACACAATGGAGAGAAAAAAATATTCTTTCAATGGATTTTTACTTGTTAAAAAAAATGAATGAATTAATAAAGAAAGAGAAGGTGGGGGCAAAAAGATATGGGTGAGAAGTTGGTGTCAAAACTAGATGTAATGTCATCGTCTGGTGTCATGTATCCTTACGTACTTAAAAAAAATTCAAACGACTCACAGAACCTTCTGCAACTAAAATCTTGCCAATAAATTAACCTATTTTATTTTAAGAAAAAAATCTGTCAATTTATTTATTTATTCATTTATTTATTCATTTTTTAAGGAAAATGTGGCAATAAACATAATTATTAATATCAAACTTTTCTTTTGCTAAAAATTCTATTAGGGTTTTATTTGATTCTATTTAAGACTGAAATTTAGTCTTTATCTATTTTTAAACTATTTTTATATATTTTTTATTCTGAATACTGCCATTATAATTACCATCAAAATCATTAATATCATTATAATAATTAACCGTTAATAATTATTTCACTAATAATAAAAGGTAACTATTTAATCAGCTCATTAGCATAGTGGGTAGAATGTTTGCCAATGGTCCCGGAGACTGGGGTTCAATTCCAGGTCACGTCATATCAAAGACTTTAAAAATGGTAATTGATACCTCCAGTCTCCACTGGCAAACACTCAACCCATGAGGCCTATACAAGAATTCTGCATTGAACTGGGGAAAAACCTGATGGGATGAGATCAGTTATATCATCCTCATCATGTTGCATCATCAGCACGGATATCCTTGACCCTTTTTCATCACCCTTGTCTATCATCCATTGCTTCCGGCAGGTCTTCAGGATTACATCCCATATTGGCACTGAGCTGCTGTATGTAGGTTCAAGCTGGTCGTCCTGCCTTTACTCGTCCATGTGAAGGGGTCTACAGGAGTACATCACTTATGAGCTCGTCCCTACTTCTCAAGCAGTGTTTCGCATGTCTGATTTGACTAACTTTATGATATAATAATAGTTTTCGAGATGGCTGGTAGGTGGCCGTACGGCTGCTGCTTTGTGGGGTGCTACTTCCAGGACTTGTTCAATATTGCCCACAGCATTCATGTGTAGTTGCCGTCAAGCTTTTTTTTGCATGTGTTTATGTAGCGTCCATATAGGTCATGGTAATCTTTCGATGGCTGTTCGGTTATATATATATATATATATATATATATATATATATATATCCTATGATGAATCCATAAAACCAGGGGAATAATAATCCTTACCTGGTCATGTTAGTAGCAGGGGGGGTGAATTCTGAGTTGTCCTTCATCTCGGTTAATTAGCTAAGCATTGCTAGAGAGTTCATCCTGCATTACTTTTTTTACCCAAAGTTGGGGAGAGATGGCTTAATGCCTTTCCCAAGGGCATTGCTGTTTAATGAAAGCAAATAGCTTCCGCCAGAATTTAAACTAGTCTTGTCAATTCCATTTTCCTTGCCAATAACCGTCACTCCACCCATACCATCCACATATACCATTATCTTAAACTGATAAAATTTTCCAGGATTGTGCTACTGTTCGCAAATTATTTTTAGAATTTCTCAAACACAAAATATCATCATTCACATATATATATATATATATATATATATATATATATATATATATATATATTTTTTTTTTAAAAGTAAATATTTATTGGTAGACAGCAGTACTATCCTGTAAGGTTTTATCAGTTGAAGAAAACAGTAATGGGTGTGTCTCTTTAAAGACAGGATGGGTAAGATGATTTATAGCACAATGGTTAATGAGCACTTCTTGCAAGCCGATTCACAAGTGTAATGAGTTTGAACCTCACTCAACGCCTCATATTTATGTCCTTGTGCCAGATTAACTAAGCTTTGTAAATATCTTGACCAACAACAAGCAAGGTGATTCAATGTTGCCCCACCAATGTTAACTTCTACTACCTCAGATAAAATTCATATCTTGTAATTTATATGAATTTTTCAAGTACAAGACTGACCATTAAGAGAAAAGGGCTTTATCTCATTATAATCTCTGGTTTATCTATACTTATGAGTATTAGAAATTACAAGACAACTGATTGGGTTCCTTTTGTCAAAGAAGTCCATTATGATATCAGTGCTTCTATCTAGTAAGGAGTGAATAATTCTAATTAACATTTCATAATTATCTGTATTGTATCAAGAATTTGAACAATTAAAAATGGTGTACAGTACCAACACAGATCCCTCAAAATTAACATTCAGTCGTAAATTAAATGGGAAATTGCTTTATTCACTATGCCAGAATATTTTAAGTGTTTTATTACAATAAAATTTCACAAGGTCGTTTTTATTGCTTTATTCACTAAATTAGAGCATTTTAAGTGTAATCCTTGAATAAAAATCTTCCTGTGATACTTACAATTTCACACACATACAAACACACATACATACACACATACACACACTAACATATATATATATTTACACATATATATATATATTATATACATATATAATTTCTACAATACAAATGAATTATATATATGTGGGGGAGGGGTATCTGTGTCTGAGTATATGTAATAGTTACCATGTAAATAAATTTTTGAAAATACAAATTTGTTTTTACAGTGTTTCATATCTGATATATGATTATTATAGAGTCAAGTTATATCCAGTCCATGTCTAAAATTGCGTTGTAAAATAGTTGCCAAAAAACATCTAAAATCAATTGGTTAATACAAGATTTTAGAATTTTCAGTGTATTTCTCAAAAAAATATATTATGATAAGTTATGATTGTATATATATATATATATATATATATATATATATATATATATATATATATATATTAGCAGTTTATGGTTCACACTCGCACACTTGGTGAGTTAATGGAGGACAAAATATTGCACTATTATTGAATAGTGCTCAATATCAATTATAGAGCTTTTATACACATGGAAATATATATATATTATATGGTAATGTCTGTGACCCTGTGTTTCATCCTTTATGCATTCATCAAATATATATATATATATATATATATATATATATATATATATATATATATATATATATATATATATAAGAAAAACAAAACTCGGAATTGTTGCTATGTAATGTCAGTTACATTGAGCTCTTTACCAGGAAGATTTAAATGTTCATAGTTGAATAATTTAATTGTCCAGACAGAATTATTCGCGACTCCAGTTTAACTGGACTGAATAATACATATATATATATATATATATATATATATATATATATATATATATATACATTGTGGGTTGTAGAAGTTCATGTCTAATGACAAAGCTGTTATGAAAGCAACCCTTCAAGGAGAAATTAACTCTGAAATCAAAACTGGAGAAGGAAGCTCCTGTATCAAACATCTGCTGTCTTTTTGGTACCTTTTGACAGGAGTGTCTAAGATACTAAGGTACTCTGAAATAAAAACCTGCAGTTTGCATAGTCACTAGTTATCTTGCTTTGCATATCACTGGGCTGTAGCTAATGTTGACCTACTGAGAGGAATTAGTGTCGTACAACCATATGTCATTATAATCCCAGGATGTACAAATGTCTAACTACCTTATCGTCTTACACATCTTGTATATTTTTCACATGTTGAATTAGTTATCATTCAGGATGTTTGAGTTGTAATTTTAGTGTTAAAGATGGCTATTGTATGCCAAGATGTGGTAGTCATCATACATATGTGTTTGTGTAGTGTGTATATATATATATATATATGAATATATATGTAATATTTACAATACAAACTAATCATATATATATATATATATATATATATATATATATATATATATATATATATATATATATATATAGTACAATTAAATGGAGACTCTTAACCGAATTTGAGTCTCCATTTAATTGTACTATATATGCTCTGAATGTGAATTTTGTTATACCCCTGCGAAAAAATAGGGAACTAACAATAGCCATACATTGAGCACTCTCATAGATTTATATGATTACCCTCATATATTCTATGTAAAGAATAGTCCACACCTACTGTCCTTGGACACTGACTGGATAATTTAGTTATATATATATATATATATATATATATATATATATATATATATATATATATATATATATATATATATATATATATATATATATATATATATTAGTATATAAGAACATAATGAGAATTTTAGTAATATGTTGGACAGAGGAGGTAGTAAAGCACATAGATTCCAACTCATGACTAAGTTCATATCAAAGTTAAATCTAATCATCAGTTTTTCTCCTTTTCTAGTAACAGTATCACCCAAAAATGAATACATGCCTAATAATTTTTTCATAAAAAGTTAACATTCTTCAAAATCAAAGATATTAGGGTTTTATTTCTTGTAGAACCTTTCTTTCCAAGTATATATGTTAGGTTTCAGAATAAAAGACTGCCAATATGATTGATATTGACATCTGTTACTAAGTTCTACAGGATAATATATATATATATATATATATATATATATATATATATATATATGGTGTCTCAAGATAGATACAACCCATTAATTGGATAATGATTTATTACTGAGACAAGCACAATGGTCATTTGGAACATGTCCTGTGAAAAATTAATGTTTTTTTTAATTGGTATTATATCATCTTCCAGGATATGCAATCTTTTTTTGAGTTTCTTGTCTCAATAATAAATCATAATCACATTAATGCGTTAAATCTATTTTGAGACAATTTTGAATGATTTTGTTTCCAAATAAGTAGTGATACAAAATATTTTTCATCTCTTGTCCAAGGAATTGTGATCAAGGATTAATAGTTATTATAGTATACTATTTTCAAATCTGAAACAAAAAAGAATACAACATTATTATTAGTAGATTTATTTGCAGTCACATGGGTTCCATGTATATTGAGACAACCTATATATATATTTATATATATATATATATATATATATATATATATATATATATATATATATACCTGTGTGTGTGTGTGTGTGTGTGTGTGTGTGTGTGTGTGTGTGTGTGTGTGTGTGTGTGTGTTGGAAGAATTTTTAAGACAAATTTTTCACCTCAAAAACAAGGGGTCATTCATTACAAATATGTTTTTGAAAGATTGAAGATTACTTTGCTTCAAGGCCTTACCTTGCTGTAACTTTGATCCAAATTAGCCCTGCTTATACCTAAACAAAGGCTATTAATTAAGATAATAAAGTTTTACTTAACATTGTAATTATTATATTATTAATGCCATTGTATATCAGTGGTGGTGTTTTGGTATATTTGGAATATCAAAGTAAACAATGTAGGCTACATCATTGTCTAGGGTACTTTATTTATCTACAAAGGTTGTTATGCTATTAAAAACAAAGAAACCAAACTTTATTTATGATATCACATTGATTTTAATTGAATTACAGTAGTTTTGAAAGTATAAATAAATGTTTGACTGTTTTCTCTTTATACCATGTGATGTTGAAGAAATGCTTTTGTCTGCTAACATAGTCAAAAGTTAGGAGTTTTTTATTACACACAATTTCTATGATAAAAACCACCTTTTTGTGGCTAAAAATTAGGGGGTTGTTCATTGCACAAAGTTGTTTATTACACATTATTATTTATATACAGTACTATTTGCCCACATTTGAAAGGGATTAAATTTTGAAATCAAATTGTAATTAGCAAAAAGAACAGAGACAGATGAAAAGACACACACATCCATTTTTACTGGCCAATGCAAGATGACTAAAGTAAAAGTGAAGGAAAGTTAATTTGAATACATGCAGAGAAATTTTTTATTGGCCAATACAAGATGACTCAAGTAAAAGTGAAAGTTGATTTAAATATATGCAGGAAAATTTCAAAAGAAATCAAATTATGGGGAGGGGAGTTAAAGTGCTGGACTATGTCCTCAAAATAAGTGAGTTCAAACTCCAGTCACACTATTACATTCTCTTTATTAGATGTTGAAGATATATTTTTGTAGGCTAGCATGACCAAAAGTTAGAGGTTGTTCATTACACACAATTTGTATGATAAAACATTGTAATATAATGGCCAAAGGATTTCGTTTTACATATCTTGCCTTTTGGTTTAGTTAGGCTGAGAACCTTTCGCTTAGCGCATGGGTTAGTTAGATGCAACATGAGCGCAGGTGTTCACGCGTGTGCATGGGGAGAATGTGTTATTCAGAGATGTCAAAATAAAAATCCCAGATAGGACTTGGGGATGTGAATGACGTCATGCACTGGAAGCGTGCATAGAGGATTTTGGGAGATTTTGAAAAAGTCAGTTGAGTTGAGTCTTGCGGTCCGAAGAAGAAGGGTGACACACGTGTTAAAGGGGGCAAATGGAAAAGCCAGCATAGAAAGATTGTGCCTCTCTCTTTATGTCGAAACCTTTAACTCAAAGGTAATAAAAGGTTTCGTACCTGAACTAAGAAGTCGTAAGTGTTTTTCATGTTTCGGGATTCCTAAGTTCTATGTATATATGTTATGAACATTTTATGTACATTTTACATATTCATGTATGGCTATGTTACAACATTTTTTGTGGCTAAAAGTTAGGAGCCATTTGTTACATTACTTGTTTGCATATATATATATATATATATATGCAAACAAGTAATGAATGATGGGTGTAACAAATGGCTCCTAACTTTTAGCCACAAAAAATTATATATATATATATATGTGTGTGTGTGTGTGTGTGTCTGTGTGTGTGTCTGTGTGCATGTATATATATATATATATAATCATGTACTTAGCTTAAAAGATACCAGATGTTGTATTGCCATAAAACCATGATTAGCAGCTGGTTCCTAGTTAAGTTTTGTAGAGTCACCTCATCTTGGTGCAATTATCCAAAGCTAGTCTCATAGAACATAGTTCAATTCTCACTAGGTACTCCATATTAGTGACCTTGTACCAAACTCAGCTGAGCTTAATAAAAAATTTTATTATATTCAACTTTCTGAATTTTTTTTTCATAATTTCTAAATGATCATGAATTTTGAATTTATTTCTGATTGCTACATTGAATTCAATTCATTTTCACCAACAACAGATTCGGCAAAAAATATCTCATAAGTAAAAAGAACCCTGTCATCAGAGTTTAGAATATGCTGACTGCATCTCCTGCAGTCAGCATATTCTAAACTACAAAAGAGGTGTCCTAGTTATGATACTCAAGTGCATCTGGCAGTGAAGCTCCTGTTCTGGAGATCTGGGAAGTGTGGAATACCCCTTCATTGCCATTATTCCCAGGTCCACTGTAACCCAGAATAGTCGTAGCTGTTAGGGTTCTATCTATGTGTCAAATAGAACTGTTTTAAAAGTATTAATATAAGATAGGAATACTTGAATCCATATAATTGTTCAAAATATTTAATTATTGTTACTTGAAGCTCTAATTGTTTACTAAGTGTTATTATCATCAGTTACTTGAGACAATATAGTAAGTAAAAGTAAAGTTGGTAACCTTAGTCGAGGGTGACTTGAAGGCTCCCTTTTCAATAGCTACTACACCAAGGTGTAGGGGAGGGCGCTACTCCTTTCCCTGGATTGCTCCACTTTACCCTCGATACGTACCTTATACTGCTGAGAGTTAACCAAGAAGGTATCAAGTACCATTTTTAAAGTCTTTGGTATGACGCGACCTAGGATTGAACCCAGGTCTCCCAGACCATTGGCAACCATATAATTACTTGCAAATTATTTTTGTTAGATATGAATACTTGTAACCATATAAAGGCTTGCAAGTGAATGACTGTTATTGAATAGGATAGTTACTTTAAATCCAATAATTGAGTATAAATCATTAGTATTAGATAGGAATACTTGAAACCACTTTTACCATATAACAACACAAACAAATGATCATTGTAATAGTAAAATTTAATCTAAAAACGTAATTTTAAAATAGTGATTGAAATCATTTACAAGTGAATGGAATTTTTTGAAATTAAATGAATTAAATTTTGACATAAAATAATCCATGAAGGATTGACCTGCCACTAAATAAATAAATCACACCGTCATAAATGAAAAATAAGATTTAAAAGAAAACAAAGGTCTCTGTGGAGGTAACCTTATTATACAAAAATATCGATTGTCTCCCTTTCATCATCAGAGTTAATTTATTTAATAGAGATATAAATTGATTATTAAAATTAATTTTCCTTTAAATAAAAAAAAATAATTCGTATTAGATTTTCTTTGAATAAAGAGATAGTTCGTATTATATAATTTTCAGTTTAATTTTATAAAATTTTGCATTACTCAAGAAAATAGATGTATTAGTTTAATAAAAAATCAGAAATTTTTCTTGACAATTTTTTTGTGGGGACATAAACTTGTCAGTAAAAACGTGGATTATTTCCCTTGGTCTTCCAGACTCTATTTATATGAGAGGTGTACTGAGTGTGGTCACGATTTTGCACATATCAACATTTCTTGAAAAACTTTCGTCTAAAATTTAATGTTTAAAGTAGTTTATACAAGTCGTAAAATTGAATCTATTAATTCATTTTTTTCAAACTGATTTTGTTTTTTGGAAAAACATTGCATTTTATTAACCTAAGTAATTTCTATTTGAATAAATTCATTTTTATATGAATAGATTCTATATTATTAACCATAATAATTTCTATAGAGATCATTTCTGTAATATTATTAACGTTGATAATTTCTATATTAGCAAATTCTATAATATTATTGACCTAGGTAATTTCTACGTAAATGAATTAAGGTAATTTCTATATAAATCCTGTAATCTAATAACTCTTGGTAATTTCTATATTAGTGAATTCTATATCATTAGCCTTGGTAATTTCAATATAGATAAATTCAATAATCTTATTAACCTGGGTAATTTCTATATAAATATATTCTAAAATATTAATTTTGGTAATTTCTTTATGAGTAAATTCTTTTATTCGGATAATTTCGATATAAATGAATTTTGCTAAAAACGTTTTGTTAATAACAAAACATTCCACACCACTGCCAAATATCAACTAATTATACCATCATGATTTTAGAATATCCTACGATGGATTAGGTTCTCTCACTGTCTTTACCGTCTTCAACCATCTTCATAGCTTAACTTGTGGCTTGATAAAAAAAAAATTTATAGATCCAGGAAAAAAGTGTTGTCTGCCACTTCATTTTGGTTTGATCAGTTAGTTTCCATATCGGTAATCTGATGCCAAAATTTGATTCATTTGTAAATGCTCCATTGTTTTTCTTGTTTGTTGTTGCAGAGGTGGAGTAATTACACTTTTTTTGTCTATAATCATTTGTTTGCTCACTTTTGAATGATTTCAAATATTCGTATGGTTGGTTGGTTGGTTGGTTGGTTGGTTGGTTGGTTGGTTGGATTTTATGGCATATCAACCTTTGTAGGTTATTTAATACCAAATCCATTTTAAACAAATAAATACAACTACTTCTGGTCAGAAGGACCGGGGAATAATGCCCATGAAGGGGTACTTCACACTTTCCAGATATCCAGAACAGGAGTCTCACCATTGGATGCAGTTTAGTGCCATATTCAGAATAACCTCCTTTTTAAGAAATGATAAAATCTTTTGCTTTTAAGTAAGAAATATTTAGGGAATTTCTTTTTAGACTTTCTTTAATCAAAATATTTTATAAACTCTTTTCGCTCTCTGTTACTTTTCTAGATTATTAGATAAACGTTTAAATCACAAAACTATATTTCTTTATTTCGTTAATATTTTTGTATCTCTTTATGTCAAGGGACTATTTTTTAATCAACACCGAATTCATATCATATATATCGGTGTTCTGTTACTCATCTATTTTAAATAGAGCGTATTATTTTCATATATTTCTTTGTGATACACTTGTAAAGTGTATAATCTACAAGGATCTTTTATGGTTAGTTCTTGTTTTCGTTTACAATAAAAGACATATTTTATTTGTTTCGTTTTACTCTTTTTTTACGTTTCACTCAGAATCCGATATTTTCATACACCCCACGTGGCTTTCTATCTGGCACTCGTGTCCAAAATTATTTGGAAAGTTAACTTGACGCAGACAGTTTAATTCTTATTGTAAGTAATCAGTTTGTTGTATATTTGTTTCTATCTGTGGTGAATTTATTTACTTCTTGTTCATCATATATAGATACATATTTGATTGAACATGATAGATAATTTTTTCTACATATTTTTTTGTTAATCTGTTCGAGTCGCCGTATCGATCTTATGATATCCTGTAGGAATTGGTTAATAAACCTTCCATAATTAGTTCTTTCCCAAGTACTTTCTGCCCAACGTTTGGCCACCCTAAGAGGGGGGGTATATTTCAAAAGTGATGTAATAAGATATCATAAGATCGATATGGCAACTCAAAAGGATAAACAAAAAATGTCTATAATGTTCAAATGTGTATCAATGAAGAAATGCTGCCTATATATATATATATATATATATATATATATATATATATATATATATATATTAAACTGACGTGTATGATGAATTGTATTCTAATCATTATCATATTTTTAATTTATTAGTTGATTTTTTGGTAGCTTTCTAAAATAAGATTTTTTTTTTTCACTTGAAAAAACTTTAACGGAAATTATCACATTTGTTTTCGTTCACATTTATACGCTATCGTTTTTCACAAAAAAAAACCTCCTAGCCCTGTCAGCGGTGCTTAGAATACACTGACTGTATCCTCTGCAGAGGGAGTTAAACCCCACCTCAAAAAAAGGAGGTGTCCTGAATATGACACTAAACTGCATTTGATGATGAGACTCCAGTTCTGGAGATATGAGGATTGTAGATTACTATATTTACCAACCCCTCCGCTCGGGCAGGATATGACACAAGGTCAATTTTTAAGCGGAGTTTAACAGGTTTGAATTCAGAGTTTTCCTTCTCCTAGACTAGTTGCCTTACCAAGGCTGAAGAATAAGTCTACCCTACTATTTACCCATATCTGGAGGGAGAATAATTGGATTCATACCTTTCCCAAGGGTATTAGTGCTATGTGAAATGCAATCAGTTTCGTCCAGGATTTGAGGAGTGTGGATTACTCTTTTATTGCCATTACCCCATGTCCACTCTAACATGGAATATTATGAATCCCCTCATCCCACCTGCTATGAGTTAAATAGTACAACTGTTGTTCTTCTATGGGAATGTTGCCCAGTCGACTGGGGCTTTAGAATACACTGCTTCTCTGCAGGGGGGTAAGATCCCCCACCCAACGAGTGTGCTGGATATGACACTAATCAATCTGGTGGTGAGGTTCTAGTAATGCTGGAGCTTTGGGAAATGTGAAGTACCCCTTTATTGCCATTGCTCCCAGGTCTACTCTGGCCCAGAGTGGTAGCACCTGATAAGGGTCCTATCTATGGGTTAAATAGAACTAAACCGTGGTTTCTTGAGTTTACTGTTCTTTGCATTCAAACGGCATATTTATGCTAAACTGAATTGCTTAAAATAGAACTGTTTTGACATCTAAACTGTTTACTTATGCTAAACTGAATTATCTGAAATAAAACTGTTTTGACATTAACTCTGTGTATTGCCCAGTCTGCTGAGGCTGTAGAATACACCGACTGCACCTCTGCAGGGGGGTAAGACTCCCCCACCCAACAAGTGTCCTGGATATGATACTAAACAATCTGATGATGAGGTTCCAGTGATGCTGGGGCTTTGGTGAATGTGGAGCACCCCTTCATTGCTATTCTTCCCAGGTCCACTCTGACCTGGAATGGTAGCACCTGATAGGGCCCTATCTATGAGTTAAATAGAACTAACTGCATAATTATGCTAAACTGAATCCTTTGAATTAGAACTGCTTGACTCAAAATGGATAGCTTGAAATAGAAATGTTTTTGATGATTAGATTGTGTACTTATTCTAAACTGCATTGTTTGAAATGGAACTGTTTTTGACATTTTAACTGAATTTACGCTAAACTGAATAGTTTAATAAAGAATTGTTTTGACATTTAACTGTGTATAAACAAAATCTGTACTTATAGTAAACTGAATAGTTTGAAATAGAAATGTTTTTGACAATAAAACTCTGTACTTATGCTAAACTGAATTGTTTGAAATAGAACTGATAATTTGTATAAAAATGGATTTGGCATTAAATAACCTACAAAGGTTGATATGCCATTAAAAAAGAAACCAAACCAAACCTGACCCAGAATGATAGTATCTATTAGGAACCAATGCATCTGAATAAAACTGTTTGCAAATTATTCCTATTTGATAGGATCATATGCAAAAAAAATCACTTGAAAAACAACTACACAAAAAATGTAAATATAAATGTACTATGAACCCAATTCCCAAACCTCAAAACATAAAATAACCTTAGACAGGTTGTTATACCATTAACAGCAATCAATTAGATAATTTTTATGAGTCTTTTCTCCTATCTTCCTTTTTGCTAATAACACAAAGATTTAATAGCAAAGATCAAATTTTATTCAAGTTTGTATAGCTACCAACTGCATCTCTGCAGAGAGGTAAGACCATCCCAATGAGTGTCCCGGATATGATACTAAACAATCTGATGGTGAGGCTCCAGTAATGCTGAGGCTTTGGTGAATGCAGAGTACCCCATTATTGCCATCACTCCCAGATCCACTCTGGCTCAGAATGATTGCACCAGATAGGGTTCAATCTGTTGGTCAAATAGAACTAAAGTGTACTTAAGCTAAACTGAATTGTTTGAAATAGGACTGTATTGACATTTAAACTGCATACTTATGCTAAACTGAATTGTTTGAAATAGAACTGTTTATATGTATAAAGATGGATTTGGCATTAAATAACCTACAATGTTTGATATACCAAACTAAAATGACTTAATTCAATGTTAAATGACCCAAAAAGTTTATGAATTGAATTATTATGATCAGAAAATCCAGCACACTGCTTGCAACATACAGAACCACTGGACAGCTGTTTCTACCTTATTAGGTCTCATCAACAGTGTATATCATAATCTCCCCCACTAGAGATTGAACCAGCAACCACAGAATGCAGGGTCGAAACTTTACCAATGAACTACTGGTCCAAATTGCACACAAGCAATACCAGATTAACTAGTCATAGTAATTGCATGCCCAATTAACCTGATGTGTCTTGTAAGTTACATCCATATTCTTACAAAGGATACGATAAAGAAAAAAAAATGTACATCTTAAAAAAGAAAATGTCCATTGACCACAAAAGTGTTGATATGCTCTAAAACAAACAAACAACTACAAGTTTGGGATTGAGTGAGGATGATTTCTTGCAGAAAATTTGGTAATTTCTATATTTTAGGTGCTAACATCATGGCCATTATGAACCTTTTCAACTAGCAATAACCACGCTTCGGAAAATCCTTATTAGCTATGGTACCGCCTCTGCACAAATCTGTGACAAATCACTACTCTTGATTTACAAAAAGATAAGGGAATTATCAGATTTTAATGAAATTTTCAGTGTTTATAAATTTTTTTAATGCATCAGTTATTTTGTCAAAAAACTTGCTGAATTCTTTCTGGTCACTTAACTTTAAACCTTCCCCTCACCTTGTATGTGACGCTATTTCATTGGTAGGGATATATGATATGGCATATACTTTCTGTATATAATAAAAAGACAAAAATCTGAAGATTTGCATGAAATAAATTAAAAAAATAAATAAAATTTAATTGGGAGGTGTTGGAAGTAAAGTGTACTCCAAATGGGAATATTAAATTAAAAATAAAAATGAATGTTTTGAGAACTTTTAATATTATGATTAAATAGAAAATATCATTTTCTTTTAGATTATTAGAGAAATAATTCGGTATCAATAGTTGTTCTGCTTAAAGTAGGGGGGGGCTTAAGTTTGTATTAGATTTTGTCTTGTCTCCAATCACAGGCTAAGTCTGAATATGTTATTAAATAAAGAATATTTTTACTCATTGAAAAATATGAATTTTAAAGTTAGAAACAAGGAGGTGTTTTTTTTGGGGGGTGTATATATATATATATATATATATATATATATATATATATATATATATATATATATATATATTCTTATTTATTTTTTAAGATATAAAAAATGTTAGATGAAAAAAAGTATGGATACCTACAGCAATGATCATTTGTTAAGCAATTTCCAGTTTTGTCCCTTGGATTCAGGTTAAATATCTAAGTAAAAATGTGAAGAAAAGCAAAATTTTGTTATAAAATAGGAAATTCAAAAAGGTATAAATTAGTGTTTTAGAGGCAATGAAAGATTTGTAGACTATTACCAAATAAAACATTGAATATTAAAAAGGCAATTTTTAAAAAAGTAGTAGTAGCAGTAGTAGTAGTAGTAGTAGTAATAATTATCCTTTTTAATAATGAATATTTCATTGAGTTTTCTTGATCATACATTTAAAAACCATGTTAATGTACTTATTTTCTTTTTTCAAGATTAAATACAAAAAATAAACCATTACTGATACAATTTTCTATACTTAGAAATATTTCTAGTTTCTAATTTTATTTAAAAAAATTTTTTTTAGATATTTTAAGATTTTAATTGCATTTTTTAATTCATGTAAACTCCAGGTGGGTAAAGTTGTGAAATTTTGAATTTAAATCTTTAAAATGTGTTAGAAATTAAATATGTAATGTTATTTTGCTTTTAATACTGATAATTATTATGTTACTATCTTTCAAATAAAACTAAAATTTAACCTCAATCAACAACTTTAATTATTTTTCAATTTGTTCTGACAAAACAAAGAGTAAAATTTTGTTGGAACTTATTATATCTTATGTTGTAAAGATAAATCCAGAATCTGTTTATGGGGAAAGTGATACATTGTCATTAGTTTATTTTAGTAATATTATTCTTTTTATTACTTGTTTTCTTTTCAAAATGACAGACATTAAACAATATCAACCCATTTAGGGTTATTTTATGCTGAGAGGTTAGAGAATCACATTCATTGTACAATCTGTGTCAGAGTGAACCTGGTACTAATGGCAATGAAGGGGTACTCCACTCTTCCTAGATCTCCAGGACTGGAGCTTCACCATCAGATGCAGTTTAGTGTCATACCCAGGACACCCCTTTTTTGGGGAGGGGTTATTACCCTCTGCATGGGATATAGTCAGCATATTCTTAGACCTGCTGACAGAGTGGACAAACATTAAAGAACCCCTCTCCTCTGGTTGGGAGTTTTTTTTTGTTTTTTTGCTCAGCTTTAAAAAAAAAACACTAAAAGCTTTTATTGAATTTTATTTAAATGATGAAAGAGAGCTCTCTGGCTTCTGTTTGGATTGAATTCAACATATTAGTTAGTTGGAAAAATAGCTTCAAATATAAGTTTGAATTGAAATAAATATGTATTTGCCCAACCCTTCCATCACTAGCAGGGTGTGACACAAAGTCATGTTTTTTAAGCAGAGCAAAGCTGCTTTTAATTCAGAGTTCTCCATCTTATATCCTGGTTGTCTAACTAAGGCTAAAAAAACTCAAGGAATTTCTTTTCTGACTTTCTTTAATCAAAATATTTTCTTTTACACTCTTTTCACTCTGTTATTTTTCTAGATTAAAAGATAAACATTTAAAACACAAATCTATGGAGAGAACAATTCATGCTTTTCCAAGGGCATTAGTACAAATTGAAATACTAACAACCTTATCCAGGATTTGAACTCAGGCCAACAATTCTATATCCTACAATGATAACCATTATGCTAAGAGTGCCTCCACATCAATCAAAATATGTGCTTTAATATATTTCTTCTAACAAACCAGAGGTTTTTTTTTTTGTTTTTTTCTCAAGCTAGGCACTATTATTTTTTGTTTTTTTCTCAAGCTAGGCACTATTATTTTTTGTTTTTTTCTCAAGCTAGGCACTATTATTTTTTGTTTTTTTCTCAAGCTAGGCACTATTATTTTTTGTTTAAACAGTATAGTAGATTTTTCAGGTTTATTTGATTATATGAATTCCTGGAAAAAATCCCTGTGTATAATTTGCTCTGATTTTTTAGAATTTGTAGCAGCTAAATTTAGCATTTTTCATTGACCCAGTGGATAGAGTGTTCGCCAATGGTCCGGGAGACCTGGGTTCAATCCCAGTTCATGTCATACCAGTTACTTTAAAAATGGTACTTGATACCTCCTTGCTTAACACTTAGCAATATAAGGTACATATCAAGGGTAAAGTGGAAGAATCCAGAGAAAGGAGTAGCGCCCTCCCCCTACACCTCAGTGTAGTTGCTGTTGAAAAGGGAGCCTACGGGTCACCCTCGACTATGGTCACCAACAACTAAGAATAGGTTCATACTGAATAGAAATAATAATTTATATACCAGGGTCGGCTGAAAAGTTCATTGGCTGACCAAGATACTCTCATGGAATGTTACCCAATAAGGTTCATTTTTAACGTAACACTTCCTTGCAGTCTGAGCATGTCCCCATCGTCTAAAGTGCTAAACTAGAATCTCAAAGTAAGCAAGTTTGAACTCCATTCACACTATTACATTCACTTTTGGACTAATGCCCTTAGGAAAGATATCAACCCCTTATCACCCTAGCTACGGATTAAGTAGTATCACTGCTGTTTTTCTATTGGGATGGCTTTGGCATTAAATAACCCACAAAGAAACCAAACTAAATCTTTGCAATCCACCCATTTCTTCCATTGGTGTTGCAGTGCTCAGGTCCCCTTGATCAAAAAGTCATCAACAGAAGATATGACATCATCATATGAATTTTTGACCTACCTAGTTTACATTGTCTTAAAACACAAAATTTACACAGTATTTAGAGTAAACACACAGACATGTTCACACAAAAATGCAACAAGCTTATGGCAAAAATAAGCTCATATTAAGAGAAACAAAATTATAAATAAACACTCTCTGTAATGGTGTAAAAGATTAGTTTAGACTATAGATATAACTTTCTTTCAGTCATCCCATCTTGAATATGGTGTGGTATGTGACCTGGGGGAAAAAGTTAATTATATAGTCATCATGTATAATATGCACCTCTAACTTTTGGGCTGAAAAATATGGAAAAATAATGTGTCTTATACACAAATAATTACATTATAAACCAAAAATCTTTTGAAAGCCTAATAATTCATTCATTTAAAAACCATATTTTATGCATTATACTAAAATACACACATAAAATTTATGCTTGGACATTCAAGAAAAAATGTTTGAATCTTATTATGAGTCATAATACACTTAAAACTCTTCCATTTTCTTTTTTGGTTCAACTTCAGTAAAATATTTCAGGAATTGTTAGAGTTATGCCTGGAAGGGTTTTAAATGCTATTATAAGAAATTAGTTTTTAAGTGGAATCTGGTCTTATCCTTTTTTGTTCCCAATCTGACCTCATTGTAAAATGACACTCTCTTACAAGAGACTGATGCCTCTTTCCTTCCCTCTATGTACTTATGTGTTGTGCTAAGAGGGAATTAATTTCTTCTGAATGGTCTCCAAACCTAAAAAAAAAAGTGGGGCTAAGAAACCTGCTTCTATGACCAACCTACAATGTCAACTACATATATCTGATGTCAGAAATGGGAGAGTGTTTGATTTTTTTGTCCTTGGTGTAGAAGCTATCAAAAAGGGAGCCTTCAGGTCACCCTTGACTACAGTCACCAACTTTACTTTTATACAGTTTAGATGTCAAAAACATTTCAATTTCAAACTATTCAGTTTAATCAACAAAGTTAAATGGTTCCAAGTATTGCTATGTATCACTAACAATTCAATCAAATATCAGTCATCTATTTACATACAGTTAAATGTAAAACAGTTCCATTTCAAACAATTCAGTTTAGCAAAAGCACACAGTTTAGTTCTATTTGACCCATAGATTGGACTCTATCAAGTGCTACCACTCCTAGCTATAGTGGGCCTGGGAGTGATGGCAATAAAAGGGTACTCCACATTTTCTAAATCTCCAGCATTACTGTAGCCTCACCATCATATTGTTTTGTGTCATATCCAGGACACTCGTTAGGTGAGTCTTACATCTCTGCAGAGAAGCAGTCGGTGTATTCTACAACCCCAGCCAGCTGGGCTATATAATTGTTTACTAAGGATTATTATTTTTATGACTATTATTAAGTAAAACTAATTAGTTAGAATCATATGATTATTAGTATTTGATAGGAATACTTGAAACCATACAACTGTGTGTAAATTATTTGAATTTGATAGAAATATTTGATATCATATAACTGTGTGCAAAAACTTTTAAGAAATAACAACACAAAAAATATAAATATAAACATTTAATGAACTCAATCCCTTTATTTCTCAGCATAAAATAACCCCAGACAAGTTGGAATGCCTATCTAGGGTTATCAATCAGTCAAAGTCAGAAAAATTATTTAACATTTATTTATTATTATTATTATTTCTGCACTGTTATTTCCTGAAAAATAATTGTTCCTGTTATATTTCAGTCTGGTATGTGTAAAAATGACTTTTTCCAGAAATTTTCATTTTGAGAAAAATTAACTCGGTAATACAACACAGTGTTTCTCTAAAAGAACCATAAATATAAAATGAACTGATACATAAATTGGTTTACCTTATATTGGGAGTAATAAATCACAAAAATTTGATTAAAAAACATTCTCTTAACTGGAAATCAAACTGATTTCTGATTAAGAAAAAATAAGATAGAAGACATCTGACTGGTCTTCTTCCCTGATAAAAAAAAAAAGCAAAAATAAAAACTTTAGATTGTTTTTATATTGTTGGTTATTTATTACAACCAAAATGGAAATACTATAGACTTTCTAGGTGACCAAAAAATGTAGTAAAACAAAACAAGATAACCATAAAGTTGGGATTCAATTTATACTAAAAAAACAAGTGTTTCAGCATTGTTCCCTACAAAGTAACAAGTCACTTGGCATTGTTTTCTGTTATGACACCTAACGTTTAATTTACAATGTAAATTTAATATAAACTTTATCCTGGTTTTTATTTCTAAATATTCATTGTAAACACAACCCTCACTTTATGTGATTGCCTTTCTCAGCAACACTTCTAGTAAATTTTTCTCAAAAATGAAAATAAAAAAACCCAAAGAAATAAACATTATTTTCTAATATAGCTAACTTAATTATTTTCTGGCAAAAGTACAGTATTTCAATGAACCAATTCTTAAGGATTTTGTTGTCTGATTATCATTCTTAATTTACTTGTTGTATTTGATTTATTTCATTTAGGTTACAAAAAAAGAATACCAATTATTTGTTCATGCAATTGGTACCCATTGTGAAGATCCGAATTTCATTCTGCATCTAATTATTGCTTTGTCTGGTAATTGTCTTTTCGTCTGGAGTAAGGGTAACACAAAAGTCATCAAAACAATTATAAAAACTTTTCACTTAACAGTGCAAGTTAACATGCTTCTTTTGGTATTTTAACCCAGTTGGCTGGGGCAGTAGAATATGCCAACTGCATCTCTGCAGTGGGATAACATGTGTCCTGGATATGACGCTAAACTAGATCTGATGGTGAGGTTTCACTCTTGAAGTTTTGGGGAATGTAGAATACCTCTTCCTTGCCATTACTTCCAGGTCCACTCTGACCCGGAGTGGTAGTACCTATTAGGGTTCTATCTATGAGTAAAAAAGTCCGCAATAAATAAAAATTAATTCTCAAAAATTAATTCTTAAAATAGAACTGTTTAACCATTTAACTGTGTGCAAGCAAATGATTAATATTAAATTGAATTATTAGTATTAGATAACAATATCCAAAGTCATTTAACTGTGTGCAAGCAATAAATAGCAATACTTGAAACCCTTTAACTTTTTGCAAACAATAAGTAGCTATACCTGAAACCCTTTAACTGTGTGCAAACAAATGAGCTCTGCCTTGTTTAAAAAATGTTAACTGCAAACTAGTCACTTAAAAATCATAAACAGAACTTGGCATTAAATAACTGTCAAGGGTTGATATGCCATTAAACCAAATACTCTCTTGGTATTTGGTTCCAGGGACAGAGAGTCCCCCTAACTTAACTCCCGGGGAATTCATGCCTTTTCTTGAGTATTAGTGAAAAAATGAACACTTCCACCAGAATTTGAACTAGATCTAAAGCTAATTTCATTTTTTATACTGTTAACCATTAGACCAGATCCACACCTCTTTGCCATTGGAGTACAATGAGATGCTTTCAATCGGTGTTTGTTTTTTGTTGATTTTAGTGAAAAGGAAAGTTTACAATTGAGTACATAGTTAATTTAATTAATCCATTATCTGGTAATTGTTTTGTTGTCTGGAGAAACAGTGACACAAAAGTCTTCAAAACAATTGTAGAAACTGTTCTTCTTTTACTTTTTTTCTGAGTCCACTTGGAGGTACAGATTAGTCAAGGTACTCAGGTCTGAATGAATAGAAATTTCTGTTAACTGATAACTTTTCTTTTATTTTGTCTTGTTTTATTTAAGACAAACGGTTTTTTAATTTTTTGCTAGTTTGCTGTATATTTCATTTTTATTTCTTTAAATTTCAGATCGTACAAAATAGTTATGAATGAAATTGATAAAAAGGAGCTTGAGAAGGTTGTCCTTCCCAATCTCTCTCCAGCAACAGCTTTGGAGGCAAAAATCATGGCTCTGGACATTGTGCATGTCTGCTCTACTTCTGATGCTGGTCGGCAGAAAGTCTCAACTGTTGCTACCCTCAAAAATTTGGTGGCACTTAGCGAAGGCAAGGATTTAGTTGTTAGAAAAAAAGCTATGGCAATATTGGTCAATCTTCTTGAAGATGCAGAAACTGTCAAGAAATTTCTTGAAATTCCTGAGCATTCTCATTTTGGAACCAGGGCCCTCGACCATATTCTCGACCCAGATTTTGACTTGGCTGACACGTTGTGTATGGTGCTGTCCAACTTGACACGTTTCGACAGTTCTGCTGAAGTTGTTGCTAAAAGTATTTTAGAAAGACAGCTGAACATGGTAAAAATTGTTCAAGCAATTACACAATTGGATTATAATAAAAAAGGAGCTCATCTCCATCATTTGGCCCTTGTCTTGTGTAATCTCACCCAGGTAGCACGGGTACGCTCATATCTTCTTGATAAAGAAACTAAACTCATTACTAAGATAATACCATTCCTCTCATTTGACAAATCTGCAATCCGAAGAAGAGGCTGTGCAGGGATTATCAGAAATTGCTGTTTTGAATCAGGTAATTAACTTTTATTATTATTATTATTTCAAGTTTTTCAAACCACTAGTAACTAGTGGTTTTTCATTGAAGTATACATATTAAAATGTCTATAATTCTTTTAAGAATTCTAACTGATCTCAAAAATGCTGTGGTCTGGATAGTTCCGTCTCTTCCTCTATACCTCCAATTCCCCCAGTCTCTTTTCCAAGCCTTTAGAGACCATTGCCAGGTCACCATATACAATTCATATCACTGTTACCTTCATGTTCTACAGCTTTTTCAGCTCTCTGGTAAGATCCAAGTATTTGTCTATTTTTCCTTTTCTTTCATTTTCACTTTATGGTCTGCTAGATTGGCAAAATCCACTTGATGACAAGTTCTATGCTTCTTGATAATCAACACTAGATCTGGTCTTCTGACTGGGATTGAGATATTTGTTTGCATCTCAAAATCCTAGACAATTCTCACTATTTTCACTTTCATACCAGTTATAAGTTATGGTTTCTTTCATTGAAGTCTCCTCAGGTTTCTTCTAAGTATCTTAGTTGATTTTAACAGTGCTGTGGTCTGGATGGTCTCGATTCTTCCTTTGATCTCCCGTTTCCTTTGCAAGCCCTTAGAGACCATTCCAAGTGCACCAACTACAATTGGTATCACTGTCACTTTTTTGTTTTCTTTTAGTTTCCCTCTATGGTCCACTTGTATAGCAAAAGCCAATAAATGACAAGTTCTTTTCTTCTTGTTAATTAACACTTGGTCTGGTCTTCTGGTCTAAATTGGGTTATCTATGCTATGGTAGTATTGGTCAATCTTCTTGAAGATGCAGAAACTGTCAAGAAATTTCTTGAAATTCCTGAGCATTCTCATTTTGGAACCAAAAGTCCCAAAGAATTTATGTATCTCATTTTCTAGGACAAATTCTGTTTTGTGTATATACCATTTGTCAGCATAGCCAAATTTTAGCTTTTTACTATCTAGTCATAGTTACTTTTGTATTTCTTTTGTGGCAGTTTGCTACATTTGCTGATTATGTGATTAATTGTTTTATCTAACCTACACTTGTTATTCTTCTGTATTATAATTATTATTATTATTATTATTAGATTTTGCAAATTTTTCACACCAGTTTTAACTGGTGGTCTTTCACTGGAGATAGAGTAACATCAAATTTCCAGGACCCTTTTAAATACTCCAACTGATTTTAGTTGTGCTAATTGTCTGAATTCTTCCTCAACTCTCCAGTTCACCTAGTCTTATCTTCCAGTTTCTTGGGAACTGTTCCAAGACTACAAACCACAATTGCTATCTCCATCACCTTCATGTTCTATAAATTTTTCAGGTCTCTAGCAAAATCCAGGTATTTGTCTAGCTTTATGCCTTACTTCACTTTCCCTTTGGGGTCTGCTAGAATGGAAAAATCCATATGATGGCAAGTTCTTTTCTTCTTGTTAATTAAAAACTAGGCCTGGTCTCCTTGTCTGACTTGAGTAATCGGTTTTTATCTACAAATAATTTTATGCATTTTTCTACGACATATTTTGGTTTTTGTATATACCATTTGTCAGTGGGGAGGGGGAGTCCTAATAGCTTAGTGCAGAAATGCAACATTGTAGTTAACAAGTTTAAGCTCCAATCACCTTATTATGTTCACTTTCTATCTAACACCCTCAGGAAAAGTATAAACCCCTTTACCCTTCAGCTTTAATTTGAATAGTAACACTACCATTTTTCTAGAGGGATGACTTAAGCATTAAATAATTATATTTACCCAACCCCTCCACTCGGGCAGGATATGACACAAGGTCAATTTTTAAGTGGAGTTTAACAGGTTTGAATTCAGAGTTTTCCTTCTCCTAGACTAGTTGCCTCACCAAGGCTTAAGAACCCAGTCTGTCCTACTATTTACCCATAGATGGAAGGAGAATAATTGGATTGATTCCTTTCCGAAGGGTATTAGTGCTATGTGAAATGTAATCAGTCTCGTCCAGGATTTGAACTTGTGTGGCCATGTCCATTTCCTACGACAATAGCCATTACACCACGAGCATTAAATAATGCATGCTGGTTGATATGCCATTAAAAAAAAAAAAACCATTTGTCAGTATGTTCAAGATTGCACAATTCGCAGTGGACCACTTTACCCACCAGTCAAACCTGTTCTTGTATTCCTCTTGTAATAGTTTGGTTTTTGATTTTGTTTTTTGTTTTTTTTTGTTTGGTTTTGTTTTGTTTTTTTTTTGGTGTTCTTGCTGTAGTAATAGCAATAAAAGAAGAAAATGATGATGATGTTATTTCTTATTGTATCATATTAAAAAACAGAAACCTTTTATTATTTCACTATATTACACCAATGTTCATTGTAATAAACAGTTCAACTATTTTACAGGTAAACATGAATGGTTGCTTGGTGATGAAGTGGATTTATTACCTGCCCTTCTTTTACCTCTGGCTGGCCCAGAGGAATTTGATGATGAAGATAATGAGAGCTTACCTCTTGATTTGCAATATTTGCCCCCTGACAAAACTAGAGAAGGTAATAAGGATATAAGAAAAATGCTGGTTGAAGCAGTTTTTCAGGTAAGATTTTTATGTCTGTTCATTAAAACTGATGACAACAAACAATACTAAAAACATAATTAGACAGTCTGAATCATTTGCTTCCTATTGAAAAAGAGGTCCATGATAATCATGGTGAAGGATTCTGGTTAGTATTTCATAGTTTATCTCAACAAGAATTTCAATGATAAAAAAATGATAATCATTGTGAATATAGACTCTAAAAAATTTTCATTCACTTGCAAACAGAACTAAGAATTGCTTTATTCTTTATGCTTGGACATTTTAAGTATATTACTATTATAAATATTTGACTAAGATGTACCAATTTTTTTTCATGTATACAGTATCATTCATAAATAAGTTCACCAAAAAAGATTTTGAATAAAAAGTTAATTCTCTTCTCAGCCAAAGATCCTAGGATTTTATTATTTCTAAGTGAACATTTTACTGTTAAAATAGATGTTATTAGGCATTATTTATTTCCATACTTTTCAGCACTGAAACCAAAAATAATCTTGCATATATATATATATATATATTAAAATGAGTAGGTCCACAAAGAGATTTGTATTTTTTTAGGATTTTTTTCTTACATATGTGTATGTTTCCAGCTTGTTGCTTTCATCAGTGAACATATATGGCACAAGGCCTTGTTAATGGGGTACTCAATGAGACTTGAACTCTCTAGTGTTTGCAGTTTAAATGGTTTTCAGTTGGTTATGGATTTATAAGGAGGTCACTCCTCTTTTTCTTAGAGTTTGTTTACTTTAGCCTGCTTTATCCCTCATTAGTCTTTGATATCTAATATATTTTTGTTGTTGTGTGTGTGTTGGAGTGGTTTCAGATTTCACTTACAGTTATTTTTTCTCTGTGTGAGTGTGTCTTGAGATTTGTGTGTATGGTAGTGTGGTTTAAAATTTACTGCTTATTATATTTTCTTTACTAATAATTTTTGTGTATGTAAATATGTATATATATATATATATATATATACATATATATATATATATATATCCATTTGTGTGTGTGTGTGTATGATTTATGTTTTATTCAACTATGATTTAAATTTATCTATAAATTTTTTTCCTGCAGTGCAGTCATTTGTTTAGTATATGGGCATTATTTTAAATTAACCTTGACTACATTCATATAGGTGTTTTGATACATTTCATTTTCTGTTTCTGTTATTTTAATATTGCTCTTGTGAAGTGATATTCTTTTATTAAGGGCCTCTGTTGATCCTATGTATATTTCTTTGCACTTGCTACATTTAAATATGTAGACTACATATTTTAAGTTGCAGCTTAAGTCTTTATTTATTTTAAATTTTGTTTCCAGGTTTTTAAAGGTAGAGGATTTTCCTTCTATAACTCTATCACATATTCTAAATCGTTTATTATTGCATTTGGTAACCCCTTGTGTTGTGTTTTCTCCGAATGTAGTAGAGATGAGAAAGTGCTTAGGCAGATGATATGGGACAATTCCTTTCCCATCTAGATCCCAACACTAGAAAAATAACAAGGAGTCTTGAAAAAATTAAATAAAAAATAATAAACAAACCGCAGTCCATTGTCTTGAACAAAACTTGCTGCCTAAATATTCACTCTTCAAAAAATATGTGCATATATATATATATATATATATATATATATATATATATATATATATATATTATGTTGAATGATGGTCCTTTGAAATAAAATGGAAGTATTTGGAGTGACACATAAACACACCTAAATAAACAAACCAAGCAGCCACAGCTAATTTACAAACCTCCCCTACCATGCTTGGCATATAGCTCCCAAATAAAAATTTCATTTACAGGTATCCTGACAGTAGATATATAAAGGTCAGTTGAAGACACTTGGATACAAGAAAATAATTTTCTTTCAACAACTGGAAGTACTTCTGGACTAGTTTATTTTTCATCACTTATAGCATATCAACTCTTTTAAAAATCATTTTACAAACTTTTTTCCTGATCATTTATATTTTTTGTAGACGTTTTTCTTTTGTCAGTCATGGACCAATTTCCCTGATTATATTTGCATATTCAGTCTAACATTGACAGGAATTATTCACCCTCCCTGTTGGGAGGGCTTCTAATACACTGACTTTATCCCCTGAAGAGGAGTAAGATCCCACCAAAAAAGAAATGATCTGGGTATGACACTAAATTGCATCTAATGGTGAGGCTCCAGTTCCAGATATCTGAGAAGTGTGGAGTACCGCTTCCTTGTCATTACTCCCAGGTCCACTCTCACTCAGAATGATAGTGACTGTTAGGGTCCTATATATGTGTCAAAAAGATCTGTTTGAAAACTATTCATATTAGATTGGAATACTTGATAAACTATTTATGTTGAGAATAGCTGTAATTGTTTATTTAGTAATATTATTAGTTACTTGAGACCATATAACTATGGACAAATAAATGACTATTATTGAATAAAAATAAATACTTGAAACAATATAATTATTTGTATTAGATAGGAATACTTGATAATCTTATAACTGCAAAAAACACTTAAACTATGACACAAAACATGCAATGAATACAATTCTTTAACCTTAAGGTATAAAATAATCCCAGCTGGATTGACATGTCATTGACTGGAATCATTCACTTTGAGCAAATTTTAACCATTTCTACTTAAGATTTTGGGGTGGGGCCTCCTAACTTTACCAAGATATGATAAGGCACCTGATGTTTGATCATTTGTTGATTTAGTTATCATTAGTTTTTTTTTTTTATTGCTATGATAGTGAAATATGAAATAAAAAAATGAATAAATGAGAATTATTTTTGGCTACTAACAGTAAAGAATAAGATATTTTAAGTTGATAAGTATTTTACACCAATACTTATTTTTCAACTTTATCTCCTTCCTTGTCAATTCTCCTTTTAGCCATTATGTTTATGTCAACTTTTTACTTGATGCACCTCTTATATCCTATTTTAATTTCCATTCATCCCCAAATTAATTGATTATTGCTACCATTTTATCCTAGTCTCCACTGAGTAACACAATGAGAGGGGTTGACTTTTATTTTAATGTTTTCCATTTGAAGATAATTTAAATTTTTACAAAATACAGAAAAATCATTATAAATGGAATATAATAATATCCGCACTGACAAATACCTTGCAATTTTTTAAACAATCTTGACTAATAAAGATAAAGACCTCTTCAGTTCAAGCATGATTTTTTAACCGATAATAATTCAATTTCGATTTTATTCATTAAAAATCTGTTACCATGGATAAGAATCAAAATTTCAGGTACTATATTGTAATTTTATTTTTTCATTATTTTCTTTTCTTTTTTAAATCCATATTTTCAATATTCTTACTGCATAATCTTTTTTTTTCTCAAGACATCTCATAACCTGTTATAAAAAAAAAGGATATTTTAGAATTCAGTATTAAATGATTTGATAATTCATTTAAAATACAATTATTTTTAAATCTTTTCTTTTGTGAAAATATGAATATATGTGTCATTAATCCAGATCTTTTTGGTCAGTTCTGGAGATCTGGGCTGTGTGAAGTAAACATTCATTGTCATTATACCCAAGCCCACTCTGATTTAGAGTGGTAATCATATTTGCCAACCCCTCCGCTCAGGCAGGATATGACACAAGGTCAATTTTTAAGCAGAGTTTAACAGGTTTGAATTCAAAGTTTTCCTTCTCCTAGACTAGTTGTCTCACCAAGGCTGAAGAACACAGTCTGCACTACTATTTACCCATAGCTGGAGGGAGAATAATTGGATTGATACCTTTCCGAAGGGTATTAGTGTTATGTGAAATGCAATCAGTCTCGTCCAAGATTTGAACTCGTGTCACCGTGTCCATTTCCTACAATGATAACCATTACACCACGGGCACCTCCACAAAGATTCAGAGTGGTAATAGCTGTTAAAGTTTCATCTGTTTAAAAAGTATTCATATTTGATAGGAATACTTGATGCCTTATAACTGTAAATTGTTTGTATTAGGATTTCAGTGGTTGTTTGGGTTTTATGGCATATCAACCTATGTAGGTTATTTAATGCCAAATCCATTTTTATACAAATAATCAGTTCTATTTCAAACAATTCAGTTTAGCATGAATACACTGTTTAATTGTCAAAAACATTGCTATTTCAAGTTATTCAGTTTAATCAAACAGCTCTAATTCAAGCAATTCAGTTTAGTATAAGTATAGATTTTGTTTACACACAGTTAAATATCAAAGCAGTTCTATTTCAAACAATTCAGTTTAGCATAAATACAGTTTCAATATAAAAAACAGCAGTACAGTTTAGCATAAGTATAGATTTTGTTACACATAGTTAAAAGTCAAAACAATTCTATATTGAACAATTCAGTTTAGCACAAGAACAGTTTCAATGTCAAAAACAGTTCTATTTCAAACAATTCAGTTTAGCATAAGTATGTAGTTTATTTGTCCAAAACATTTCTATTTCAAGCTATTCAGTTTAGTCAAACAGTTCTATTTAGCATAAGTACAGAGTTTAGTTCAATTTAACCCACAAATTGGGCCCTATCAGGGGCTACCACTCTGGGCTTTAGTGGACCTTGGAGCAATGGCAATGAAGGAGTGCTCTGCATTCCCCAAAGCTCCAGCATCACTGGAACCTCACCATAAGATTGTTTAGTGTCATATTTAGGACACTCATTAGGTGAGTCTTACATCCCTGCAGAGAAGCAGTCGGTGTATTCTACAGCCCCAGCCGATTGGGCAAGTTTGTATTAAGAAAATAGTTACTTGAAGCTATAATTTTTTACAAAGGATTTCTATTTTATTTGAAATCATTTGACTGTGCAAACAAATGACTATTATCAAATAGAAATAATTACTTGAAACCATAGAACTCTGTGCAATTTTTTAGTAATACCTAATATCATATAACCATGTGCTAAAATCATCTTAAGAAACAACTACACAAAAAATGTAAATATAGATATACAATGAATACAAGCATAAAATAACCCTAGATATGTTGACATGCCATTATAATCAATCAATTCTCTATTTGCAGTTGTGTGCCACAAAACCTGGACGTCTGTTTGTGAAGAAGAAGAACACATATATAATTATACGAGAGTTACATAAATGGGAGACAGACCCAGCCAATGATTTAGCAATTCAGAATTTGGTGGACATCCTTATTGGAGATGAACCAGAAGAAGGTCTTGAAGATTTGAACAAAATTGAGATTCCTGAACATCTCAAAGAAAAATTTCACAAGGAAGATGACCAAGACCAAATTGATATCGACAAGGCGAGGGAAAAATTGCAAGGAAAAAACTGAAAGTCTCTTTATACTATTTACTTTATTTTTTAACTGCCAAATCTATTACAAATGAAACAGCTTTTATTTTTACCGCTTATATGTACTTTTTCTGGATATCATGAGCTTTATGTGAAAAGAATAAGCAGAACAGGTCTTATATTTGTATATGTGATTTTTATAAATTAAAGATATTTTAAGAGCATCACATTTTCTCCAAAACGTCAACTGAATTTTTTTTTTTACATGTTTGTATTGTTAAGTCCATATATATTTTTAATCCTAACCAGTTTCAGAATTTGACCAACATCAGATATTTATTTCATGAATGCTTACATTTCAACTCTAAAGGTATATGAGTGCCACAGGATTGGCTTCATGCATGAATCAAACATGAACTCTAAAACTTTAAGATTTAAGCATTCATATTTACATATGTTTGTAAATAGTATTTTTTTCTTTTTATTTAGACGTCATTAAGCAGGAAGGTCAATATAAAAAATAATGAATTTTTTATAAATTTAATGGATATTTTAGGGTTAGAATGTAATGTTTTTTGGGTGGTTTCATTTTATTTAGGAGTAAGAGTTTCAAGAAATAGCATCCATCTATCTTCACAGGTTTCCAGAATTGATGGTATGTTTCATAAATTTTTTTCAATCTTCTCTGTCAGTGTGAATTTAGAGTCTCTGTTAAAATCATGGCCTGTGTGGGACAAATATAGTTCTATCAGAAGTTTGCTTTGATTCATAGATTTAATTTTGTATCTATTGTTAGTTATGTATGTGTGTATGTAGACCCAAATGAGGATTATTTAATAGATAAGGGGAATGTTTTTGTAAAAAGCAAAATAATTTTTTTTCCATTAATGTAAACTCTGAATTGTTTGAAATCATTTTATTGCAAATATTATTTTAATCTCACAGAAATATTAGTTTTGAGGCTATTCAAAATGGTGACAAATCAAACCTAGTACCCCAAGCTTAAACAGAGGTCCGTCATTAAACTTTTAGTAGCTAAGAAGTGCAAACCATGTGAAATTTCCTGAAGAATGTGTGTTGTGTATGGAGAAGCATGTTTGAGTTAAAAGGATATCAACAAATAGACTAAACATGGGTTTGCCTCTATGAGCTTGTGGAATCACACTGACTCTCCAGTAAAGAAAAAGTTCCTGACTCAGGTCAGTAAAGAAGGTCATGCTGACATTCTTCTGGGACATGACAGAAGCCATCAATATTGATTTCCATGAAAAAGATACAGCTTTAAACATTGCTTCCTATTGCTGACTCCTTAGACAAAATCCATCTTATTTATTGAATGATATATATATATATATAACTATTATTTTATTGCCCAGTTGGCTGTGACTTTAGAATACACTGACTGCTTCTCTGCAGAGGGGTAAGACTCTTTCAACAATGAGTGTTCTGGATATGACTCTAAACAATCTGATGGTGAGGCTCTAGTAATGCTGGAAGTTTGGGGAATGTAGAGTACCCCTTTATAACTATCGCTCCCATGTCCACTCTGCCCCAGAGTGGTAGCACCTGATAGGGTCCTATCTATGGATCAAATAGAACTAAACTATGTACTTAGGCTAAACTGAATTGTTTGAAATAGAACTGTTTACATGTATAAAAATTGATTTGGCATTAAATAACCTACAATGATTGATGTGCCATAAAACCAAACCAAATTATTATTATATTCATTATATATATTATTACTTGAGCTTCTTTAGCTTATCTCTTTCTTTTAGTTTCATGCATTTTTTAAGAAACAAAGAGGCAATCAACAAACAGAAGTTTTTGTGAAAACAATTTTTTTTCTTTTTTTTTATTACTTCCAAAAATTTCCTGTCTGATATTTTCTTTTAGAGGGGGATTTCTTTCTTGAAAAAAAAAAAGCAAAAAAAAAACCCAAACACATGAAACTAATCATAACAGATGAACTAACGAAGCTGAGGTGATAATTACTTTAATTTTTATGTTACTCTGCTTGCTGACATCAGGGCACAGTGTTTTATCCAATGTTCTTGAATAATTACTTTTTTGCTTACAATTTTCATTCTCAACCATGTTATATAAGGTTTCTTTGTTTAATGGCATATCAAACTTTGTGGGTTATTTAATGCCATAGCCATACATGTTGAAGAAAAGCAGAGATACTATCTAACTCATAGCTGGGGGGATAAAGGACTTCATACTTTTCTCAAGAGTATTGGTCCAAAAGTGATTGTAAGTGCCTAACTGAAGTTCAAACTAGCTTACTTTTAAGTCACAGTCCAGTACTTAAGATATTATGCCTCAAGGACTATATATATATATATATATACACCGCTTGGTGACCGAGAGGTCTGAGACTTAATCTAACGTAAAGTTGGATGATTTCAATCCCGGCTTCGAGCGTCCTGCGTGTCTAGCCACACTGAAGAGTTCTGATAGAACGAAACAGTCTGTCTGTGGATGACAATATATATATATATATATATATATATATATATATATATATATATATATATATCAGTGGCGACTCTAGCCTAATTTTGCTACTCGTGCCCCCCCCCCGCTCTCTGTCAACTTCAGTCCCCAACCCGTGGTCCATGGACCCAAAGTTAGTCATCATAGTTGCTATTGCGTGATTCTCTATTGTATAGCACAAATTGACTAACGTACCTTGCATGGTGGTTTTTATGTAAACAATCAAGATACTATATAATTTGTAGTCTTGTTAATACAGTAGATAAGATAATTTTTTTTCCTTTCAAAAGTATAGAAGAAAAGAGAAGATGTTCATTACTATGACGAGAAAAATATGTTTATTAGAATAAAGAAATTGATGACAATGACAACTACCCAGGTTAGCAATTAAGTCCACAACTCTCCAGGTCTCATGGAATTATAAAATAATTAAATGATTGATTTTTTATTAGCACTTCACAATCGTTTTTTTTATTAAGGAATGGTTTATTCGTGAATTTTGAATCATAAACACGCCGTTTAACCAACATTTACCATAGCGATGATGATGACGTCGGCGACAGCTATAATCTACTATCCCCCCTCTCTCTCTCTCTCTGTCCCTCTCCCTCTTCCCAAGACAGGCGTCAGCAGTCACATTGTGCTAATTTTTTTGAGCACAGTATTTTCATTTGTTTTTCCCATTGGCTACAGCCAAAAGCAGATTTCTCTAACATTACTGTTATTATAAGGGTCTTGTGCTTGGCACGGATTATGCGTGTTCAACATTATAGCCGATTTTATGGGATGTTCAATGGATCTGACGGTGGCCAGATAAAGACCATCCGTTCAAAACAACATCGTTGTATTATTCCCAGATATATTTATGAACTTTTGGCTACTTAGTTATCGAAACTTGAATAGATACGTAATTTAATTGAGATCAGTCTAAGTATGTTTGCTTGAAATTAATGGATGATTTTTAATCCATTTTGAATAACATTGACCGAGTTATTGGTCATGCCGGGCACGAGTAGCACTAGTCCCATCTCCGCCCCTGATATATATATATATATATATATATATATATATATATATATATATATAATGTTTTGAAATAATAATAGAATGACAAATAAGAACTAAAAAGTGTTCAATACTTAAGTAGAGCAATGTATATTAAATGTCATCATGAAGTCACACTGATAGCACAGATTGTCTTGACTCTCTTGCTATCTGTTTCCCCTATAGTCAATCATTCCTGGTAGGTCCTCTAGGCTGTATACAGTATTAGCACAGTCAAAGAATACATTTTCAGATGCTTCAAGGATGATCTTCAATGATGTACTATCTTCATTGCCGATTTCGGGTTGTTACACATCAAATTGACTCCAACAGCAACCCAGACCTATATCCAGGATTACCAGGCTCCCCCAACGAGTTTCCTGTATATGACACAAAACAATCTGATGGTGAGGCTTCAGTGAATGCTGGAGGTTTGAAGAATGTGGCGTTCTCCATTACTGCCATCACTCTCAGATCCACTCTGGCTCTGGAGTGGTAGTACATGATAGGGTCCTATCTATGGGTTAAATAAAATTAAAGTGTACTTATGGTAAGCTGAATTGTTTGAAATAGAACTGTTTTTGCATTTAACTGTGTATAAACAAAAAACTGTACTGATACTAAACTGAATTGTCTGAAATAGAACTGTTTTTGACATTGAAACAGTGTACTTATGCTAAACTGAATTGTTTGAAATATAACTGTTTATATGTATAAAAATAGATTTGGTATTAAATAACCTACAATGGTTGATATGCTAAAAAACCAAACTACTCGTTTGCAAATTATATATATATATATATATATAGGATTTGGCATTAACTAACCCACAAGGATTGATATGCTATAAAATGCAACCAACTAACCTAACTCTTAGCAGGGGTTTAAGCGGGGTTCATTCGGCAGTCCAGCACGTTATCCACTGCGCCACGGGAACCTCCCATTAAGAAATTGAATCTGCGACTCGAATTCAAATCCTGGATGAAACTGTTTGCAATTCACTCCGCGAAATGAATTCATCTCTTTTTCCTATCTCCTCTCACGGAATTAGGTGGAGATAAACAGGAAAGAAAACGCCATACCAAATGATTTTAAATTCATAATTCGTTTTTATTTTGCATTTAAAACTATAAAGACAGTTTTTTAACATAACTACATAATTGTTACAATAAAATTAGCATGAAACATGCAAAAGTCTCTCTTCTTAACTCATGGCTTCTCAGTCATTAACAATTAAAAAGTAGAAATGGTAAGAATATGAACGGAAAGACCACTGCTCTTCACTGGCTTCTGTGGAAATTTATTTATGTTTATTTAGTGTTTTTAATCGAAATTCGAAGTCTCTATTTCAAATAACTCCATTTCTATATAGTAGAAGATAATTTTGTGTGTCAGACATTCCTCAAATTCTTCTTAACGATTTGAATTCAAGAAAATTGATTAAATCGTTTTTATTGACTTGCGTTGTCAGTGGTTTTGAATTTTCCGGTAAGTGCATGGTCATAGCAAAATTGTGTCTGTGTGTGCTACTTTGCTGGTTCATTTTTCGTCGCTTCCAATTTTTTTCTTCTTTTCTTATATCAACACTTTTAAAAAGTGCTAGAAATTATGAGAAAAAAGACGCTTTTCCTGTTTGTGACCAAAGCTCAAAATTAGTTGAGGTCAATGAAAAAGTAATTAGAAAGAAATATTATTTCCGTTTGTTTTATAAATTTTTTAATACATATATATATATATATATATATATATGTGTGTGTATGTGTGTGTGAGAGAGAGATTTAACCTTTTTTTATCTCCTATTTATTCAATTGGAAAAGGCTCTTTGGAAGGAAGGAGTGATTGCTTTTTTTTCCTTGTATTTATCTTGTTTGGATTATTTCCTGCTCACAACAACGGAAGCCTTATATAAACACCCTTGCGAATGTCGGCCATTCTTTTATATAGATTTATATTTGCGGGTACAGACGATTCCACCACCAGTCATGGTCTGAAAGAAAGAAAAATGACAAAATTAATATTGAATAAACAAAGTAGTCATTAATGAAATAATAAATTAGACCTTAAATCTCATTTGAGATTCAGTTTTCCATTTCCTGATCTATCGTTTATCGCCTTCGTAAATATATAAAGGCAATGATGCAATTTCCTCGTCAAAAAAGGTTCCAAATAATACGGGTAAATTTTGGCCCGGATTTTAACATAAAAAACGCCCATGCACGTGTTCTAGAAAAATTAGAATTAGGAAAAACCCAACTTAAAAAAGATAAAACCAATGACCACATTTCTTGACCAATCAAACGTACCAAAAAATACGCGGTCACTTTCTTCGTAAGGAATTTGCGGAGCTAATGCACGTGTGCATGAACCCCCTCAAATACTATAAAAACTAAAGTATCTTCAAAAGGACTTCCGTGGCTTAAGACACGGACGATTTCATTTTGTTTTCAGGTCTGTCCAAATAAAATTTCCCCATTTTGCAGTACCCGTGTTAATTGTGTCATTTTATAAACATTAGTCCTCTACAAATATAAAAAGATTCGCGCCTGAATTTCTGAAACAAGCTATTGTCATCGAATAAAGTTTTTATTTATAGCATGAATTTCACTAGGTCCCTTTGTGGTCTCATCATAATTCGGCTGGAGCGCACCTCAGGGGAAATACCGACGGAAGCTATGCAATATTTAAAACCAGCCCGCAGGAGGCTTGCCAATCTTATTTTTTGTTCGACTCTCCCTCTCTCCCTCCCTCTCTCTCTCTCTCTCTATATATATATATATATGTGTGTGTGTGTGTGTGTTTGTCTTAGTTTGTTCATATTCATCTATGTCAAAATCTGTTGCCTATAATCTCAACCTGTTCGTATCTATATATATATATATATATATATATATATATCTGTCTGTCATATCTATCTATCTATCTCAGTCTGTTCATATCTATTTCTGTCTATCTCCTTTTTACATCATATAAATCAGCAGCCACTGTCAATCATAGAAAAGTGAGTTAGTACTTCATAATCATATTCTGGGTGGGGTAACTAAATGTCGCTAACCCACAAATGGCAATAAATTCATCCTAGATATTAAACTCACTCAATATTATAATCATCGATCATAACAGCAAACTAATTTCCCTGCCCCAGTTACATTTTTTAAAGGTTCATACAATTTTATCCAACATAGAATACAGTTATTATGTAATTAATGTACATAAAGAAAGAAAAATATAAAATAAAACGGAACGAAAGAAAATCAAAACGAAAACATTAGAAGATCAAATATTGTACATTAAAGATCAGAAAAATTAGATACAAGAAAATAGTGACGATACACATACATTGAAATGTTACAAAATAGTTTCGAGCGTCATAGAGTGAGGATTTCAGGCCAAGTTTCAAAGCAATCCAAACATTTACACGCCCTGTGGGTGGGGCTTAGAATATGCTGACTATATTCACTGCAGAAGGGTAAGACCCCACCCTACAAAAAAGGGTGTCCGGAATATGACATTAAATCACATCTGGAGCACACGTGAAGCAAAATTTGCCTAATAACTTGTCTCTTTCGCTCCAACAATTCGCATAAAAACAAAAATATTTAACTATAAACTATTCGCCTACAAATGATATATATATATATATATATATATATATATCACAAGATTTTGCATTAATCCATAAGGATTGATATGCCATTGAATACCAACCACCCAAACAAACATTAATTGATGTAAAGAAAATGCCAATGCAGGGTCTAGAATACATTTCATTGGTAAAATATTACATTGGTAAAATATTACATTGGTAAAATAGAGTTTGATAGAGAAATAATATTGAAAGCACACGTACACACACACACACACACACATATATATAAACAAAAAGGAACCACCTCCACTCTTGATGGCAAGCCTCTGAAATCCGTAAACCAGTTCGCGTACCTCGGCATCAATATCTCATCGACTGAAAGTGATGTCAACATACGCGTAACGAAAGCGTAGACTACTCTTGGCAGGTTATCGATCATATGGAAAAGTGATCTTTCTGATGAAATAAATCAGGATTTCTTCCAAGAAGTGACAACGTCAGTACTACTGTATGGATGCACCACCAGGACGCTAATGAAACAATCAAAATTTTAACAGAGCCGCAAGGTTCAATATCATAAAAAGAATCTTAAAAAACACATTAGACAATATTACCACGATAATAGAGACACACTAAGATAAATTAATAAAAGATCTGCAAACACTGACCCCAAATGGGTTTAACATCAAACTGAATGGCGCTGCTTTAGAATAGGACAGAAAGATTTGGAGTGGTAGATAAAGGCCTAAATAAATAAACAAACAAAAAAAGTTGACAAAACCTCCACAATAAAGAGCTCATTTGCCAAGTGTCCTGACAACAGATACATAAGGGTCAGACATTTGGATACCAGAGAATAATTCTCATTCAACAAATATATATCGTACGTCATCAGGGCATTTTTCGTAACTTTAGTTGTAGCATATAACTCTTTTAAAAAGCATTTTAAAAACTTTCTAAGAAAAGCTTATTTCCACGAGAACTTTTCACCTGACGATAACCCAAGTATGAAACGAGGTGATAACAGTTGCTCATCTTTATTGACAAGTTAATTACCACTTGGAAATCTGATATCTCTGATGAAATAAAACCGGAACCCTTCCAGACTATAGCCGCGTCAGTACTACTGTGTGGTTGCACTACTTGGATTCTTGCACCACATCGAATCTAACGAAATGCTTGGGAAAAAGGCTACATGGGAACTACACAAGGATACAGCGTGCTACTTTGAAGAAATCTTAGAAGCGGGACTCTACAAAACAGAAGATCTGCTGTCACTTACCTCCTATCACACAAACTATCCCAGTAAGAAGAGCAAGAATGCTGGATACAGCTGGGAAAGTAAGGACAAATATTATTTCACTATCAAAATCTATTTTACCAATGTAATGTTTTACCAACGTAACATTTTACCAATGTAAAGTATTCAAAAATGTTCATGCATAAGATAACATCGCTTATAGAATAACGTCGCTTATTCTTTAAGTGGCATAATTTTACGCATGAACAAACTAGCGTTGGCCAACCAGAAAAAAACTTACATTCTTCAGCTCCGTGAGAACATTGCATGCCGTCTAGAGGACGTATCAAGTGCGGTAGGGACAGAAGGCAAGATAGAATCAAGGGAATCAGTGCTGTTTTTATGGTTTGGTTTCTTTGTTTAATGGCATATCAACCTTTGTGGGTTATTTAATACCAAAGCCATCCTTCTGGAAGAACATTAGTGGTGCTATTTAACCCATAGCTAGGAGGATAAGGAGGTTCATATCTTTCCCAAGGGTATTTGTCCGAACATAATAGCGCGACTGGAATTTGAACTCGTTTTCTACGATTCCGCAGTCCGTCGCTATAACCATTACATCACGAGGACATCCCCCGGTACTGTCTTTATGATGATGATATATGGAGCCCAGTTGACTGGAGCTGTAGAATACACTGATTGCATCTCTCCAGAAGAATATCTATAAACAGGATTTGGCATTAAATAGCCCACAAGGGTTGATATGTTGCCGCGACCTGCCGATAAACGTAAACAGATCGGATTACACGCTCGCCTTAGGAAAATTATATCCGGGTACGGCCGGAAATGACTAAGCCCTTTTTTTTATGACCTTGACATCCTGTTACAGCAAAAAAAGGGATAAATTAAAATTAACAATATTTACAAAACACTTCGGCCAAAAATAACTTGATAAAAATGGAATTAATAGTCGTCGCCAGCTTATAGCAGGTTAAAAAAGTACTTAATTGCTACACCCATTTTTTATAAAAGAATTTCCTATTCATGCGGCTGGGGCTGTGGGTCATAGCACCTTCCTAATATCAACAAGCCCCTTTTCAACGCTCGTGTCCTGTGGTGGGGCGCTCTCGATCGGCTGTGATTACGTGCCGCACAGTTCGTTCGGGAGTGTTCCACCACTTGATACATCACCTCTGGCCTCAGGGGGCCGTCCCAACCTTCGGAGGGGTTGGGTTTATCACCCGACGCCTGAGGCGCCCCGAGAAGGGGAATGCCGACGGGGTCCGAGGCATTTTTGGAACTGCCTGTCGCGTTGGGCTTCGGCCCTGCGACAGGACCCAACTTAAAAACGGCCTTATGCCACATTCGTACGTTGGTGGGGCGTAGGATAAATAACGACACGTTCTTTGCAGCGTTGCTTTGTGTCCTGTTGTGGGGCGCTCTCGACCGGCTGTGGTTGCGTGCCTCACAGTTCTTTCGGGTGTGTTCCACCACTGGATACATCACCTCTGGCCTCAGGGGGCCGTCCCTCAGGCTTTAAACCTCTTCAAAGTGGTTGGGTTTATCGCCCGACGCCTGTGGCGCCCCGAAAAGGGGAATGCCGACGGGGTCCGAGGCATTTTTGGAACTGCCTGTCGCGTTAGGCTTCGGCCCTGCGACAGGACTCACCTTAAAAACGGCCTTGTGCCACATTCGTACGCTGGTGGGGCGTAGGATAAATAACGACACGTTCTTTGCGGCGTTGCTTTATGTCCTGTGGTGGGGCGCTCTCGACCGGCTGTGGTTGCGTGCCTCACAGTTCTTTCGGGTGTGTTCCACCACTGGATACATCACCTCTGGCCTCAGGGGGCCGTCCCCCCAGGCTTTAACCCTCTTCGGAGGGGTTGGGTTCATCGCCCGGCGACTGAGGCGCCCCGAAAAGGGGAATGCCGACGGGGTCCGAGGCATTTTTGGAACTGCCTGTCACGTTGGGCTTCGGCCCTGCGACAGGACCCACCTTAAAAATGGCTTTGTGCCACATTCGTACGCTGGTGGGGCGTAGGATAAATATGTTCTTTGCGGAGCTCATACGAGGAAAAGAATCCTACGTTATTTGTGGTTGCATTCGCCTCACCGCCACGTCTAGTGGTAAATTCAACACCCTTTTTTTACGGTCCTTTATAAGGGCTATGAGAGGTCTCCTTCTGCGGGTCGGAGCATCTCTAACTGGTCATTAATGACCAGTTGAAATAGACGGCCAGGAGGCAAACACGAAGAGGACTCACTAAGACCAGCCGGTCTTAACCATCGCTCGGTTCCGCTCGTCCGTTCGGCTGCGCAGCGCTAAAGGCACGGGTTAGCCTTTAGCTCCCACTTCGATACCTGTGCAGCGCTAAGATAACGCCAATCTTAGCCGCGGCCCCTGGCCTGCTCACTCTCACAGCTTTGGCGCGAAAAGCCTTAGCTACCGTCTCGGTCCGCTCTCACAGCTTTGGCGCGAAAAAGCCTTAGCTACCGCACAGCTTTGGCGCGAAAAGCCATACCTACCTCTCGATCCACTCTCACAGCTTTGGCGCGAAAAAGCCTTAGCTACCGCACAGCTTTGGCGCGAAAAGCCTTAGCTATCGTCTCGATCCGCTCTCACAGCTTTGGCACGAAAAGCCTCAGCTACCTCACAGTTTGGCGCGAAAAGCCTTAGCTACTGCACAGCTTTGGCGCGAAAAGCCATAGCTACCGTAAACGATACGCCTACACAGCTATTTGGCACGACAAAGCCATAGCTATCGTCAACGATACGCCCGCACAGCTATCTGGCACGACAAAGCCATAGCCACCGTAAACGATACGCTCGCACAGCTAGGGGGCACGACAAAGCCCTAGCTTCATCGATCCGCTCGCTCGACTGCGTATATGCTAAGGCCTGGCAAACCTTAGCCACCATCTCTCTGTTCGTTCACTCGGTCCGCAGTACTAAGACGCGATTAAGTCATAGCAAACCACGCTCGCTCGATCTGTACGCTACCGAGCTACCAGCATCGACTTAGACCACGACGCTGTTACAGACGCTCCTGCATTCTATGACTCGACTGATCTCAGCTTCCCGCAACGATCATCCAACCGCACCTACGACTCGAACATACCAGCTACCGGCATCACCCATCTAGCTGGAGACCGAACACTACGACCACGTCTGTAATTTCTGACAATTAATTGCCATTCTTGTTGTATTTGTTACCTTGCCTCTTTGTCTTTGGTTGTCACTACTCGCACGCATTAAACTAAAATTCATTTGCGGGGTCGACTCGCTTATCGGCTCCGCAACAATGTCATAAAATCCAACCAAACAAACAATAATATGTATTCTTTACTTACCATTATCATAAGATCCCCTTCTCTTTTACGGCAGTTCACCGATTCAAATCCATCACCTTTCTGCGTCTCTACTAAACTGTTCCCATCGTTTGTAACTGTAACCTAATCGGAAAGGAAAAAAATTTAAATAATCAAACATCAAAAGAACGAAACAATTAAAAAGGCTTTTTTTAATTCAAAATACTGAAAACAATAACCTAGATGACACATGAATCCATTGGATTGCTGTTCTAATAGCGATCCAGAGTGATACTGATATTTCTATTTTGGGATGAATAGAGGATTCTGGTCAACATTTCATAGTTATCTCCGTTATATAAAGAATTTAGATGATTTAAAAAGGATTAGTTGGTTGGTTGGGCTTTATGGCATATCAACCCGTGTAGATTTTTTAACGCCAAATCTATTTTTATGTAAATTATCAGTTCTATTTCAAACAAATCCGTTTAGCATGTGTACGCAGTTTAATTTTCAAATACATTTCTATTTTAAGCCATTCAGTTTATTCAAGCAGTTCTTCTTCAGCAAATTCTGTTTAGTATAAGTAGAGATTTTGTTTACACACAGTTAAATGTCAAAATAGTTCAATATCAAACAATTCAGTTTAGTGTAAGTACAGTTTCAATGTCAAAAAGCAGTTCCATTTCAAATAATTCAGTTTAGCATAAGTACGCAGTTTAAATGTAAGTACAGTTTAATTGTCAAAAACACTTCTATTTCAAGCAATTCAGTTTAGTCAAACAATTCAGTTTAACATAAGTATGCCGTTAGTTCTATTCAACCCATAGACAGGGCTCTATCAGGTGCTACCACGCTGGGCCAGAATGGACCGTGGAGAAATGGCAATGAAGGGGCACTCCGCATTCCCCAAAGCCCCAGCATCACTGGAACCTCACCATCAGATTTTTTAGTGTCATATCCAGGACACTCATTGGGGTGGGGGTCTTACCCCTCTGGAGAGGTGCAGTCGGTGTATTCTACATCCCCAGCCGACAGGGCAAATTTTGAAATAATTTTATGTTTGAATAAAGAATTGAACACATAAACACAAACAATTTTTTTCAGTTACCTATTTAACCGGAATTTATTTTCTAAGTTTCAGAATCTCAAATGAATTACTCTAAAAAATCATTTTTCTTTTTGCCAAAGAACAAGATGTCGCAACTACTTTCGACCATCTTTGGTCATTTTCGAGGGAGTAGGTACTCCTGTGTTGTGAATTTCTAGATTGTTTATTCTTTATGCTTTACCAATACGTGGCGAAAAAATTGCGATAAGAGCCATTGCACGCAAGCAGTAGAACAAAGAAGTGTGTAAAAGGACAGCGGCAAAAGAAATTAACGATGTGGAATGTCAATGGATGTACCAAAATATTACAAAACTTTTGACTCACCCGAGTAGAATTGAGAAGACAAAACTATTATTAATGATTATTTATTCATGTTTTTCCTACTTACCTTGACTGGTCGTCCGTCCAATGTCGCTGAATTAAATTCCTCTCCAATTTTGAATGATACGGCTCGTTCCCCGAGTGACGTAATGGTTTTGATTGACCAGGAGTCGCCATCTTGGCTTAGCACCTGTTGTAAGCCAGAATCACTCGAGAAATGTTTGTTAGCAATAACACGATTATCATCAGAGACACCTGAAAATATATCAAATCGATGATTAAATTTGGGTTAAAATGATACTCTGATAAGTATGGGCTGTCGCTGACCAAACAACAGGGGTTAGTCAGGAACACGGCAATAATACAGCACCCAGTGAGGATCTAACTCACTAGCAATAGTCTTTAGGGATAATCTACTATCGATTTACGATCGGCATTCAGCAACTAGGGTAAGAATAGGTATTCACTAAGCTTAATTTCATCTGACACAAGGGCTTAGGATCAAACTCACAAGAAATCGGTCTCAGGAATAACTTTCATCTAACGATATATATATATATATAGCATTGACCCAGAATCAATGGCACTTAGTGCGTGCCTCTACGATCATCAGTTCAAGGGGCTCCCAAGTGGTACCTCATACGTTCTATAACCGATATTGAGCACACTTTGTTTATAAATATAACAAATCATATAACAATAGATAGATAGATAGATAGATAGATATGAATACCTACAGAGTCAGAAGTAATCTACCAAGGTTTCACCGAACTGGATCATCAGGATAAATTCTGATGAGGTTTAGCGTTGGTTGATTATTTCCAAGTAGTACGAATGTTTTTCGTCTTTCTTTTTAAGGAATTTTTTCTCCAGATAACAGTTTGTATATTTTTGTTTATAAATTGTATCATCTAGGTTTTTCACGCCATCAGAATCATTGAATAGGTATAAAACTAAAAGAAAGATAGATAGACAGAGAAAGAGAGAGAGAGAGAGAGAGAGAGAGAGAGAGAGAGAGAGAGAGAGAGCTCGAAATCGGTGGTAAATCTAATTTAGAATAGCATAGACTTAGAGTTATCAGTGCTCGGTGACTATCAGTTTCACGCCTATATAATCATCCGACCAAAAGCATTGACGAAAAACAGATAGCCAACCTATCTTATATATATATATATATGTGTGTGTGTGTGTGTGTGTGTGTTCATGTGTGTCTGTGTCCATGTATAATCATCATGTCGTGCCGTTAGCAAGGATTTCCTAACTCTCTCTCTCTCTCTCTCTCTCTCTCTCTCTCTCTCTCTCTCTCTCTCTCTCCGTTCGTCTCTATTGTCCACCGCTTCCGGCAGGTTTTGTAGACTACATCCCGTGTCCGTACAGAGCTGTTGTATATAAGTTCTAAGTGGTCGTCCAACAATCACTCGTCCGTGTGAAGGGGTCCATAGGAGAACGTCACTTATGAGTTCGTTCTTACTTCTCCAACGGTGTCCGATATGCCTTGTTCGTTTAATTTGGATGGTCATTGAGATGGAAGGTTGGTGACCGTACAGTTGCAGTTTTGTAGGTTGTTACTTCCAGGATTTGTTCAATATAGCTCGTAGCATTCTTGAGCAATTGTCGTCAACCTTTGTCAGCGTCCATGTGGTGCATGCATATAGTAGTATGGACACGACTGCAGCTTGGGAAAAATTGTGTTTTATTTTATCGCATAGGTCTGACTTCCATATGACTGATAGCCTATCGATAACTGTCCATGTCTTCGCTAGTCGCATATTGATGTCATTTTCTGTAGATGAGACGCTGCTTCCGAGGTCGGTGAACTTGTCCACTAGTTTCAGAGAACCTCCATTTAGTGTGGAAACGTCACCTCTTTGATTAAAGGACATGTACTCTGTTTTGTCTGCATTTACATGAAGGCCGATGCCACCTGCTGCCTGTTCCAGACTATGCAGCAGGAATTAGGCCAGAGCGGATGAATTTGCCTGAAGCGCTATGTCATCAGTGTAGTACGCATCCGTAATAGTTTGTGCGGAATATCGTCTGCTTCTTACTTTTACCAAAGTAAAGCCATTTTCTTTCATTAAATCCGTGTGTGTATTAGTCGACTTAAGACCACCCACAATTGCAAATGAAAGCAAAGAGCTTGACCTAAAAACCAAACATTTAAAAATAGAAAAGTGCTTTGGTGCCAGAGTTCCGTTCATCGACTGTTTGAATGATTTAATAAGAGGGGAATATTTACAAGGACGGATTTGTTGATAAAACGTGATTCTTTCGAAATAGGATGCTAGAACGAATTTCCATACACAAAAAAGCAAAAAATCTGCAAATTTTTAAAGTATTTAAGGATGGATTGGGTTTATTTCCCCGAGAAGTGAGTTAATAAAAAGGACAAAATCGTATATTTATATACATATTTTCATAGCAGTTTTGTCTGTCATAGCCTAACCAGGTCATAAGCCGTATATATATATATATATACAAACAAAAAATAGGAGGCGTTCCTGGTATAATGGATACTGTCGAAGGAAATAGACACGTGTCTCGCGAGTTCTAATCCTTAACGAGACTGAATTTCCCATTGAACTAATACACTTAGGAAAGGTTTGAATCCAGTAGTTCTTCCACCAGCTATGGGTAAATAGTAAGGAAGACGAGGATCTTCAACCTTGGTATGGCAACCAGTCTAGGAGAAGAAAGACTCTAAATCCAAAACCTGTTGAACTCCGCTTAAAAATTGATCTTATGCCGAATCCTGCTCGTACGGAGAGAGAGGTAAATATATACACATAAATATATATATCTATACAACAAAGAGGAAAAATTATATGCGAAAAATCGTTTCAATGATTGCGTTGAATAAAAAGAAAGTACCCGAATGCTGGTAAGCAGAGCATTATATATTAAAAAAAAAGAAATAACCGTTACCTCACAGTCCCTTCAGCTACATTTACTGGCAGTTTCATGAGTTTAGAAATTTTCTTAAAAAACAGTCATCAAACAGGAGATCATAAGAGGATGAGAACTTCTTGTCTTTTAAATGAGCATTTTTTCTTTTTTTTTAAATACATGAAATTGTTTGATACAGAAGTTAAAGTGAATGCGAGATAATATATATATATATATATATAGAGAGAGAGAGAGAGAGAGAAAATATATATCATAAATTGAATTACCGTCATCAGAAAATCCGGCAAGCACTGCGTGTGACATACAGAAATACTGGACAGCGGTTTCGACTTTATTAGGTCCCATCAGCAGTGTATACCATGATCTCCCTATATATATATATATATGTGTGTGTGTGTGTGTGTGTGTGTGTGTGTGTGTGTGTTTGATGATTGTGTTTGTGTGATACCACGGCCAACGAGTAAATACGCCCCCACATGTATAATTAACAGACTGACACCTAACAGGTCGATGTAATATTAGCAAAAAATAAATAAATGATAATCCATTCATGGCCGCTTATGAAATTAACCTAAAAAGAGAATTAACTTTAAAAATTGAATAGAGAAAATAATATAATCATCTTGGTAGAATTTATCAGGCGATATTTTAAAATCATTAAAACAAGGTAACTCACAGCCGTTTATAATTCGAGGATGAGTAAAAGACAAATTGTAAATACACATTTTCATGTTGAAAGGAATAAAAATAACATCGAATAGACTCTACCAATATGATTATATTATTTTCTCTGTTCAATTTCATAAGTTAATTTTCTTTTTAGGTTTATTTCATATGCGGCCATGAATGGATTTTTTTTCATTACTTCGGCCTGTTAGAAGTCAGCCTGATAATGTGACATACGGGGTCGTATTTACTCGTCGGCTGTAGTGATACTCATGAAACTTTAAAAAAAGACACCTAAAGAGTTCATAATTTGGATACTTTAGATTTTAATCCATTTCTGCTAAAGTAGTTTCGATCACTTTCTTATGTACTTTTCTTATTTGTATTTCATCTTTTTATTATATATATATATATATAGTCCGATGATCATATATGCAAGAAACTGACAGTCACTAACCGCCGCTGACACGCAATCCTAACTTTTATATAGGCATATATAAATGAGTGTGCGCGTGCGCGTGTGTGTGTGTGACTGTAACATAATAAGAACTGCATATCGTAGATGATTTTTTTTAAGACAATACATTCAAAGATTAAAACAATATTCAGTCCAATTTTCAACTCAATAATAGATGGTGGTCTGTATTCACGCTTCATGTAGTTTTTTTAATTACCCAAATTCTCGATAAACTAAAAATAAATATGTATGAAATTCTTGTCGGAATCCTTCACTCCTTCCAAAACAGAATCCATTATATCATTATATGTCGCCGTTACAACGAGAATGTGACGGATTCCTCTTTTTATTTAATGCATTTTAGAAAAGATTAACATGGGTTAATTGATTGTGAGAGAAAGGAAAATCGAGCTTGGTATGTTTGCCCACACCAATTAAGTCGCAACGCTTAAAAGCATCAAAAACGTTCTCTGTCGCAGCTATTATTTTCCCGTGTCAATAAGAAGTAACTCGTTGATCACCACCTACGTGTGTGCCTACAATTTCATTTTGCAGATCAACATAATAATCCTTTGTTACTATCTCTTACTATCTCCTCTGTCAAAGCAGACTAATTGCTGTAGAATACACCGACTGCTTCTCTGCAGAAGGGTAAGACCCCACCCAACGAGTGTCCTATATATGACACTAAACAATCTGATGATGAGGTTCCAGTAATACTGGAGCTTTAGGGAATGCGTAGTACCCCTTCATTGCCAACGCTCCCAAGTCCACTCTGGCCCGGAGTGGTAGCACCTGATAAGGGTCCTATTTATGGGTTAAATAGAACTAAACCGTGGTTTGAGTTTACTGGGGTAGTTTTTTGCATTTAAGCAGCGTATTTATGCTAAACTGAATTGTTCAAAATGGAACTGTTTTGACATTTAAACAGCATACTTATGTTAAACTGAATTGCTCGAAATAGAACTGTTTTGACATCTAAACTGTGTACTTATGCTAAACTGAATTGTTTGAAATAGAACTGAAAATTTGCATAAAAATGGATTTGGCGTTAAATGACCTACAAAGGTTGATATGCCAAACAAACCCAAACAACCAACCAACCAACCAAAGCAGACTAAGGATATAACATCATTTTTCTTTCAATCCTGCCAGGGTATGTAGACGATCGTGTAGAAAATGGACTCGGTAACCCAAGTTCAAACCTGAACGAGGCTGTTTACATTTTACATAACGCTAATACCCTTAAGAAAGGTAGGAAACCTGCTATGGGTAAATAGTAGGGCAGATTGGGCTATTTAACCTTGGTTTGGAAACCGGTCAAGAAGAAAAAAATCTGAATTCAAACCAGCTGTAGACCTGGAGAGAGATGGGCTCCATCCGGCAATTTCTGCCCAAGGCACGCTATATGTGTAATACCCACCACGACCGAACCAGATAAACTAATAAGTCTTTTTTCTTCTCTTGAATAGGGAGCCTAATAACACTATTGAATAGAGCAAGTTTTCAGCTACAAAAAACTATTTTTACATATGGCCAGCACCATTTGGTATGTATTTTTGGTGATGTCGGTGAAACCTGGTCTACAGTCTCGAAATTTAGCGACGATCGCCGGAAGTTCATTTGATACCACTACTAGCCCCAAAATGAAAAGGAACAAAACCTTTTTTTTTTTCATAGTATCAACAAGGCTCAGAATACACCAACTGTAACCCCTGCAGAAAAGTAAGACCGACCAGCTTGAAAAAAAAGTGGGTGGGTGTCCTGGTTATGGCAATCAATCTTATGTTGAGGCTCCAATACAGATCTGGGGTGTGAGGAATACCCTTTATTACCATTACTTTTAGATTCAGTCTGACCCCGATTGGTAGTACCTGTTCTCCATCTATGGGTTAAATAGGCCTGTTTAACAATTATTTGTTCTAGATAGGAATACTTTATACTATATAACTGTCGATTGTTTTACTTGAAGATATGATTGTTTACTTAGGATTATTATTTGTAACTTGAAACTACATAATAACTTGCAAACAAATTACAATAATTAAATAAAAATAATTACATATAACCATATATAGTAGTTGACCATAATTAAGGGTAACCCGAAGGCACCCTTTTCAATAGCTATTTCACCGAGGTGTAGGGAAGGGCGCTACTCCGTTCCCTGGATTGCCCCACTTTACCCTTGATCCATGTCTTTTAATGCTGAGTGTTTAACAAGGAGGTATCAGGTACCATTTTTTGAGTCTTTGGTATGACTCGACCTGTGATTGAACCCCGGTCTCCCGGGTCATTGGCGAACACTCGAACTGCAAAGAAAATAGACCAGTCTAAACCATATAATCGTTGTGAATACTTGAAACCATACAACTGTGAGCAAATTATTTGAATACGATAGGATTACTTGATATATAACTGTTGATTATTTGTGTTTAGAATAGTTGCAAGAAGTTATAATTGTTTACATAGGATTATTATTTAGTAGCATTTTTTTTCGTATAATTCGATGACAAACGTCTGTTTTCATATTGGTCGCCATTTTCCCAGGCTGCTTCTCAGCTGCTCTCCGTAAGAAAGGAAAAAAGTTATGAATCATTCGTGAGAATGTTCAACCTCAACTGCAATGCCACAAACATTTTCGTTTGATATAGTGGATCAGCATAATAAAACAGGAAGCATTACGTTCAGGGCAACACTTAGGAGCACAATATGCATGTTCTTGTTCATCGTTAGAAAAAAATGCATAGACAATATTAGTAGTGACTAAGATAAAAAAAGAATGTTTTATACATTAGTATATCTTGTTTCTATTACTTTTTATCACAACACTCAGACAATCATACTCTCATCATTAGTACTTGATTTTTTTTAATTGCATATCAACCTTCATTGGTTACACAGGGGGAACATTTTTTAAGAAAATTTGAGTTGCTTTGGATATTTTAACTGATTCTGAAGGAGCTTTAGACGCTGATTTCCAATCTGAAATTAGTTGTACTTTACAAGCTCGAGTTTGTATGCAATTTGAGGTTAATGAAATTGTACATATGTGAACTTGCGTAAACCACGTATAAGCATTTTAACGTCCACATATATAGATAGCTTCTAATATTTTGATAATTCTTCTTTTGTTTCAGTTCAAACATGGCTTCCAGAATGAGACATCATTGCAGAAGCAAGCCTTCTGCTACATATGTGGATGCTACACACTCAATCGTCAGAGACGTAACATATCCTTGTTCGTCAAGCGTGCCTACAAGGCATATTTTGAAGTTCATCTTGGTGATCAAGACAAGTAATGGGCTCCTCATGATGTGTGCCACAATTGTGAGGAAATGCTTTGAGACTGGACCAAAGGAAAACGCAAAGGTCTGCCTTTTGGAGTTCCAATGATTTGGCGCGAACCCAACAACCATGTAACTGACTGTTATTTCTTCGTGGTAAACACAACGGGTGTTGGGAAGAAAAACCGACATAAGATTACGTATCCGAACATTCCCTCTGCTATTTGGCCTGTTCCGCATTCTGAAGAAGTTTCTGTTCCAGTTTTCAAAGGCTTGCCTTCATTGGATGATAAAGACATTGGACATGATACAAGCGAGCTAGACAGTTGTGACAGTTCAAAATGTGATTCTATTATTGTAGTGGTTATCATCGTAATCTTTCTAGTCTCGCCGGATCACGAATGTCTCTCCTTCCCAGATTGGGATTGCTTCCAAAAAAGGGCTATGGACCCACAGAGCCAAAATTACTGAAGCCACGGATCTGATCCACAAAGTAAAAAAACAAAAAACAAAACTAATCTTAGAATGGACACCAATGGTCTTCTTAATTGAAGAGAATTCATCTTCTTACACAGGGGAACACTTTTTCAGTAAATTTGAGTTGTTTTGGATATTTTAACTGATTGCGAAGGAGCTTTACTCACTGATTTCAAATCTGAAATTAGTTTTTTTTTTCTACAAGCTCTAGTTTGTATGCAATTTGAGGTTATTGAAATTGTACATATGTGAACTTGCGTAAACCACGTATAAGCATTTTAACGTCCACATATATAGATAGCTTCTAATATTTTGATAATTCTTCTTTTGTTTCAGTTCAAACATGGCTTCCAGAATGAGACATCATTACAGAAACAAGCCTGATGTCTTCTGCTACATATGTGAATACTTCATACTCAATCGTCAGAGACGTAACATATCCTTGTTCGTCAAGCGTGCCTACAAGGCATATTTTGAAGTTCATCTTGGTGATCAAGACAAGTAATGGGATGCTCATGATGTGTGCCACAATTGTGAGGAAATGCTTTGAGACTGGACCAAAGGAAAACGCAAAGGTCTGCCTTTTGGCGTGAACCCAACGACCATGTAACTGATTGTTATTTCAGTATGCATTTTACACACAAATGGGGGGTTTAAAGTTATTTTTGATTGAGGCAAGAGAAGAGAAAGTTTGCGTTAGAGAGTTATTTCAGGTGTGCTGCCGAGCGGATTTGTGTTTTGGAGTTGAACATGTTTTGCAGTTCCTTTTTAGGGGATTCGATATTTTCCTTAGAAAATGAAGAACCTTTCCATCTCGTTGTGAAAGACGGTTTGGAAATTCATGAAGACGGCCAGCTTGAGCTATTATCATATTTGCAAATGTAGGAACCAAAATGTAACAATGCATTGGCTTGCTTTTTATTTGTTTTTTTTTGTTTTTGTTTTTTTTAGGGGTGGGTTGTTGCTGGGGTCAAGTGACAACCTCTTCGATATCTCTTCGTCCCCTCAAAGTATCTTCGATCAAACTTTTACAGAAGCCACAACGCAACACTAGTATTTCGTTCATCTTACTTCTATGTCTTCTTATCAGAACTCCTCGACTCTCAATCTACAATCATTCGTAATAATCAATACAATTATTCTTTTGACGAGTATTTCTTTCACCTTATTTCTCCTACTTTTTATCACAACTCCCTGACTCTTATTCTCTGATGATTAGTAATCGTCATTATCATCATGAAGGCGCACTGACTACACGGATTCCTTTGACTCTCTCTCCCCCTCTCTCTCTCTCTCTCTCTCTCTCTCTAGCGGCCATCGCTCCTGGCAAATCTTATAGATAGTCTCCAGTGTCCGCTCAGATTTGCTGAATGTAAGTTTTTGTATAATCTTGAATGTATTCTAGTTGGGTTTTTCCTTTGATATAATTTCTCTTGCCTTTTTTCTCAACACCCCGATTCTCATTCTATGATCATTTCATCTTTGATTGCTTTTATTGCAACTCAGATCGTCCTTTTACAACTGTTAATAGAAAGCACTAATTGTAAATAAAGAATAATTGACGATATTTCTCTTAATGAATTCGAAAAAATATTAATCATTTCTTTGATAAATATAATTCTCTTGTCATATCTGTAGGTTTTATGAATATACGAATTGTCTAAACTGAAAAAATAAGAGTATCAAAAATGTCAGCCTTCAAAAATCAAAATAGTCTACTCTAGTACATGCTATATGTATATTGACATCGCTTTCAATAGATGAGATTTTGCTGCCGAGGTATGTGAACTGATTTACTAATTTCAAAGGATTGCCTCTAAAAGTGGATACGGCTTCTTGTTTAAAACACATGAACTCTGTTTTATCAACGTTCACGAAGAGACCAATGCCTCTTGCTGCATGTTCCATGTAATGCAGTTGGAATTTGGATTCGGCTTCGGCTGTTGTATTTGCCAGAAGCGCTAGATCATCTGCATTGTCCGTGTCATTTAGTGTTTCAGCGGTAATACGGTCTGCTTCTTGTTTTTTTTTAAAGGTGAAATCATTTTCTTTTATTAGATCTCGGCAGATTATAAACACATATGTCGCTAGTGTATATCCTTGCAAAACTCAAGCGACAATGTCGAAGAAGTCGGTGTCGTGAACTGCCGGTGACAGGTAATCGATTATATGGAAATCTGATCTCTCTGATGAAATAAAACGAGATTTCTTCCTAGCTGTAGCCGTGTCAGTACTACTATATGGTTGCACCGCTTAGACTAAAAAAATGTTTGAAGAAATTACTAGATGGGAACTACACAAGAATGCTAAGTGCTGATTCGAACAAATCCTGAAAGCAACACCCCACAAAACAGCAAACTGCTGCTGTAAAGCCACTTAACTGCAATCTCATAAATCATCCAAGACGAACAAAACATGTTGTGCACTGCTGATGAGGAATTCCCCGACAGCGTTCTCTTGAGAATTCCTTCACATGAGTGCAACAGTGTTGGCTGACGAGCAAGGACTTATATACATAAGCTCTGTTGAGCACTGGATACAGTTTAGAGGACCTGAAAGGAGCGATAGATGATAGAAAGGGATAGCGTGTGAGAATCAGAAAACTCCGTACTATCAGCGCGACTTGATACTGATGATGATTACATGCGACAAGCAGGAAATATTACTTTTTTTTCTTTACTTACTAAACAACGGAAATATCCACTTAACACTTGAGGAGATTTCCTGGGTCTATGTGTATAATTAGAAATAATTAAAGTAAACGCAGATTGTTAAGAGTTTTATTTAAATAACATAATACTGTAAAAATAATCACCATTTTTTAAAGGAATATATGTATTGAGACCCTGTGGCGTAACGTCTAAAATGCTGGATTGCGGCCTCGAAGGGAATAAGTTCGAGTTCCAGTCACTTTGTTACATTTACCTTCGGATTAAAACACTTTGGAAAACCATGAACCCACTTATTTTCCCCAGCTATGGGTTAAATGATATCACTGCTAATCCTCTACAATGTAACTTAAACAACCCTCGAAAGTTTATAGGCAAAGAAAACAAAAAAATATTTAGACGATTATATTATTTTTAATCATTTTCTAGAAAAAAAACATTGTCACATTATTATTATTATTATTACTTTTAATTTTAGTTATTTTTCCCTCATTTTCATAGTTTTAATTGCTTTAGAAATAACAACCCTATAGAGTTGCAATTTAATAAAAAAATATATAAAATGAGTTATTCTTGTATGCATTTACCCAGTTCCTCTGCTTCAGACAGGATATGACACTGAGGCAATTTTTAAGCGGAGTACTGTTAATTTGAATTCATACTGTTTCTTCTCATACATTGGTTGCCTAACCAAAGCCAAAGAACCTAGTATGCCATATTATTTATTCATAGCTAGGGGAGAACAGATCGATTCTTGCTCTGTAGGCAATAGAATACGCCGACTGCACTTCTGCAGAAGAGTAAGACAAAGCCACCTGTTGGACATGGGCGGCGACCCATAATATTTCAGGACAGAATCCTGATGGCTGCTCAGTCCTTGACCCAACAACCGCAATGGTCAAATGACTTACAACACTCCACCTTTGGCTCTCACTAGGAAAGATGGGAGGTCGGAGTGACCAGAGTCTATCAGTCGGCTCGTCATGTCAAGCCCTAGCACCTATATGATTCTCTCGACCATATTCTTCGAATTTCTCTCGTGGCAAACAAGAACCCAACCCTATTTTATCTTCAAATTCTGGACGAGACCATTTGCTTTGAGGAGGCATAAATCCATCAACTACCACTCATCCAGCTTGGGATAAATGGTAGATTGCGTTATTTAACTTCGGTAAAGCAACCAGTCAAAGAGAAGAAAAAACTGACTTCAAACCTGCTTTAACTCGCTTAAAAAAACTGACTTTGTTTCACATCCTTCCCATAGGAGAGGGATTGGGTCCCGGAAGTGCGCTCAGCGTAATGGAATCGGTGACTCGAGTTCAAATCCTGGACGAAGCTATTTGCTTTTCACTTCACGCTAATGTCCTTGAAAAAGTATGAATCTATCAGTTCTCTCTATTAGCTTTCGATAAATAGGAAAGCTAACACTGATCTTTATCATTGGTATGGCAACCAGTCTAGAAGGAAAACTTTGGATTCAAACCAACTGTACTCCGATTAAAAATTGACTTAATGTCACATCCTATCCGTAGTGGAGGGGTTGGGTAAATAGATACAAGTGATCGTAAAAGTATATTACCTTCCATTAAGCATAATAATACGTATATTTACAAGTAATTTGAATATTAATGTTTTTACCAGTATAAACTCATAGCAGAGGGTTTAGTCTATAAAAGGTCATAAAAATGAGTCAAGTTATAATATAAATTGTTGTCGACAATAAAAAAAATAGAGTCTCAAGAATAGTTTTGTGGTCTTTCAAATCTGAATTTTTATAATCTGCGCCGAGTGAAAATGTAAGCCTCAAAATACAATGAATTTTGCCTAATTGAGAAAAATTGAAATGTCTCATCATCTGATATAGGGACACCCAGTCTCTATGAGAAGTAAGTGAAAATAAAGCGTACTCTTGATTGATTTGGATCAGATTAACTGACTGACTGATTTTTACGGCAACCGTCTAGGGTTATTTCATGCCAAGAAGCTAGAGAATCGTGTTCGTTGTACGTTCATATTAACATTGGGGAGTAGTTTCTTATGAGTTTATTTTTAACATGGACCGTGTTCGAATAAGAATAATTTAAATCCATTTAACCCATAAATGGGAACCTAACAGGTACTACCACTCCAGGTCAGAGTGGACCTGGGAGTAATGGCAATGAAGAGGTACTCCACACTCCCCAGATCTTCACAAATTGAGCCTCTCGATTAGATGTTGTTTAGTGTCATACTCAAAACACCTCTTTTTGATAGGGGTCTTACTCTTGTACAGTGTTTACATTCGACGTATTCAAAACCCTACCGACAGGATGGGGTTGCTTTGGGTTATACAGGGTGTCATAATATACACGGGACCCATGAGTCCGCTAATAATTGTACTGATAATAATGTTGTGTTTTTTTTTTTTTTTTGTTTCAGATTTGAAAATAGTATATTATGACGACTATTAATCCTCGATCACAATGCCTTGGACAAGAGAGGAAAACATTTTGCGTCACTGCTACTTTGGAGACAAAATCATTCAGAACTGTTTCAAAATAGATGCAAACCATTAATATGATAATAATTTATTGCTGAGACAAGACATTCAAAAAAAGATTGCATGTTCTGAAAGCTGATAAAATGATTTGAAAAAACATTGATTTGATGTCTCTAGCTTAAATGATGCATTTTTTACAAGACGTGTTTCAAACGACCGCCATTGCGCTTATTTCGGTAATAAATCATCATCATATTAATAGGCTGCATTTATTTTGAGACTACAGATATAGAAGATAACAGTAGACTTATTTAGCGGAAACCTTTTTGTATTAACTGCAAAAATTGTTGTTTTTTTTTTCATCTTATTTTTGATCGTACTTATCAACCACAAGAACCACACTCTTAAACTTTACAAAATGTATACTTCCGTTTTGCGTAACTCGTATACTAATGTCAATGTTCATAGTTAACTAAACCAGAACAGAAAAAAATAAAACTTTCAAAAAACTACATGAAAATTCAGGTCACTTCACCCACGTCAAATATTATGAGGTTTACAGAAAGAAAATCTTTATAAATTATACAGTTTGTGAAAATTGAAAATATTCTTAAGAAAATTTCCTATTGAGATTCAGCGGGAGCTTTTTTAAAAGATTTTGAAAAAGATTTCGATAACATAAGAATGCACTGGAATATAATTGATAAAAGTGCATTGTCTATGTTTTTCCTAACAAACGCTCATCTCTATATGACCTCATTGGTCTCGTAACCTGATTTGGTCATGAAGATACTTACTCGTGTAGCGTGTCAAAGGCATAAATAGCTTGGTGAAGCCCATCCTTCTCCAGGTCGACAACTAGTTTGAATACAAAGTTTTATTTCTCCTCAACCGGTTGATATACCAACTGTAAAGAGTCTACTCTGTCCTACTATTTGTCACTAATTGGATTCATACCTTTCAAAAGGGTATGACTGTTATGGGAAAAACAAACAGCTTCGTCCAGGATTTGAACTCTGGTTGTCGATTCCACTTCTCGTGACAATAACCGTTACGCTACGAGCACCTCGTTGAGTGTATATTGTATTTACATCGTCTCAAAAAGTGCTCTCTTTTAAAATTTTATTATTTTACTATTCTTGCAGTCTTCATATTAATACATTAGACGTGTATAGTTGTCGCTTGGAATTAAAAAATGAAAAGGTATATATATATATATATATATATATATATATATATATACTGACATTATGATGATAGGCATTATTGTTAGTATTCACCAATGGCCCGGAAGACTGCGGTTCAATCCCAGGTAGAGTCATACTCAAAAAGGGTAATTGATCCTATTTACCAACCCCTCCGCTCGGGTAGGATATGACACAAGGTCCATTTTTAAGCGGAGTTTAACAGGTTTGAATTCAGAGTTTCCCTTCTCCTAGACTAGTTGCCTCACCAAGGCTGAAGAACCAAGTCTGTCCTACTATTTACCCATAACTGGAGGGAGAATAATTGGATTCATATCTTTCCCAAGGGTATTAGTGCTATGTGAAATGTAATCAGTATCGTCCAGGATTTGAACTCGTATCGCCGTGTCCATTTCCTACGACGATAACTTTTACACCACGGGCACCTCCTATTTTTTTTTTTTTAAATTGATGCCTCCTTACTTAACACTCAGCATTATAAGGTACGGATCAAGGGTAAGTGAAGTAATCCAGGGAAAGGAGTAGCGCCCTCTCTTACACATTGGTGCTGTAGCTATTTTAAAGGGAGCCTTCGGGTCGCTCTCGACTACGGTCGGTTAACTTATTTATATATATACTACCCATTAGCAACAACTGTTTAACGGCTGTTAATGTACAAATTAAGGATCAACTGTGCCATTCGTGCTGTCCTCAAATGGTGACAAAACAGTTTTATTTAGATGAAGCACAGCTTTCCCCAAATTTCTAGGGGCGAGAAAAAAGAACCCTAAACATTGCTTGCTTATATCTAAACTTAGAAGCCCGCTGCAGGTGTCTTGTTATCTTGTATTGTAGTCCTAATAGAAAACTTGTTGCTTATATGAGGTGGGTAGTAGCAAATATGGCTTCGGGAATGAAATGGACAAAAGAATTTCGACAAACAAGAAATATCAAGAACACAGAATATACGGGAAACAAATTGGAACGGTGATTTATTTTTTGTCATGTGTATTATGTTGGCTAGAGATTCCTTTCGATTGCTATTATTTTGATATTGGAAGCAAACTTTCCGTAAGAGTTCTTTGATTGTAAGGGTGCTTGTAGGTGAAGAAAAAGAAATTGCTCACTTGAATATTTTGTATTTCTTTCTTTTGGAGGAGCTGGTTTCTTATGCTTCTTGGGGTCTTGTAGTCGGTTAACTTCTTCGGCCTCGGCTTTCCCTTCTCTCCCTTGCTTCTGACTCTCTTCAACCTATCGGTCCTTTTATATATCAAGAGACTCCTAAATTGTTGCCGAAGTTAAGTCTTATTTTCTCAAATTCTATTGGTTAATTCCTATCTCTAAGGAGTCAGGTGGTGTGTCCGTTATCTGTGGATTTTTTAAATCAGGGTCTGGTGTTGGTTAATCTGACTTATGTCTATTTTTAGAATTTATGAAATCTGTTTTTGGGGGAGTTGGGGGTTACGGAGAGAACATCTTTAGAAAAAGATGTTTTACTTAAAACCATCACAAGCTAATAAATTCAATTTTGGAATTTGGAATATGCAAACAATCAATGACAACGAATCAAATCCAGAACAAAAAAAAAACGGTGCTTATCTTTCTCAAGCAGTTGAAGTATAACATCGTTATTTCTGTACTCGGGGTGTCCTCGTGGCGTAATGGTTAAAGCGATGGACTGCAGAATCGTAGTAAGCGAGTTCGTACACCAGTCGCGTTATTATGATACTTTCGGGCAAATACCCTTGGAAAAGGTATGAACCTCCTTATCCTCCCAGCTATTGGTTAAATAGTACCACTACTGTTCTTCTCGGAGAATACCTTTGGCATTAACCTAAAAAGGTTGATATGCCATTAAACAAAGAAACCAAACCTATTTCTGTACTCATTAAAAACTCGTTTTGTGGGATTGTCTCAGTTAGCGGAAGTAAAGGATGGATACACATTCTTTTAGATGATAAAAAGAACCCCACCTAACAGGTGTCGGCTTTCCAGAAAATCTGTGTTTCTTAAATCCCTGTCTTTTCTTTCAAAAGCTGTCTCTGATTGTATCATGACACTGACACTTGACCTTAGTAACAACTCCTCTGTCACTCCTGTGTGCTGTAATACTCCAACCATTTCTCGGCTCGAAGCGGGAAAAGGATAAATCTTATGACCAATTACGTGTCATCCTCTCCAGAATTCAACACAAAGATAATCTGGTAATAATGAGAGACATAAATCCCCAGGTTAAAATTGACCATCAAATATTGTCTGGGGCCCGAATGTCTTTCACAAGAGTTATTTTCGTTCGATCTATGGATACACACAGCAAGACAAAATCTCTCACTGATTTTTTATGAAATACAATATTATAGTCTTCTTTACTGGGCCCCATATATTTTGCCAATATTAGCAGGCCTTTAATTTGGATGAAGAAGAATACAAAAGAATATAATTGTACAAACATTACCAGCCCATTGGCCCAATGAGTTGTGTGTTCGCCAATGGTCCGGGGTTCAATCCCAGGTCGTCATACCAAAGACTCAAAATATGGTACTCGATGCCGCCTTGCTTAGCACTCAGCACTATAAGGTGAGGATCAAGGGTAAAGTGAAACAATCCTTGGAAAGGAGTAGCACCCTCTCCTACACCTCGGTGTAGTAGCTATTGAAAAGGGAGCCTTCGGGTCACCTTCGACTTAGATCGCCAACTGTACTTACTTATATTCAAAAAATGGGTTGCAAAGTTAATAGCTTTGCGACCAGACTAATCAGCTAAGGTCCATCTTGAGGTGTAGTAGTTGAATTGACGTCCATATAATTTCCTTTCCAGCATACAAGTAACGTAAATTGAAAGGAGTCAGATGGGTGCCAATCTGCGGCAGTTCCCTGTGTGGCTCCTTTACTGCCAAGGGCAAATAATTAATCCTATATTTTCCAATAACATTGGAAGTATAGAAACCAGTTTAGATGGGCTGGACATGTCATCCGAATCAAAAACGACAGAATTCCAGCATCCTTGTTTATAGCCTCCTTCATGATGAAACCAGAAATGTTGAAAGACCATATCTCTGGGTACAAGCAGAGGCTGAAAAACAACCACATAGCTCTCGGTATCCCTGTTGATACATTCGAGAAGGTTGTTTCAGTTAGCAAGGATTAGAATGCAAAAATCCCACAAAGCCATAAGAAATTTGACAAAACTCTAACATTGAGAAAGAAGGCGAAATCTCGATTAGTCATGCTAACTGCTTTATCTACAAACCCTTCTGTTTACACTATCAGCAGACTTATATACAAATCTATGATTGGTTTGAATTCTCATTGGAAAGTTTTTAAATTATTTATGTTCGATATGATTACTTGATGCTATATAATTGTAAATTATCTATATTTAGTATAGTTACTTATAGATATGGTGTTTAAAGATTATTGTTAGTCACGAGAAACCATATAACTGTTCAGACAAATGACTATTATTAAAAGGAATTAATTACTTGAAACCATATCATTATTTCGTTGGAATATTTGAACTTTACAACTGTGTTCAAATTATTTGTTTAGATAGGAATACTTGATATCATATAACGTTGGAGAAAAAGCCCTAAAGAAACAACTACACAAAACATATATATATTAACATATAATGAACATAATTCCCTAACTTCTATGCCTAAAATAATGCTAGACGGGCTGACATGCTGTTAAAATCAATCTTTCAGTTTACATATTTTTGCCTCGTTCTACCTCCCAATCTTTTTTGTCTTTTGTTTCAATGGAATTCTTTTGTGTTATAGTGAAGATTACTACACCAATGATATAGATATGAACGTATAATGAACGTGAGTCTATAACCTCTAGGCATAAAATAACCCTCGACAGTTTAACATGCTGTTAACATCAATCATTCATTGAAAACACATGTGCACCTTTGCCTATTTCAGAAGTCGGTAAACCAGTTTACGAAATATTTTGTTTTTGTTTTTTTTAATTTCCATTTGTAATAATCAAAAATTTCAAAAAGTTACCGACCTCAATAAATGAAACGAACGAAAATAAGTTTAACGAAACGCAACACCGACACAACAGAAAGCAGGGTACCATCAAACTTGTTATGCCACCACAATAACTTCGTAAACATTAGCCTAAGAAATTTAAAAGCTTTTCAGTAAATTAAAACACGAACTGGATTATCAAGAAGATACATTTAATTCATTGTTTAGACTTCAACTACAGGGAGCGGAAGAAAGTATTATAGTATCATAAGAAATGACTCTATTATAAAACAAGATAAATTTTAATTTCAAAATATAACAAAATAAGAAGATAAGCTTAAAACAGTTAATTTACAACAATTTATTATATTATAACCTGACTCATTTTTATGACCTTTTACAGACTAACCCCTCGGCAATGGCCACCATTTTTTTTTTTCAATTATTGTATCAACACGTTTTTGAAACGATTTGCATGCCTTCAAAATAAATTCTTCTGACATTTTCTTTCATTCTTCCTTAAGCGAACCAATATTTGGATGAGAAGTTGCAATTGTTTTGTTTTCCAAAACGCCCCATATAGCGTAATCAAGAGGTTTTAAGGACTGAGCTTAAATCCTGTTTAATTGATGCCCTCACAGTTTTTTCGTGGATTTTTAATTCATTAGGCAGACAAAGAAACTTTGGCTTGGTTTCAGTGTAAAGCAAATCATAGATACTTTGTTGTTTCTTTTCTTGCTTACTCATGAATCTTAATAATAAAAAAGTGCTTGAATAATAGAGCAAATCATGAAAACTTAGATTTATCGCTTTATTTTTTCAAAAACTTGACGAAACAGACTCCGCCCACTGTATAATTTTTATAATTTAAAACCTTTTCCGTTTTATATTTCCAATTTTCTATATCCCACTCTCTCATACTATAATGTAATTATTCGGAATCTGATGAGGGTGAAAACGTGAAACTTTTATTAGCATTATGTGGTTTTAACTTATGTGTTATATTGTATATATATATATATATATATATATATATATCATGCCGTGCTGCTCACACGGATTTTCCTAACTTTCTCTCGCCATCCATCCCTATCATCCGTCGCTTCCGACAGGTCTTCCAGGCTACATCCGGTATCCGTACAGAGCTGTTGTATATAAATTCTGGCAGGTCGTCCAACAGTTGCGCTTCCGTGTGAAAGGGTCCACAGGAGAACGTTGTTTAAGAGTTCGTCCTTGCTCCTCCACCAGTGTCCTACATACCTTGTTTGTCTAATTTGGATGGTCTTCGAGATGGGTGGAAGGTGGCCATACAGCTGCTGCTTTGAGAGATGTTGCTTCGGAATTTGTTCAATATAGCACGTAACATCCTTGTATAATTGCCGTCAAGCTTTTTCTCTATACGCTAAGTCAGTGTGTAAGTGCATCCATACAACAGTATGGACACGACCGCTGCTTGGAAAAATTGTACTTTATTTTATCGGATAGGTCTGACTTCCATATGACTGATAGCTTATCGATAACTGTTCATGCTTTCGCTAGTCGCGTATTGATGTCATTTCCGATAGATGGGATGCTGCTTCCGAGGTCGGTGAACTTGTCCAAATACATGAAACTTAGAGTCATGAGATTGACATGAGGAGGGTATACAACATTTTTTTCGGTTTTATCCTACTCTGCTGGTCAGTATTTGAGCACTTTTCTCATTTAAACAAAAGTTTCAGGATTTAATTTCTCTCTCTCTCTCTCTCTCTCTCTCTCTCTCTCATATATATATATATATATATATATATATATATATATATATGTATATATATATTAAAGACAAGTAGACCTTATTAAGACTTGAAAAGAAGAGATCCCCCGCAAACTCGACCATATATAAACCCCACTAAACTCACTCCTTCACACTAAAACTAGAACCTCCACCGAGATGCTAATGTGGGAAGCCATACACGGTGAAACACATATTGATGAAAAGTAAAATTCTCAACCATACTCCTACTAACATAATCAACTACCTGAAAAAGAATCGATCACCAATCAATTATATTGGTCTATATACCTCACCGGCAAAAAGACACCCACATACACTCGGGAATGTTCAGAGCATCAACAGAAAGTCTAACTTGAACAGATAACTACCGAACCCTTCCAACTATACCCAATTAGCAAAGGAATAGGACAAAAAAACATCTTTGGCATAAATTAACCCAAGAGTTGGCTTGCCGTAAAAACCAACCAACCAACCAACCAACCAACAAATCAATCAACTTACAGCTAAACTGAAGTTCTAAAACCGTCATGATGTGAAATTACTTGAATAGTAAAAACGAATTGTAAAAATCTCAGAGACGGATTACGACGGAGAGTTTGACGCTTGAGTGGTCATCCGTCTACACGTGTTTTTTATTCGTATTTTGTATATATATATATATATGTGTGTGTGTGTGTGTGTGTGTGTGTGATGAATATTTCTGAGATTGAGAAATGTTCTTTTTTCGAATCTCTTCAATCAAAACCTGATCGTTTTATAAAAATAGTTTTCTTCTTTTCGTTGCTTTGGCACTTTTCTAAATTCACTTCAAAAGATCTATTCAGTAGTCACCAGTATCTCAATAAAAATATTTAATATACACACACACATACAGACGTATACACACGTGTGAATATATTTCGTATATATTCATGTATATTTGTTAGTGTGTGAGGATATATACATATATATATACACACCCACACACATATATATATATATATATATAATCATCCACAGACAGATCTGTTTCGTTCTATCAGAACTCATCAGTGTGGCTAGACAATAGCTTTCCGTAGCTGGGATCGAAACCCGGCTGACTCAAACGCCAAGCCAAGCTTCTAACCATTCAGCCACGAGTAGCTATTAGCCACGAAGTAAATTTTAAAAGGTTATGAATCACAATTGTTTATATATATATATATATATATATATATATATATATATATATATATATATATATATATATATATATATATATATATATATATATATATATATATATATATATATATATATATATATATATATATATATATATATATATATATATATATATATATATATATATATATATATATATATAATGTTAGTACTATATAGATTCATTAACCTTTAAAACAAAGTCAATAATAACTAATAAATGTATTCTTAATCTCATATAAGAGAAACTAGAAGTTAAACATTAAAAAAACTACGTAAAGTAATTCATTTTCATTGAATTATATACAAAAATACTCCCAAAATTTATTTTTCAATTTATTCAGCAGAATTTATAGATTTTAAAATGCACAAAGTAAAATTAAAACGAAGTTATTTAAAATTTGAATGAGCGTAAGTTGAGTGAAGTGTTAGATGACACTATATTTTAGTCAATGCCTCTGGCTATAATTAAATATCGTATCTCGCCAACTTGCTGAGTATATTAAGATTATTAAATTGGGTTTACTTACCAACTGCTTTCATGTACTCGTCAAAGTTTTCACTGGCAATGATTTCCCATTTCCCACATAAGTCAGAAGCCATTCTCGTTATATAGCTGTTTTTTGGAAAATTAACTCAAAAATTTTCGTTGACGGTGGCTAAGTAGAAACAGCAGAGATACTACTGTCGGCAGCCCAAATCGGTCTTTTTATATGAGAGACAGAGGTGGGGAAGAGAGAAAAAAAGGAACACGAAGAAATGATAAAGATATGAGAGAGAAAGAGAGTGAGCGAGAAAGAGAGAGAGAAAGAGAGAGGGAGGGAGAGACAGAAAAAAGAAAAGTGGGCACGGTCAAATGAAAGAGAACTCTAAAAAAAATGCGAGGGTGAGATATTAGATTTCTCTGGGCACACTTAACTTTTATGAATCATTAAACTTTTTTTTTTTCTCCTCTTGTCAGCTTCTCTCTGTTCTACAAAAGAAAAAGAAAGAGGGCGAGGTGTATGAAAATGACAGAAGGAGAAGTAGATGAAAGTCAGAGGGGAAATTGATAGGCCTTAATTTTTTTCCGAGAAAATATTTATTCTTTTGCTTCCTTTTACGTCGATACTCCAATGTTATTAACTTGTGTTTATCCGTCTCTGTAATATATCACTAAACTGCATCCGATGGTGAGTCTCCTGTTCAGGAAATCAGGGGAGTGTGGAGTCACGCCTTCATTGCCATTAATCCCGGGTCTACTCCGACCCAGAGTGCCAGAACCTATTTGGGCACTATATATACGTCACATAGATCTAAATATCTTCTCTACCACCAAACATTCTGATATGCTCTCTCTCTCTCTCTCTCTCTCTCTCTCTCTCTCTCTCTCTCTCTCTCTCTCTCTCTCTGAGACCTCTTTAAAGCATTTTATGAGGGTTTTTTTCTTTTATTTCCATTAAATATATATATTTAGATCCAAACGAGAGTCGGCTGAAAATTTCATAGACTGACCAAAATACCCTCATGAAATATGGCCAAAATGGGGTGTATTTTTCAATATAGTTTCCTTTGCAGTCCACACGCTTCTTCAATTACTGTTACAGTTCTTTGATCTCATTGGTAAAAGAAAAGTCATCAACAGCTGATATGTTGTCATCTAATGAATTTTTCTGACAATGAACTTTTTAGCCTATCCTCATCTATAAAAAAATGATAATCCGCTGTCAAAATAATTCCTGTGAGGATTTTTCCACCCGTTCTCAAAAGAGCTCCCCATCTTGCCGACGGGGCTAAGAATACGCTTACTGTATACTTTGCAGAGGAGTCAGACCACCCTCAGGAAAAAGGGCTGTCCTGTATATATAACTAAACAGCATCTGATAGTGAGACTCTAATTCTGGAGATCTGGAGTGTGAAATACTCCTTCACTGCCATTACTCGCCGGTACACTCTGTCCCGGAGTGGTAGTATCTGTTGTGGTAGTATCTATGAGTCGAATAGAACTGTTTAAAAATTATTCGTATTCGATAGGACTGTGGTAAAAAAAAAAAATAACTCTTAAGAAACAACTGCACAAAAATGTAAAAAAAAGAAAGTACCATGAACGCGATTCTCTAACCTCTTGGTATAAAATAACCACAGACGGGTTGACATGCCGATAAAAATAATCAACCAAAAATCTAATCCTAGCTCTCGTAATAAATTTCGCATCATTCCATAGAGTAATATTTCAACTCTGAGAGCGAGAAATCAAAGGATCAAATCATTATGTTGTATTTTACGACGCGTATATCATGAGACTGCAGTAGATCAAGTCGAGTAAGCTTGGTAGTGCCGTGATAGTCGGTGCGCTGACACGTTGTTCCTTGCTTCACTCCCTGTGTGATTAGAAAGCCAATCAGATGAACGTTCAACGTACACTAACTCGATAACTTACGCTTTATGGGTTCAAACTGGACCATAACACCGTGGAAGCAACCAAAAGAATTTGTTGTGCAAAAGATGAAGACACAGTTGATCATACTACAGTAACTAGATGGTTCAATAAATTTTGCTTGGGCTGCAAGCACCTCATCGATCTGGCAAGGTCTGGTAGGCCTAAAACTGTGGCTTCCGAGAACGTGCTCCAAGCGATAAATTAGGCGAACTCGGCATCTTACAGTGTGGCTAGGCATCTTTCCGACCACGGTAAAAGCATCTGCAGATGTCAAATTGTGCCTCATAATTGCCAGACTTTTGGATCACCCAGGTATCTTTGCTATTCTAGAATGCTTAAATGATAACAGTATATACTATCATATCATCTCATAAGCAATGTTTGAAATCTGATACCAACAGATCAAATGATATCTTCGCAGTTCTAAAATTACTGAATCAAAAATACAAAAATGCGTTTTCGCACGATTGTATAACTGTAAGTTACGTTGCTACAATACGATTCATCAAAGAGACTGACTTGAATATTCTAAAAATGATTTCTGTCATTATGACTCATTTTCTAAGTTTAGGCGTTGAAGAGTTTGCATATGACAGTGAACAGCTGAATTCAGATTTCAGATAATTAGATCAAAGATTATTACCGTAATTATTTGTATATCAGATGTTCTATTTTTCCAGATTTTTCAGACAAAAAGTTAGGGATACGCATTATTCACGAGAACTATATAATCAACTTATTCTGACCACATACCTCACACTATTTGGAACGGAAGGACCAAAAGTAAATTATATCTATAATCCAAACTGATGTGTCTTACACCGTTACAGAAAAATATCTACTCGGTGGTATTTTTCGATAATTCTGTTCCTCCTTATGAGAGCTTATTTTCGCCGCAAGCTTGTTACATTTTTGTATGAACATATCGGTGTGTTTGCTCTAAATACAATTTAAATTTAAGACATAATGTAAACTATATAAATTCTTATTTTTAGGCTGTAAAAACCAATAAAAAGTGAACAAATACTAAACTTAGGTAAAATTTAGCTGCTACAAATTCCATAATTACGTAGTCCAAAGTTGGGAGTGCGTGATATGCTCAAATAATTATGCTAAATTGGATTTACTTGTCAACTGCTTTCATGTATTCGTCAAAGTTTTCACAAGCACAGATCTTTTATTTCCCTCATAAATCTGAAGTCATTCTAGTTAAGCCGTTTCTAGGAAATATATAATGTATAAACATCGTTAATGGTAAAGAGTTCAGCGGGGATAATGAGTTGAGTAGTGTTGACTATTGGGTTGCTTGGATTGGTTGGTTGGGTTTTATGGCATATCAACTTTTGTAGGTTATTTAACGCCAAATCCATTTTTATGCAAATAGTCGGTTCTATTTCAAACAATTCAGTTTAGCATGAGTACACAGTTTAATTGTCAAAACCCTTTCTACTTCAAGCTATTCTGTTTATTCAAATAATTCTAATTCAGCTAATTCAGTTTAATATAGATACAGATTTTGTTTACATAATGTTAAATGTCAAAACAGTTCTATATTAAACGATTCAGTTTAGTGTAAGTACACTTTCAATGTCAAAAACAGTTCCATTTCAAACAATACAGTTTTGCATAAGTACGCAGCCTGAATGTAAGTACAGTTCAATTGTCAAAAACATTTCTATTTCAAGCAATTCAGTTTAGTCAAACAGTTCTGATTCAAACAATTCAGTTTAGCAAAAGTACGCAGTTAGTTGTATTTAACCCATAGATAGGGCCCTATAAGGTGCTACCATTCCGGGACAGTATAGACCAGGGAGCAATGGCAATGATGGGGTACTCCGCATTCCCCAAAGCTCCAGCATCACTGGAACCTCAACATCAGATTGTTTAGTGTCATATCCAGGACTCTCATTGAGAGGAGTCTTACTCCTCTGCAGAGGTGCAGTCGGTGTATTCTACAGCCCCAGCCAACTGGGCAAGGGTTGCATGGAGGTGGATAGAATAGTTAGTCTACTCATCATTCACCAAGGGCCAATATTAACCCTACTATATCTGTGATATACTAACACTGAACACAACGGTAGGAAAGACAAGATATCCTCATTTACACTTGCAGAAACATTTAATATATACATAATATACATACAATTAGTGTTGAAAGAATGCACAAACGTGTTCCAACAGCTAGAAATATGCCCAAAGTGTTCTATGAATAAGCAGTGTGTGAAAGGGGCGCCAAAATAGAAAAAAGCTTACTTAATGATAATGGAAAGTAAAATAGCCGTAGCTACGTGACTTTACTGTTCCATGGCAGTAACAGGAAATAACGTCACTACAGTTTAAACAACAGTGGGGAAAAGAGGATCAAGAATAACTTTCAGAGATTGTCATGTGACACCTCATGGAGTACCCAATGAGCACACCCATTCCCTTAGTGTGATAATTATTTATTGTCTCCCATGGTTCGTAAAAGGTTGCAGATGACAGTGAACTATTGCGGGGCTTGAATTCATTTTTAGGATGATTGAAACGTTAACTCTTCTTTACAGCTGGCTTCTGCAAAAGTAGAGTAGCGTCTAAATTGATTGAAAAACAGAATTTAGGCCTTACAACAGTTCACTGTCATCTGCAACAGTTAGGAAACTAAACTTAAAGAGCTAATTTCCCTAGGATTGACAAAAGCTAACAGTGAACCAAGAGTGAATATCTGCCATTTTCTCGCCTCTTGTAAAAGTGTCTTGTCATTTTTGTTTTGTTTTTGCTTTTTTTGGAGAAAATTTGTGATTGGTTGTGAAAAATGGAAACATCTACGTTTTCGCTGGATTTTGATTATGTGAGTTAAAAATCTAATTCTTGCAACTCGCTTACTTCTCTAACTTCACCAATTCTTATATCACGCGACAAATAGCTGAGATTTTTAAGAGATTATATTACGAGCTAACGTAGAGAAAAATTACATTACCACACACACACGCTCTCACACACACACACACTCATCAAGCACACGCACACGCACACACATGCACACGTACACGTGTAATTTAACGGTTATAATCATAGGAAAGGAACTCAAATCCTGAACGAGATTGTTTACGTTTCAATTTGCGCTAATGCACTTGTAAAAAGCATGAATACATATCCTCTCTACCCCAGCTATGGGCAAATAGAGAAGCAGAATGGAATCTTTAGCCTTGGTACGGTTACCACTTTCAGAAAACTAAAATTCTGAATTCAAACTCTGTTTAAAAAATTAACCTTATGTCACATCCTGCCGGTGATAGAAAAGTTGAGTACAAGTCTTCGCCACCCAACAAAAATCCCCTGTGTAAACAATTTTCAAGCGTAGATGGTGTAATGGTTATTGCCGAAGAAAATAGACACAGCGACATGAGTTCAAATCCTGGATGAGACTGCATTTCACATTGCGTTAATACCCATGGGAAACGTATGAATCCAATTATTCTCCTTCCCGCTATGGGTTAATAGTAGAGCAGACTGACTCTTCAACCGTGGTATGACAACCAGCCTAGAAATAGGAAAACTCTGTATTCAAACCTGTTCAATTCCGCAAAAATTGACCTTATATCACATCCTTCTAGTACGAAAGAGTGGATATATATATATATATATATATATATATATATATATATGTGTGTGTGTGTGTGTGTGTGTGTGTGTGTAGTTAGGCAGGATTCGTTCATTTAAGCATGTTTGATTAAATAGTAAAGACAGATTTCATCTGTATATTTTAATTAAGATCCTTTCGAGTTTCCTGATAAGTGTCTTGGTTTCAGGTTGGAATTGGTGGATGAATTTACCAAAACTATCCCGAGCGCTTTCGGATCCTTCATAGGCCATCATCAGGGGTTGCTTGCGTGAATAAAGAGTGGGGGGGGGTTATGAGTTTTGGAAGTTTTTAGGGTTTTATAACATAACAAAACTAGGCAAACGTAGAGTTGGATAAAACTGAGTTGCTGATTAATTTTAAAAAAAAAACAGAACGCTATCAACGGTGATAGAATACTATCAAGAAATACGGAATATTGAAAAAAAATACAAAAGGCATTTCAAAACATTGTCGTTATTTTCAAAATTAATTCTATTGATTTTAGGGGGTTTTGTTTTTATATGTTGGGGTTCTAGGATTTGTAGTCGTAGCTTATCAATCTCGTGTGCAATTATAGTTGTGTTTTCAATAAGAATTTTTCGAAACTTGGATTTAGGAATTGAATGGGTTTTAAGATGTAAGGCTATGGAGTAAGAATCATTAAGGTGCATTGGAAGTCGTCTAGAAAGAGTTGTTGTAGTAAGACCAATATACGTGTCTTTACTATTTTATCAAACATATAAATATGTATATATGTGTGTGTGTGTGTGTGTGAATAATGGGTAAAAACAGGATTTGTTATCAAGTAACCATCAAGGTTTGCTATGTCATTAAACCAAATAACCTAACCTAACATTGACCTGGCTCAAGGCTACAAATCTAGGGTATCTAGTAGGACCAAATTTACTACTGTAGAAATGGTCTACGACGGGTGAGTGTAATATCGTAAGTGAATGGTTACGAGGTGCGAATTGATTATTTTTAAAAATCCAGTGGCCGGGAGAAAGACGTGTTGATAAAGTTCAACATATCGTTCGGTAGGCTAGGATATGTTTGATCTCGCCCCCTGGACTGAAAACAGCAATTAACTAGGACTTGCCGAGGTTACAAGACTCGATCGAACATCTACGTGGTGGCGGGTGGATGACTGGTCGGACGATCCGTCGCCTATGTTATAAATAAGCGTGTGGTTACAAGAGACAACGGACGAGAGGAATAGATTTAATTCCGTTTATTTTTAATAAATAAAATTTGGTATGTCAGAAGAGACACAGGCCTTCTTCCACCAGATAACAGGTCAAGAGGAGAGTGGGTGTAAGTCATTCTCGAGCGGCTGGGTTGGTATTGAGGTGCGGTGTGTGACGTGGGTCGGTAAGCTCAAAGCCGTCTGCGGTAGTGTTGGAATGCGAGTTTGATTGGTAGGACGTCTGGTTCTTTGTTCTTGTCTTAATGCGACGCGTGACGATCTTCTCTCTCGAGGTCTCGGAGCCGACCGCCTTTTTGAACTTTCATTTGGGTCGAAACGGCTCCAAAAAACTTTGGTGGGGAAAATTGCTGATTGGGTGAAAAAAAAGGATCTTTTAAATTGTAAAGTTATATTTCAACCAGATGGATGCGCGTAGCCTACCTGCACAGCGGCGTGTTTTATCCCTTTTGGTTTCGACTATCGTCTAGACACCATCCGGCTTTTGAAATGTACGTCTGTGTTTTTTTATTTGTTTGTTTATTTATTGATTTCGCTTATGAGTTAATCTGGAACGTATAAGTAAATCAGAAGGGATTTTTGTATATAATAACCACGAAAAGTGGAAGTGAAAGTTCACTGTTCTATGAACCCCAATAAAAGAAGCTGGGTCCTTCAAGCCACTTTCTTTGGCGGCTGGGAGAGACGAGAAGTCCATTTGTTGTGAGAATAAAGAGAGATTTGATCCATTCTAAGATGGAACGAAGAATCTATCCAGCAGGCTGTGACCGTTGTTCATGTCCACATACTTCTAGAGCTTCAGAAATTGAATGGCAGGAATAAAACAAAAGAGGTCCGAACATTTGAGATGAGTTACGTTTTTGTGTTATTCTTCTCCCATCAGACGACCAGCAATAACCGCTTGATTAGTTTGCGAATCGCTGTTCCGTAACGTATTGTACTGTAAGAATTATTTACTAAATTTAGCTTAACCAAGAACTAATTAAAGTTACGGAATATGCATTGAGAATTTTGGTTTGCTTATCCTTTTTTAATAACATATCAACTTTTGTAGGTTATTTAAGGCCATATATATATATATATATATATATTCAATCCAGTAAATCTTGAATAGGGAATAATTCCAATCGGGACAAATAAAATATTCAAAAATAGAATATTAAATTGAATAATCCTGGTAAAGAGCTCACAGTAAATAAAATCCACAGAGCAAAAAAGTTTAAAAAAAAAAAAACAACAATCGGTCACATTAAGATAATAAATTTATTTTCTTAATGTGACCGATTGTTGGTTTTGGGGAAAAATATATGTGTGTGTGTGTGTGTGTGTGATTTAGAAGCGGAAAGTTTGATTTCTTTTTTTTTTTTTTTTTTTGCAGACAGCTTCCCTTCCAATATTTTCATAGAAATCCACTAACTTAGTTTCCAATTATATTTTCAGTTTTAATATTGGCACCAGAGAAGTGTCTGTGGCGTAATTAGTTACTTGCTGGACTGTGGCATCGTAGTTAGTGAGGTCGAATTCCAGTCGAGCAATTAAGTTCACATATCCGACAAATATAGCCATGAAAGATATGAACTCTTTTATCCCTTCAACTATGGGACTAAATGGTGTCACTACTGTTCCGGTACATACTTTCTACACTCTCGGATCAATTGGGGGTTTTGGGTTTTTATGGCATATCAACCATCGTAGGTTATTTAATGCCAAATCCTTTTTATACATATTATATATGATTTGTTTGTTTGGTTGGCTGGGTTTTATGGTATATCAACCTTTGTAGGTTATTTAATGCCAAATCTATTTTTATACAAATAAGCAATTCTACTTCAAACAATTCAGTTTAGTGTAAGTACACAGTTTAATTGTAAAAAATATTTCTATTTCACGGTATTCAGTTTAGTCAAACAGTTCAATTTACTTTAGTATAAGTATAATTTTTGTTTACCCACTGTTAAATGTCAAAACAGTTCTATTTCAAACAATTTAGTTTAATGTAAGTACAATTTCAATGTCGAAAACAGTTCCATTTCAAACAATTCAATTTAGCATAAATACGTAGTTTAGATGTCAAAACATTTCTATTCCAAGCAATTCAGTTTAGCATGAGTACGCAGTTTAAAAGAAAAACAGTTCTATTTTAAGCAATTCAGTTTAGCATAAGTACGAAGTTTAGTTCTATTTGACCCATAGATAGGACCCTATCAGGTGTTACCACAACGGACCAGAGTGGACCCGGGAGCGATAGCAATGAAGGGATACTCCACATTCCCCAAAGCTCCAGCATTACTGCAACCTCACTATCATATTTTTTAGTTTCATAACCCAGGACTCTCGTTGAGGGTGGGTCCTATCCCTCTTGGAAAAACAGTCGCTGTATTCTACAGCCCCAGCCGACGGGGCAATTGAGTTTTGGGGAGTAACTGAGTTTTTATTTGTTTGGTCTTGATTAATATTTGGTTTCTTAATAATTTTTTTGCGGGGTGGATTTTATTATGTTGACGGTTTTCTGGATTAAGATGAATAAGGATTTGATATTATCAGTCGTTTTTGTTCAGTTTTTGGCTGGACGCGACTTACTTTGGTGGGTTGGTCGTTTGGTTAGTGTTTTAAGGCATATCAACTCTTGTGGGTTATTTATTCAAGTATTGTTATCTGATATTAATAATTCTATTTTACATAAATAATTTGTTTGTATACAATTAAATGGATTCGATGATTGTTATTTGACATTTGTGATTCTATTTATCAATCCTATCTAATACAAACAGTTTGCATACAAATTTATACTTTCAAATAACTAATAATAATAATAATCCTTAGTAAATGATTAAAAAGTTCTGTTTGACCCATAGATGAGACCCTAATAGGTATTACCTCTCCAGGTCAGAGAGGACCTGAAAGTAATGCTATTGAAAAGGTACTCTACATTCCCTTAACCCTAGAACAGGAGCTTCACTATCAGATACACTTTAGTGTCATACCCAGGACACTCAAAATCTCGTTTTTCTCAACGCGATCTACCCTCAGCTATCGCCTTCTTGCAACTTTAAGATAAAAGAGATTGCTTGTTTGTTTGCCACAAAATCAATTTGAAGAATACAGTCGAGACAATCATTTTGGTGCTTGGGCTTGTGACTACGTGATCACTTCGGCTGCAAGGGTCAGGGACTGTTCAGACACCAAAATCCCATCCTCTAGCATTACGGATCGCTACCCATGGCTAGGAGGTGACCTCATTTGCGGTGGAGACGTTGGGGTTCTTACCTCCTCTGCAGAGACGTAGTCGGCATATTCTATAGCCACAGCCGACAGGGCCTATGGGAATTGTGATAAGTGAAACTAACAAGCGATTTACGAAATTAAACAAGTAATCTTCACAACCGCCAAATGACAATTATCGTAATTACATGATTATACCCAAATCATATTTATCTAAATCATATTTGTCTTGGAAATTGTTGCTTACAGTTTTACATGAGAAAACTTTTATCATCATCATTATTTTCATGTATTATTATTATTATTCCCTAGAGACTTTTTCACATCAGCGTTAGCTGATGGTCTTTCACTGAAGTTTAGGTGACAGCAAGTCTCCTCAAGCATCCAGGACTCTTCTCAGTATTCTGTCCGATCTCAATAATGCAGTTGTCTTGATGGTCTTCATTCGTCCTCTTATTTCCAAGTCTTCCACTCCCTTTATTAATCCTTTGGTGGCTGTACCAAGAGCATCGATTATAATTGGTTTAAACGTCACTTTCATGTTCCACAGTTGCTTCAATTCCCGAGCAAGGTCGAGGTACTTATCCTTCTTTTCACGTCCTTTTAATTTTACTCTGTGGTCAGCCGAGACAGCTAAGTCCTCAATTGTGCAAGTTCTCTTTTTTTATTGATTATTATAAGGTCTGGTCGTCTGGCCGAGATTAAGTGATCCGTTTGTATGTCAAAATCCCAGAGGAGTTATGATTATTATTATTATTATTATTATTATTGAATTTTCAGCTTTACTTTCGGTTTCTTACAAGCCTTCACCGGTCTTTATTCAAGAGCAAGTTGGTTGGTTGGTTGGTTGGGTGGGTGAATTTTATGGCATATTAACTCTTGTTGGATATTTAATGCCAAATCCTGTTTATCTATACTGAATATGATTTGTAAACGAATAGTTTTTAGGTAACTTCATTTTAAAACAAGCCAGAGCTCATTTGTTTGCACACAGTGAAATGGTTTCAAGTATTTCTATTTAACACTAATAATTCTGTTTAAATTAATCTTTTGTTTGCACTCAGTGAAGTTGTTTTAAGTATTGTACACACTGATAGTTTTATTTGAATGCAGTTAAATGAATTTCATGTATCGTTATTTAACACAAATAATTCTATTCAACACGATTCATTTGGGCACAGTTAAGCGGTTCCAAATATCGCTATGTGAGGACAATAATACAAATTTTACACACAGTTAAATGGTTTCAAGTATTCGGTTTGTTTTGGTTTGGTTTGGTTTCTTTGTTTAATGGCATATTTTTTATGTTATTTAATGCCAAAGCCATTCTCCTAGAAAAACAGTAGTGGTACTATTTAACCCATAGCTGGGAGGATAAGGGGGTTCATACCTTTCCCAAGGGTATTTGCCCGAAAGTGAACGTAATAGCGCGACTGGAGTACGAACTCGCGTATTACGATTCCGCAGTCCATCGCTTTGACCATTACACCACGAGGACACCCCCTTCATGTATTCCTATCCAATATGAATAATGGTATTTAGTATTGATCATTTGTCTGCACACAGTTAAATTCTTTCAGTATTGCTATCGAACACCAATAGTTTTATTTTCACACAGTTAGATGGTTTCAAGCATCGCTATGTAACCCTAACTATTCAATTTAGCTTCTGTCATTTGTTTGCACACAATTAGATAGTTAAACAGTTCTATTTGGGACCCTAGCAGGTACTACCACTCCGGATCAGAGTGGTCTTGTGAGTAATGGCAGTGAAAGAGTACTCCTTCTTTCACAGAACTCCAGGACTGGATACTCACCATCTGATGGTTTAGCGTCATATCAAGGACACTGCAATGATGTGTACTCTACAGCCCCAGCTGACTGTGCTGTCAAGACCTAGGGTGAAGGAAGATAGTGATTATATGTATTCCATGTATTTATGCTGACTTTTTTGTTTTCCTTTCTTTTCTTTTTTTTTCTTTTTTTTTTTTTTTTTTTTTTTGCTGCCTCTTTTGGGTGACATTTTTCATTCACATTGATAGGAGATGAGCAGTTTCGCAAAGTGCAATTTTTTGTGTTCCATATAGGTTTGGCCTGGTATCTTGTTAATGTTGATTCCACCCTTTCCAAATCATACCCAGGACTCCCATTATTTGTGGCACGGTGGTAATTATAAGGTGCTTCATTCTCCCAATTTTTTTCTAGTCTTTCTTCAAAGTCTTTGGAGATCATTCCAAGCGCACCAATTACAATTGATATCACCGTCACCCTCATGTTCCACAGCTTTTTTAGTTCTCTGGCAAAGCCCAAGTATTTGTCTATCTTTTCGCAATCTTTTATTTTTACCTTATTATCCGCCGGAACGGCAAAGTTCATAATACGGCAAGTTATCTTTTTATCACTAAGTCTAGTCTTCTGCCCGGGATTAAGTGATTCATTTGTACCTCAAAATTCCAGAAAATTTTTTGTGTCCAATTACCTAGAATGGATTCTGTTTTGTGCATATACTATCCGGTAGTATGGTCAAATTTCAATCTCTTGCACAATCCCCAGTGGATTACCTTTCCCAGCCAGCCGTATTTAGTCTTGTATACCTTTTGTGCTAGTTTGCAGCATTCGCTTACCATGTGATTAATCACTCCTTTCAAGTTTTTCACACCAGTTTTAACTTGTGGTTTTTCCTAGGAATATGAGTGACAACAAGTCTCCTCCGGTTTCCAGGACTCTTCTCAGTATTCTGGCTGCTCTTAACAGTGTTGTAGTCTCTATGGTCTCGATTCTTCTAATCTTAATTCCCCCAGTAACTTTTCTATGGCTTAGGGAAACGTTCCAAGGTCACCAACCACAATTGGTATCACCGTCACTTTCATGTTCCACAACTTTTTTGTTCTCGGGCAAGATCCAAGTATTTGTCCATCTTTTCGATTTCTTTTATTGTCATTCGATGGTCCGTTGGAACAGCAAAATCCTTTAATCGGAAAGTTCTTTTCTTCCTGATAATTAATCCGGTCGTGATTGGATGATCCGTTTGTGTCTCAAAGACCCAGAGAATTTTAAGAGTATCATTTCCTCAGGCAGATTCTGGTTTGCGCATGTACCACTTGTCGGTATGGTCAAACTTTAATCCCTTGCACAATTCCCAGTGAATCACCTTTCCAAAAAATTCTTCACCAATCTATCCAAATGCAAGGAGAAAGATTTATAAAAAGATTCCTCACGACATAATAGGAAAATATTTTTTGTGTGTATATCACATAAATACCGGCCCATTGACTTCATGGGTCGAGTGTTCGCTAATGACTCGAGAAACCCGGGGTTCAATCACAGGTAGATTCATACTAAAAGACTCAAAAATGGTATTTGATACTTCCTGGTTTAACACTCAGCACGATAAAGTACGTATCAAAGGTAAATTAGAGAAACCCAGGAAAAGGAGTAGCGCCCTCCCTTACACATCGGTGTAGTAGCTATTGAAAAGGGAGCCTTTGGGTTGCCCTCGACTACGGTCGCCAACTTAACTTTTATATCGCGTCAACTATGCGAGACACTTTAATAGAAAATATGCATTTGGATCCACATGCTAACGATCTACTTAATCAACTTCATCTCCTTCAAAATATTTACTTGGCTTGGGAAGCTACCCATTAACGAAAACTTTGTTCCGGATCCGGGAAACAGTGATGGAAATTTGTATCAGTTTATGGACAGGTTTTTACAGTATAACTAATGAGTACACCAAATGAATACTCAAAGAATGTTGAAAACTAAGTCATAAGCAACAAAAAAGAATGAAACAAAGCAATTCATATAAAGTCCAAATTTTAACCAGAATATGATGAATTACACTGGGGAACACACATTTTGTTGCTTTTAAAAAAAGACTTTTCTACAGTCAATTGGAGTGTGCTGATTTCAAATCTGAAGTCGATTTTTGTCTGCAAGTTATAGATTTTTTGACATTTTTATTTATCTTTTAAATTTTCGTTATTATAAGAAATTGCAATGTCAGCCACAATTCTTTGGTTAACTTGAATCTTAAAACGGCATGAAAGTCATTTCTGTATATTTATTAAGGCAAAAGAAACAGAACATCTATCCCGAAGTTAGATTATCATCCTTCAGAACATCACCACAGCTGATGGAAGCTTATCAATTTCTTAGTGTATTTTATTCAGGCAGGAATTTGCGTTTGTAACTTTTGCGTTTGTACACTTCATCTGGGCAATTTCGTTTAATGCTCCAGCAGTAGTCAGCCGTCATATTTTTGTCCCAGCGCCCTTGGTAGCGCTCTTCCATGATCTTTAGGTCTTGGTGGAATCGTTCTCCTTGTTCGTCACTCACAGCCCCCAGGTTGTCAGGGAACTGATCAAGGTGGCTGTTCAAAAAATGAAACTTGATGCTCATGGTGCACCCGAGATCACAAAAACTGAGGAGCATTCTGTTCACAAGTTCAATGTAGTTCTCCGCCTTATTGTTTCCAAGGAAGTCCTGAACGACTGCTACAAAGGATAACCATGCTGCTCTTTCTAAAGCGGTCATCTTAGCAACAAACTGATCATCACTAATTAGGGTTCGAATCAGTGGGCCATCAAACATGCCTGCTCTGATCTTCTCAAATGATAACCCTGGTAAACCTGTGATGATGTGTTGGAAATATTCACCTTCGGTTTCCAGTGCCTTGACAAATTGCTTCATCAAACCTAATTTGATGTAAAGAGGAGGAAAGATGATCTTATCTCTGTTCACAATTGGGTCTTGTATGATATTTGGCATGCCTGCTTCAAGGGTGTCACGAATACGCCAGTCCTTCTGGACCAAATGTCTATCTCATGCTCGGCTGTCCCACACACAGAGGAAACATGGAAACTTGCTGAAACCTTTCTGTTGTCCAAGAAGAAATTTGACCATCTTTAAGTCTACACAAATGATCCAATTGTGCTCATGATACTTTAATAAGTCCATGACCATTCTCATATCATCATAGTCTTTCCGCAAATGCACTGAGTGACCGACCGGTACTGCTCCATAAACATTGCCATTATGTTAAATAACACACTTTAGACTGCGTTTTGAACTGTCTAAAAAGAGTCTCCATTCAGCAGGACTATAGTATGGTACATCTAGTTCTTTGAGAAGCCCTGTGATGTCATGAGAGTAAACAAACTCTGTCTTTTGAAAAGAAGGTCAGAAAAGGCTGCTCACGCTTTCTGAAGCCAAAAGCTCAGCTGCTTTCTTTGAAAGACCTAAATCCCGCACTAAATCATTCAGTTTAGCCTGAGGAAGAAGCTTGGGGACGGGGAAAGGTTCAGTGCCTGAAGAACAGTCCTTCGATTGTGAACACTTTTCTGACAATTCACTGTCACAATTGTCTTGCTCGCTTGTATCATGTCCAATGTCTTTATCATTCAATGAAGGAAAACCTCTTTGAAAACTGGAACAGGAACTTCTTCAGATTGTAGAACAGGCCGAATAGCTGAGGGAATGTTCGGATACGTAATCTTATGTCGGTTTTTCTTCCCAACACTCGTTGTGTTTACCATGCAGAAATAACAGTAAGTGACATGGTTGTTGGGTTCGCGCCAAATCATTGGAACTCCAAAAGGCAGACCTTTGCGTTTTCCTTTGGTCCAGCCTCAAAGCATTTCCTCACAATTGTGGCACACAACATGAGGAGCCCATTACTTATCTTGATCACCAAGATGAACTTCAAAATATGCCTTGTAGGCACGCTTGACGAACAAGGATATGTTACGTCTCTGACGATTGAGTATGAAGTATTCACATATGTAGCAGAAGGCATCAGGCTTGTTTCTGCAATGATGTCTCATTCTGGAAGCCATGTTTGAACTGAAACAAAAGAAGAATTATCAAAATATTAGAAGCTATCTAGACATATGGACGTTAAAATGCTTATACGTGGTTTACACAAGTTCACATATGTACAATTTCATTAACCTCAAATTGCATACAAACTAGAGCTTGTAGAAAAAAAACTAATTTCAGATTCAGAATCAGTTAAAATATCCAAAGCAACTCAAATTTACTGAAAAAGTGTTCCCCTGTGTTAATGAATACTTCGTTTTCCAAAATAATACTTTATTTCTGAAAAACCTATCCTTATAGCAAAACATGTCAATTTAGCTTTCAGTATTATGATCCTCTCTCTCTCTCTCTCTCTCTCTCTCTCTCTCTCTCTCTCTCTCTCTCTCTCTCTCTCTCACACACACACACACACACACACACACACACACACAAACAAACACCGATCGAACTCGTTTACAACGGTGTTGCAATCCAGCAGGTTAATCACTCTACCATGGGGACTCCCTCCCTATTAGATAGGAATACTTGATATCATCATATAACTGCGTGGAAAAAAACTCAAGAAACAATCATACAAAAATGTAAATATAAATGTACAATGGACGCGATTCCATAACATCTAAGCCTAAGATAACCCTAGACGGGTTGATATGACGTTAAAATCAATCAGACAGTCAATCAATCTGAATATCAATCAAACCCTCTTAAATTACTGGTTCAACCGTGGATTGGATTTCAAATTGATTTAAAATCCAATCTGATATGCAAACCATTAAATTTGCATGTGTATAAATATCACAGTAATAAATCTTCATCTTCAGGTTCTAAACTTGTAAAACTTTTTGACCTCTCACACTCTGAAAAGTGACTGATTTTTTAAAGAAAAAAAAGCACATTGCCTTCCTTACATATACATGGTTACTTTTTTCCCTGCAAGTTCTTGTTTAGAAAGTTTCTGAAAGATATGTCCACCTTAGCATCAGCGAATCTTGCACTCTCATCGACATTAAGAAAATTACGTTGTCTCAAAATATAACAAAACATTGATGATGATTTCATTTGGGAAGCTATTTCATGTTGCTATGCAGCAGCCGAAAATCTTCACCATTCTCTCCACGCAGCTGCCAGAAAAGACGATCTCGAAGAATATGACATTTGATGACATTTTTTACAATTATGAAAATTGAAAGCAAATGTTTAAGATCTCCGCCTAAGTATCTTTAAACTACTAGGCATTCTTTGTTAACAAGACAAAGAATTATACTGATAAAAGTTCAATTCTTTATCTTTTTTTTTTTTTCCTTTTTTTGAGATATGGTCCAATCGAATACGAATCATTTTTAAACAGATCTCCTTGAGCCATGAATAAGAACCAGGCAGGTACTACCTCTCAGAGTGGACCGGGTAGTAATGGTGATGAAAGGGTACTCCACATTCCCAAGATCGCTAAAACAGGAGCCTCACTATCAGATACAGTTTAGTATCACATTCAGGACACCGTTTTTGTCTTACCTCTCCACAGGGGATACAATCAGCGTATTCTAAACCTCATCTACAATGCGTTCTCATGTCAGATAATAAAACTTTTCGATCTTTCTCAATTTGGACAAAGATCATTGTGTTTTGAGGTTTACATTTTCACTCGGCAGAGATTACAAAACTTCAAATTTGAAAAAAACACAAAACTATTTCAAGAACTCTATTTTTTATTGTCGACAACAATTTATAATATTTGAATCTCATAACTAGACTGTTTTTTTTTTTACCTTTTAAAGTTTAGTTTGGTTTCTTTGTTTTAATGGCACATCAACCTTCGTAGTTTATTAAATACCAAAGCCATCCCTGGAGGACAAGAGTGGTAATATTTAATTTCTTGCTGGGAGGATGAAATGTTTGACACCTTTCCCAATGGTATTATTCCATACCTTGAAGGACATTGGGGTTCATACATTTCCTAAAAGTATTAGTTCAAAAGTGAACGTAATAGCATGACTGGAGCTCGAACTCGTTTACAAGGGTGTCGCAGTCCGGAAATTTAACTATTACGTCTTGAGAACTCCCCCTTTATGACATTTTAATTATTGAAGCTTTTACAATTAAAAATCATATCTTATACTGCTACGGACACTATTGTTTAAATTACATTGTTGTGAATATAACTACTAATAAGCATATTAAAAGGTAATATCATAATTGTAAGATCATCTATATTTACAACCCTATGCCACGAGCAGGATATGGCACAAGGTCAATTTTTTTAATTCAGAGTTTTCCTTCTCCTAGACCGGTTCCCATACCAAAAATAAAGAACCCGGTCTGTTCTGCTATTTACCCATAGTTGATAGAGAGAACATATGTATTCATACCTTTTCGAAGAGTATTGATGCGAAGGGACTTGCAAACAGCTGATTCCATTTCCTACGATGTTAATTATTACGATTAGTGCGTCTCTTTGGAGAAAAAAGAGAGCACAATCTTTCTTGTTTATTAAAAACTTTAGACATAGGCATTGCTGGATATCATAGTATTATTACAAAATTAATATCATGTGATGGTAAAACTCGAATTCGAGATGGCATCCACTGTGTGTGTGTGTGTGTGTGTGTGTGTGTGTGTGTGTGTGTGTGTGTGTGTGTGTGTGTGTGCGTGCGAGAGAAAGAGAGAGGGGGTGGGAGAGAGTATATGTACATGTATGCTTTTTTTCTTTTTCTGTTTCTGTTTCTTTTTCTTTTTCTCCTTGGGGGGATGTCCTCGTTGCGTATTGACTAAAGTGCTTGATTGTAGCCTCGAAGTAGTGCTACTATGTTCCCTTTTGTACTAATACCCTTAGGAATAGTATTGAATCCCCATATCCTGTCAACTATTGGTTAAATCGTATCACTGCTGTTCTACAAGAATGGATTTAACATTAAATAATTGAAGTTTGATATATCATAAGACAAAGAAATCAAATTAATCTTCCTGTCTGATTCTTTTATTCTTATTCTTATTCTCTCTTTTTTATTAATATCTTCGCCCACCCCAAATGATTTTCACATTCCCAGAATTCTTTCAGGTTTTTTCAAAGAAAACTATCCTGTTCCCAGTCTTGTATCGTTAATAATAGCTCGAAACCAAACATAAACAAATAACTATGAAAGTTATGCCCCTTCTGAATTCTTTTTAGAATTTCTCAAGTATACATGAATAAATAATAAACACTTGTTTTTTTTTTGGGGGGGGGCATTTTTATTTCTATCACTAAAATTAGTATCATGTTTTCGCTCTATCAGTGAGACTTAGAATATACTGAGTGTATCTCCAGCAGAGGGGTAAGATCCAACGAAAAATAGATATTATGGAAAGGACACTAAATTGCATCTGTTCTGGAAATCTGGGGAGTGTGGAGTACACCTTCATTACCATTATTTCAAGGCCCCCTCTGATCCGGAGTGGTAGTACCTATGAGTGTTGCATCTATGGGTTTAAAAGGACAGTTGATTTCTTGGTTTGGTTTCTTTGTTCAATGGTATATTAACCTTCGTACTTTATTTAATACCAAAGCCATCCTTGGAGAACAGTGGTGCTATTTAACGTATAGCTTGGAGGACAAGAGGGTTCATACCTTTACCAAAGGTATTTATCCAAAAGTGAACGTAATCGCACGACTGGAGCGCGAACTCGCTTACTAGGACGTCGCGGTCCTGCACGTTAGCAATTACACTGTGGGGACTTCCCTACTAAATCACATTAATATCAGTGATGATATTATACCAAGATTTCAATTTTTTGTTGAAAAGATCGTTTTTACTGAAGAGAAAAACAATCAATACACCGACTGCGTCTGTGTAACACTACATGTAAGGCAACAATAACATTCAAAGTTATATTGCATACAAAGCAACGATAACCGTCAAGGCAACAATAATATCCAAAGTAACACAGCCTCCGAGGCAACTGTAACCCACAGGGCAACATTATCATCCAAAGTAACACAGCCTCCGAGGCAACTGTAACCCACAGGGCAACAATATCATCCAAAGTAACACAGCCTCCGAGACAACACAGCATACTAGAAAACTGTAACATTCAAAGCAACAATAACATTCAAGGTAACATAGCATCCAAAGGAACACAAACACCCAAAGCAATATAAAACCTAAGGCAACACAGCACCCAAGACAAAGCCGTACTAACGGAAACGCAGTTCCCAAGGCAACACAGTACCCAAAGCAACGTCGGAAGTGACACTGCAATCAAAGCAACAAAGATACCCGAGGCAACAAATCAACCCAGTCAATAAATCACTCAGGGCAACAATAATACCCAAAGCAACTCAAGACTAAAGGCAACAATAACACCCCAGAAAAATATCCCTCCAGTGTAATGACACCCCAAGTAATAGAACATCTGACACAAAAACTCAAGAAAAGACCTAAAGCAACAATAACGTCACAGGAAAAATCAACACCCATGACACCAAATTTACCTGTCAGCTAGGGCTGTAGAATACACCAACTGCTTCTCTGCAGAAGGGTAAGACTCCCCCAACGAGTGTCCTAAATATGACACAAAACAATCTGATAGTGAGGCTCCACTAATGCTGGAGCTTTGGGGAATGCGGAGTACCCCTTCATTGCCATCGCTCCCCGGTCCACTCTGACCTGGAGTGGTAGCACCTGATAGGGTCCTATCTATTAGTCCAATAGAACTAAACTGCAATTTTGCTAAACTGAATTGCTTAAAATAGAACTGTCTTGACATTTATCTAAACTGTTTTGACATTTAACTGTTTGTAAACAAAAACTATACTTATACAAAACTGAATTGTTTGAAATTTAATCCTGCGTTAAATGACCCGAAAAGGGTTGATACGCTGTAAACAAACCAACCAACCAACCTACTAACCAATTTTATTCAGCATTAAATGACCCAAAAAGAGTTTATATGCCGTAAATAACTAACCAACCAACCAAATCAGGTAAAAATTATGCAGCAGGCAACACGGTAAGCAAGACAACACAGCACCTACGGCAGGACAGCACCCAAAAAAAAAACATTAACACCCGAGGAAAAATTAATAAACAAAACATCAAAATAATATGAACCTAGGTAACAATAACACCCAAGGCAACACAGCGTCCAAGGTAAAAATAACACCCAAAACAACATAACACCCAAGGCAATACAGCACCCAAAACAACAAAACCTCAGTTAATCCCCGACCTTATTTGCCTTCTGTGTTTTGTTGACTGTGTTTTTCATCTCTGCTTTTTGTTTTTTGGTCTGGAACTTTTTTGGGAGGGGTTAGCCTTTGTTTATTCATCTATTTTTTTTGGGGGGGGGCTTTTTTTTTCGCCAAGAGTGTTTTGTTGCCTGTGTATTTTGTTGCCTGGTGTATCTTATTACCCGATGGGATTGACTGAGGTTTTTTGGCACAGAGGGTTTTGTTGTCTAGTGTTTGGTTGCCAGGAGAGATTTTGATACTCTGAGTTTTTTGTTGTCTGTATGTGTTTTATACCTTGAATGAAAATCCTAACCATTGCTTAAATTTAAATGTGACAAATATCAAATAATTAGTGACATTATTATTATTATTATTATTATTATAATTATTTTACTCTTTCGAGAGTTTTTCACGCCAGCGTTAGCTGATAGGTTTTCACTGAAGTCTGGTTGACAGCAAGTCACCTTGACTCTTCTCAGTGTTCTGGCTGATCTCAAAAATGCTGTAGTTTAGATAGTCTCCACTTGTCCTCTTATTTTCAAGACCTCCAGTCCCTGTACCAATCCTTTGGTAACTGTACCGATCGCTCCAACTACAATAGGTATCACCGTCACTTTTATGTTCCATAATTTTTTCTGTTCTCTAGCAAAGTCTAGGTACTTATCTCTCTTTTCGTTTTCGTTCACTTTTACCCTGAGATCAGCCGGCATGGCAAAGTTCTCTATCCACAAGGTTCTCCCTCTCTTTTTTTAACACTAGTTCTGTTCGTCTGGTCGAGATTAGATGATCCATTTGTATTTCAAAATCCCAGAGAATTTTGTGCGTCTCACTTTCTGTAATAGATTCTGGGTTGTGCATATGCCGTTTGTTTGTATGGTCAAATTTAAATTTCTTGCAAAATTCCCAGTTGATCACCTTCTCCACCCAGTCGTGTCCAGTTTTATACTCTTTTTGCACTGTATTCGCTTATTATGTGATTGATGCTGCTATCAGAAGAGATTCAGTCTCTCTCCTTAGGTTTATTATTATTATTATTATTATTATTATTATTATTATTATTATTTGTTCGGTTAATAGACACATCTTTATAAAAATAAAAAAGGAAATATTTCTAGCATTTGAATGAGATTTTAGAGATTAGATAAAAATTGAATTAAGAAGTAAGTGATTTAACTTTTAAAAAATTTCCAGGAATTCATTTTACACTGAAAAGATAATTGAAATCGTTTGGTTTGGTTTGTTTTATATGCTTTGCGGCATAACAGCTCTTTATGGGTTATTTCAAGTCAAAATCTGATCTATTTCTAAATGTTTTCTTGTAATCATATCGTTTCAAGTAACTAATAATAATAATAATAATAATAATAATAATAATCCTTAGTAAACAATTATAGCTTCAAGTAAATAATATTAATACAAAAACCTTTCAAGTATTATTTAGTATCAAGTATTTCTATCTTATGCAAATAATTTTCAAACAGCTCTATTTGTCCCCCAAAATGGGACCCTCACAATAATACCACTCCGAGTCGGAATGGACATTGGACTATTGGTAATGAAGTAAATTCAAAACTGGTATTCCAAAGTGTCCTTCTTGAGTTTTCTATTTTTTTTAAATTCATTCATGGACAGCTATCGATATGCTATCGGTCATATAGAAGTCAGACTTGACCGATAAAATAAAACAAGCAGCGGTCGTATCAATACTGCTATATGGATGCACTACATGGACGCTAACTAAACATATGGAGAAAAACTTGACGGCAATCACACAAGAATGCTGCGAACTGTTTTGAACAAGTCCTGGAGGTAATATCCCACAAAATAGCAGCTATACGGCCACCTACCACCCATCACGAAAACTATCAAATTTAAACGAACCGGACATGCGGGACACTGCTGGAAAAGTAAGGACGAAATCATGAGCGATGTACTTCAGTGGACCCTTTCACATGGACGAGCAAAGGTTTGTCGACCAGCTAGAACCTACATTCAACAGCTCTGTGCCAATGCAGGATGTAGCCTGGAGGACCTACCGGGAGCGAGGGACGATAAGGACGGGTGGCGAGAGAGGGTCAGGGAAATTCATGCTAGCAGCATGACCTGATGATAATGATTCCAAAGTAAAAAAATATATACCCGTCAGATAACAACCTGATAACTGTATGGCAACTTCAAAAGTTTCAAAAAATCGTTTTTAATTAAGATAATAATAATAAAGTCTTGTTATTAGGTTAGTGTTAACAAATTATCTTTCATTACCATAGTTTGTTGAGTGTTGCTACTTAGCCTCGCCCATCAGTTATTTACATTTTTATCAGTAGGTTCCAGTATCAAATCAGCTGTGTTTATATTGAGAAAGTGCAGTATTTTCGTTAAAATTACTCAAAAATTACAGAAAATCAAGGAAGTTAAAAAGAAAATACATTTCCGCAAACATATATGAACTTTAGCATTGCCTACCGAAAATGAAACTCGTATAACCCACAGGGTATATTATAAAATCATCTTTGGAGATTAAATCCGATGGATCGAACGATACGGGAGATCGGATTATAATCAAGTATATGCGATAAAGAAAATATAATTCAAGGTGTCAGAGATAAATGGACTACTCAGTATATTTATGTATTGTCACGCTTTTCCGTTTAAATTTTAGCTTCCATGCTCTTAGAGATATCTTCCATGTTTAAGATTGTAATCTGAGGAAATAGTCTTTTATTGCAGGTCATTCGCTACTTTCTTTTTTTAGGAAGTGGCAAAAACGATCTTTTTCCTTCAGAATCAAAACAAACACATCATTAACGCGAACCAATTAAAAACGTATCGTTTTTCTACAGACGCCAATAGGTCTTGAGGACAAAAAAAAAAAAAAGAAGTGTCTCTAATGGCAAGAAACTTGAAGATTGGTGAGCAATTACAAGAATTTCCGCTCTTTGTAGTCGACATTGACTCAGTTACTTAGGGACAACTTCCGGTACCGCAAACCCCCCAAGGATGGGTTTTGTGGCTCGTCAAGTAGGAAAGATGTTTGTGAGGCTTTGGATATCGGTAAATTCATTAGACTAATAAAATCTGAAGTAACCTAAATCTGAAGGAGACCTTGGAAAAATACCCAAGAACTTCGAAAAGAAACCTAGGGGACTGGAAATCCACCAGTTACAACTATCATGGAAAATTCAAAAGAAGTAATTTTTTTAGATTTTGAAATGTTCAATTTGTTTCCATCAACTGTAAACATGACAGTTCTGGAAAGCCAGCGACTTTCTTGACACAGTATTTACTAAGCTTTGATTAGATAGAAAGTTAAAATCTATCAATCGATTATGGAATCCATCACAATCACATGCTATATGAATATTTTTTTTTTTTCAGTTTTTGGTATGACTCGACCTGGAGATTGAACTCAAGTCATTGACGGACACTCTAACCATTATGCCAATAGGCGTGTTGGTAAGAGCATGTCTGTTTGAGAATGAATGTGTATAGGCCCACCATATATTTATGTATACGCATTTGTGTGTGAGCCTAGATAGCGTATATGTATCAACTGTAAACGTGACAGTTCTGGAAAGCCGGCGAATTTCTTGACACAGTATTTACTAAGCTTTGGTTAAACGGATACACCTGCTTTAAATTGCTTATAGTTGGATGAGTTTGTTTAAAACTCGAAAGAAAGGAGGCAGATGTCCTTTTTCGAGAGAACAAACTTATGTGTATCTAAGTTTATACATATCAAAAAGAAATGTTGCACAATACAGTGAGACGGTAACAAGTTGCTGGTCTTCGTATATTTTTACCAAGCTTTGTTTAGTGTGGATTTATGCAGCTTACAGTATCTGAAGTTCGTAAGTGATCACCCATTTAAGAACTGAAAAGCCTTATCGATAGTTAACTTAGGTGATTGCTGCCAATTCGGTGAAAGAGTAATAAGTTACTGATCTTCGTATATTTTTACTAAACTTTGTTTAGAATTGTTTTAGGTTGTTTACTGTATCTGCTGTTCCTAAGTGTGTGTGTGTGTGTGTGTGTGTAACGGCACTTACAGTGGGTTCATCCGGCCCTGCACGTGTATACCTGTGCAGAGTATCTTGGGGATTGTCATCCAAGTCGTCGCCAACCACATCCGAAGTCAGAGTTTTCCTTCTCTTAGACTGTTTGCGATACCAAGGTTAAAGAACCCAGTCTGTCCTATTACTTACCTATAGCCAGACAGAGAATAGTAGGAGGCATATCTTTCCCAAGTATATCAGCACTATGTGAAATGCAAGCAGCCTCACTCTGGATTTGAATTTGCGTCACCGAGTTCATTTCCAACGACGATATCCGTAACGCCATGAGTGCCAACAGGAAAAGTGGTCACCCATTTAAGAACTGAAAAAGCTAATCGATACTTAACTTCGGTCATCACTCGGGAACCTGTACTTTAAGCGTAACTTGACTTAAATCTGCAGCTCTCTTCACATATCTGAATTTGCGGTAATGACATTAAAAATAAATTAAATACAGCACTTTACAACATATTTATATTTTGAAAGGATATGACAAATAAAATTTTATCATATTCTTTCATAATATGAATATGTAAAGTACTATATTTAATCTTACTTTAATTTTTAATATTATAATGTTACAAATAAGTCATTTAGTATCTAGTCAGTAGTTCAATGCCCAATTTTAGCATATCTTCCCTTACATATCCATAATAGCATACCAACATATCAATCCCATTTTTTCATACGCAAATGACACATAACCACAATCTAATATCAATTCATTTAATAAACCTACTTTATAATCTCTTTTAAAAATTGGAAAGTTTTTGATGAAATGAAAAAAAAAAGGTGAGGATAAGTGGGCAAATAATTACTTTTTCCTTTTTGTTATCGTCATAGGAAATGGACACGGCGACCTCAGTTCAAATCCAAGATAAAGCTATTTACGTTTCATTTGCGCGTTAATTTCCTTGGGAAAGGCATGAACCCATTTCTTCTTCCTTCAGCTCTGGGTAGTGCAAACTGAGCTCTTAAACCTTGGTTAGGCAACCAGTCTAGGAGACTCTAAATTCAAACGGCTTTACTTTGCTAAAAAAAAATTGACCTTGTATCACAATATGCTTTTAGCGGAGGGTTTGGATTAACACATACCTCTCTTTTCCAGGAAAATTAATGTCATATAATGTAAAGCAACCAGTCTAGGAGAAGAAAAGTACTGAAAATAAACCAGCCGTACTCCGGTGAAAAATTGACTTAATGTCGCATTTCTCCCGTCACGAACAGGTTTGGTAAATGTATACAAGTTATTCTGTATATAAAGTTTATAATTCAATGGCCTATTTTAACATACTTTTCTTTATATATTTATAGTAGCATGACTATTTATCTATCCCATTCCTTCGACGCAAATTACACACAACTACTGCCTAATATCAATACACTTAATAAACCTACATTATGACCTCTTTTAAAAATAGGAAAGTTTTGAGAATAATGCGAGAATAAGTGGACAAATGATTACTTCTTCCTTGAAGGAGTGGAAGCGCTTATGGTGTAACGGTTATCGTCAAATGGACACGGCGACCACAGTTCAAATCCTGGACAACGCTGTTTGCGTTTTAATTTGTGCTAATTCCCTTGGAGAAGACATGTATCCTTCTCTCCTTTCCTACCCAACCATCTATAGCCAGATAGACTGTGTTCTTTAGGCTTAGTACGACAAATAGTTTAGGAGAAAGAAAACTTTGAATTCAAACCACCTATACTCCTTTTAAAAAATCACTTTGATTGATTGGTTATAATGACATGTCAAACCGTTAACAGATTAGGAAATCATGTTCATGGCACATTTTTATTTACATTTTTGTGTAGTTGTTTCTAAATAGTTTTTGCACACTATTAAATGGTTTCATGTATTCTTATCTTATACTAATAATTATATAGTTTCGAGTAATCATTAATATTTAACAATAGTCATTTGTTTGAGCACAGTTGCATGGTTTCAAGTAACTAATAATAATTCTTAAACAATTATATATATATATATATATATATATATAACTATTCTTAATACAGATAATTTACTGTTATATGGCATCAAGTATTCCAATAGAATATGAATAATTTTTGAATAGATGAAATTCCAACCTGGAAGTAATACTTTCAAGTAACTAAAAATAATTCTTAACAAACAATTATATATATATATATATATATATATATATATAACTATTCTTAATACAAATAATTTACAGTTATTTGCTTGGTAGCGCCAGGAGTGGCAGTACCGCCTTGAGCTACCAAAACTGTGTTATCAACCTGGTTGGCGGCTGATGAGGGCAGGGTATCGCATGTGCTTTCACACGTTGTATGATGAAAAAAAAAATAACTATTCTTAATACAAATTATTTACAGTTATATGACATTAAATATTCCTATCGAATACGAATAATCGTATATAGATCTATTTGATTCATAGAAAAGATTTCAGCCTGGGTGTAATAGTTTCAAGTAACTAATAATAATTCTTTACTAACACACACACACACACACACACACACATATATATATATATATATATATATATATACATGCACACACAGTGGATGCATCAAATCCCTTGACATTAAAAATGCGGTCTGTCCGCAGTTTTATTTCATTTTTTATATAAAATAAATATTTATTTTAAAAAATGGAGTTATTTTGATATTGCCTAATACAATCAGGCAGCACTTCAATATTAATATCGCTCAACATAGAAATTTACATCAAAAATCAGTTTTTAGGATATAATTTTTGGTAAAATAGGTATAATATCATGCTTTATTGTTCAGCGATATATAAACATAATCTTTTTTATTGATATTTTATTGATATAATAATATAAATAATACCATCTCTTCGCACACGTTCTTCTAAAAAATTTGCAACTTTACCTGCAAATAATAATGTATATAGATAATAAATAATTTTAGTAGAAATCCATGTTTTTCATTACCTTTAAAATTACAGTGGATCAACTATTCATGAATTTTGATACAGGCTTATATACTACGTGCATTTATTTATCTAAAAATCATAAAACGAACCAACTACAAATTTCTATTTAGTTTTTCTTATAGTCTTTAAATATGACCAAAAATTATATACAGTGTAATATAATAAATATAAAATGGTAAGGTGGCCATTCTAAAAGCAAGCAAAACTCCACAATTTTTGCATGAAAGCCTATTTATACAAATGGAATAAATCTAAATTGGGGACGAATAAACGAAGAGTAAGTAAAGTTGGCGACCGTAGTCGAGGGTGACTCGAAGGCTCCCTTTTCGATAGCTACTACACCGAGGTTTAAGGGAGGTTGCTACTCCTTTCCCTGGATTGCTTCACTTTACCCTTGATCCTTACCTTATAATGCTGAGTGTTAAGCAAGGTAGCACCAAGTACCATTTTTTGAGTCTTTGGTATGACTCGACCTGGGATGGAACCCAGGTCTACTGGGCCATTGGCGAACACTATTATTGATTTATATCAATGCTTTTAACAGGATAGAAATAAATTTATTATCTTAATGTGACTGATTGTTGTTTTTTTAAGAGAAAATAATTTGCTCAGTGGATTTTATTCATATTGAACTCTTGACCAGGATTATTTGAATCTAATATTCTATTGTTGAATTTTTATTGGTCCTGATTGGAATTATTCCCTACTCCGGACTTACTGGATTGAATAATATCTTATATAAATAAATAGATTGTATATATATATATATATATATATATATATATATATATATATATATATATATACGAGGATCATTAAATAAGTTTCCAGACATTTTTCGTATGGGTACTTTTATTGATAGTACACATATGAAACTCTAGTCCCCTTCGAAGTAATCTCGTCCGGCTGCAATGCACTTGTATCGTTCCAACAACTTCTGGAAGGCTCCATAGAAGTCCTCTTGTATGAGCATGTCAATGATCTTCGTCACAGCCTCTTTCATCACCACAATTGTCTCATAACGACAGCCCCTGAATCTCTTCCTGAACTGCCTTAAAACCTCAAAATAGTAACCCTAACCCTAACCCTAACCCTTTGGCCAATCAACTCTGGTGTTCTGACTTCCTTACTCCTCCCACACCTCTCATCATCCCTCACAGACTCCCTGTCTTCCTTGAATCTCTTATGCCACTCAAAAACTGATACTCGATTCATGCAAGATGATCGAAAAGCAGTCTGAAGCATTCCATACATTTCTGTGGCATTTTTTCCAAGTTTAAAACAGAATTTTATTGCATATCGTTCTTCAAAAGTGTCAGATTGCATTTTTTAAATTCACCAACTGTGACAATCAGGATTTAGTAGGGTGTATTCCAATTTCTACAGTAGCTGTTCATTTGAACCTGAAATCATAATAATTGGTTAGTCATCTCATAAGATGTATAGCAATAACATACTGAATTTTAAAGTGTCTACGACAATTTTAAATACCTGTACAAAAAAAAGTCTGGAAACTTATTGAATGCACAACGTATATATAACTATTCTTAATATAGGTAATTTACAGTTATATATCATCAAGTATTCTTATCGAATACAAATAATTTCAAATAGATCTATTTGACCCATAAATGAGACTCCAACTTGGGTGTAATAGTTTCAAGTACACACACACATACATACGCTTTATATATATATATATATATATATATATATATATATATATATATATATATATATTCTAAATCAAATAATTTACAATTATATGACATCACCTATTCCTATTTTTTCTTTACTTTGTATAAGGTATACAAAGAAACTTTGACTTAATTTCGGCATTAAGCAAATCTTTGTCGTTTCTTTTCTTGCTCATTCATATTTGGGCTGAATTTTTTTTAAATGCTTGAATAATACAGCTAATCATGAAAATTTAGATTTATCACCTTTTTTTTTCAAAAATTGGACTAATCAGACTAAAGATTTTTAAATTATTTCATATTTTGCTTCCGCACCCGGTATAAACAGAATTTGAAATTAAATAACCCACAAGGATTGATATGCTATAAAATACGACCAAATCAAACCAATAAATTTAAAGAAGGTATTCTTCATTGAAATAATGGTTAGAATGTTCGCCAATTGTTCGGGAGACCAGGGTTCAATCCCAGGTCGAGTCATACCAAAGACTCAAAAATGGTTCTTGAAACCTCCTTGCTTAACACTCAGCATTATGAGGTATGGATCAATGATTAGTGTAGCAATCCAGGGAAAGGACTAGCGCCATTCCCTCCACTTCAGCGTAGTAGCGAATGAAAAGGGAGCCTTCGGGTCGCCCTCAACTACGGTCAGCCAATTTACTTATTCTTCACTGGTCTCGAAACTGACTTTGTCATCGGAGTGTTGCACTAGTGAATGCATTTCTAGTGATCATGGGGTAGCTAGTTGGTTCCGGCTAAGTTCCTCTCCATCTACCCAGTGGTGTTGCATGCCCACCTATTTTGCAATCTCATCTCCTTTTTCCCTGCACCGTTCCCAGGAGGATGGTCTTGGAGAGCACGTGAGATCATGTCAGGTGCTCATACCGTCTCATTTTCCTCTTTGTTTTTCACAATAATCAAAAGTTCTTCATGAGACGCTATAATTTCTTCTGGCCATAGATGCACATATTTAGGTGTAATGCATACGCGTGCAGGTGCGAGTACATCTATATGAGTATGTATACGTACAGACGTCAACGTTCGTGGGTTATTTAATGCCATAGCTATCCTTGTCGAAGAATAACAGTAATTCTATTTTATCTATAGCTAAGGGTATAAAGGGGTTCATACCTTTCCCAAGACTAAACAAGCTAGAGAGGTCGGCAGATTTTTATAGATGATAAAATAGAAGGAGAAGGATTTCTTGATGTCAGTGAAAGTTTTTTTTAAATGTCTGTCGTAAACTGAACTCTTCGGCGCTAGAGCAGTCAGAAATCAGTCGGTAAGGATATCATGTTTTTAAGTACTTTAGTTCTGGGAGGTCCACACAAGAGGTGCAGAGGTTCTTTTCCGGAAATAAGAACCCCGTGTATTCAAGAAACAATAAGGAGATAGACAGAGGAACTGCAACCCTGAGCAAAGATTGTCGGGCTTCCCTGCCAGGCTATACTCGCTCCTTGAAGTCAGTAACAAGAAGAACATTGCAGAGTTAGCTGACCATTTGACAGATTGGAATAATTGCGATAGTCAGGGATCAGTACTTAAGATCAAATTTTAATATATCATACGCTCCCTATGACCAAAATAAAATCAAGGAGTAAATAAAGAAACGGCAAATGTATTCTCGGAATTCGTTTCTTCTTCTTCTTCTTCTTCTTCTGAGAGCTGACTTATGGCTTGTACATTTTCGACTAAAACCCGATGGCCGATAGACGTCCTTTTGGAAACAAACATGTAGTGGGGATACATCGGCAAGCCGACGAGACTGGACAGGCCGCGACGAAATATTGCCACATTCATAACAACCAACGTTGTCTGATGGTTTTCCCGACTTCTTCATTTTCTTATGTAGTCCTTGAAGATGCCTTGAAGTCTTCAGAAGTATTTTACTTACACTGCTTGGATACTTCACTGCAGCGCTTCTGTGAGAGTCCAGGATTTGCGTGCGTACAAGAAAATAGATAGAATCAATGTGTGCCGAAGATTCTGCTTTGTCCTGAGACAGATGTTCTTTTCTCACTATATGGACTTCAGTCTTGCCGGGGTTGTTTGGGTTTTACGGCATGTCAACCCTTAGAGGTAATTTTGATACCAAATCGTATTTATATATATATATATATATATATATATATATATATATATATATATATATTTCTGTTGGATAGAGTGCCAATGGCACAGGAGACCAGGGTTCAATCCCAGGTCGAGTCATTCCAAAGATTAAAAAAATAGTACTTTATGCCACTTTGCTTAACACTTAGCATTATAAGGTAAGGATCAAGGATAAAGTTGAGCGATCCAGGGAAAGGAGTTGCGCCCTCTGCTGCACCTAGGTGTAGTAGCTATTGAAAAGAGAGCCTTCGGGTCGCTCTCGTCCATGGTCGCCAACTATATATATATATATATATATATATATATATATATAATTTCTGAACGAATACCTTGTAGGTAACATTTTTAAATAAGCCAGAACACATTTGTTTGCACACAGCCAAATGGCCTCAAGTATTACTATTCATTGTTTGAACAAAGTTAAATGGTTTCAAGTATTGGTATTTAATACTAATAATTCAGTTTGATATTAACTATATGGTTGCACATTGTTAAATGGTCTCAAGTACACTAAATGACGAAACAGTTCTATTTGACCCGTAGATGGGGCCCTAATAGATACTACCACTCTGGGTCACAGTGGACCTGGGGGTTATGACAACGAAGTGGTACTCTACATTCCTTAAAGCTCCAGAACTGAAGTTTCACCATCATATCCAGGACACACGACAGGAGGTCTTATTCCTTTTCAGAGATGCGGTCGGTGTATTCAAAAAACCCAGCCGACTGGGCTTAGCAGGGTTGTAACAGTCTACTAGTACAAAACTCTTGTTTGTACAGCTATGGTTAAATAGTTGGGCAGGCTAGTCTCTTTAGCCTTGGTATGGCAGTTAGTCTCAAAGATGAAAAACTCTGAATTCAAACCAGCTGTACGCCGCTTAAAAATTGAGCTTGCATCACATCCTGCCCATGGTACTGGGTTTGGATGAATATCATACTTTGGTCTTGGACTCTTCTTCAGTGATTATGGCTCAAAAATAATATTGTGACTTTGGCATGAATAGTTTGGCGGAGCCCATCTCTCTCCAGACCTGACCACAGCCAAATTCCTCCATCTCGGTTACAAGCCTTCGTCATGAACACGTGAACGTTGTTTGTCATCCCGACTTCTTTCGCCTCGGCCGGTTCCTCCTTCATTGAAACGCCCAGCAATGACGTCTTAAAATCTCCATACGGCAGTTATTACTTGGTCACATAATACCAACAGTCCTTCTGATTCTGGTTTGTATATATATCATTTGTCAGTATGATCAAGTTTTAATCTCTTGCATAATTTCTTGTTGATCACCTTTCTTACTCAGTCGTACTTAGCCTTGTATTTATTATTTGCTATTATCATTATTATTATTATTATTATTATTATTATTATTATTCGTATCTTTTTATGAGCTTATCACAACAGTACTAACTGATGGTCAATTATTGTTACATTGAGCACATTCTGGTATCAGAAATCATTGATTCTTTAAAATATAAGTAAAGTAGTCGAGGATGACCCGAAGGCTCCCTTTTCAATAACTACTACACCGAGGTGTAGGAGAGGGCGATACTCCATTCTCTGGATTGCTCCACTTTTCCCTTGATCCTTACCTTATAATGCTGAGTGTTAAGCAAGGTAGCACCAAGTACCATTTTTTGAGTCTTTGGTATGACTTGACCTAGGATTGAACCCCGGTCTCCCGGGCCATAAATGTACAAAAAGTCGTGTAGTGAACATCAAAATGTTATCTTTAGATTGAGCATCAATTCTATGCAAAATGTGATAGTTTAAAGAATTTGACCAACCATAAAAAAAGAAATATCAACGTGTGATGAAAAATATTCCATCAAATAGTTTTTAAGGAACTGGTCCTACTTTTTATAAAAAGCCAAAATCAATTTGATTTAACGGTAGTCAGTAGATTTTCTCTTTGCAATAACACTACATATATTCCAATATATTACTTGTGTGTGTTTGTGTGTGTGTGTGTGTGTGTGTGTGTGTGTGTGTGTGTGTGTGTGTGAAATATGAATAAATATATATATAGTACATGAAACTAATAGCAATGAGACTGTCGTTAAAAAGTAAGTAGACATCCTTTTATTTTAGTTTTTATCCTGCATTTCTCAGATTTATGAAACGTTCTTCGAGAGATTTGTCATATATATATATATATATATATATATATATATCAGCATAGTTAATGTAAGGAATAATAGAATTATTTACGTTATCTGTTATTTAGTTAAAATATTTACATTCTATTCGGTGAAAAACTTTATTTTATAAAAGTCTAAATTATTTTTTTTTTAAATTAAAACATTAAAATCAGCAAACGTATTTTAAAAAGTGAAGTTTTCCATAAAATTTATATCATTTTTTTTTATCTGTCTATTCCGAATATTTAGTTAATTTAAACAGGAAATTATTCGAAAAAAGATGTTAATGAGAACGAAAAAATTATTTTTCATTTATTTATTTACTTATTTACTTATTAATTCTTATTCTTGAAAATGTCCTAGTTTTTTCTTTACGAAACTTGAAAAGAATTTGATTGAAGTAATTATTAATGACTCCTTCAAATAATGAAGTACAAACACTTAACCCAAGAGAACAAAACGTAGATATCGCTCCCTCTCTGCCACATTTAAAAGTGTTCTTAACCTATTTTGGAGTGTGGGACTGCTATACTGCAGGTGCGGTTTTGGCGGTGGTAAGGCTTCAATCTGGAGATCTGGAGAGTATGAAGTACTCCTTCTTTGTTATTACTCCTAGGTCCACTCTGACCCTGGCTGATAGTACCTGTTAAGACCTCATCTATGGATCAAATTAAAGATTATTCGTATTAGATATAGGTCACACCGTATAACTCCGTGCAAACAAATTATTATTATCAAAATAAGTATATTAATGTTAGGTAGGAATACTTGAAACCATTTAACTGTATGCAAATTATTTTTATTAAGAAGAGTTACTTTAAAGTATAATTGTTTACTAAGGAAAATTTACAAAGGTAAAATTTTATTTCCTTGAAACCATAAGATTGCTCGCAAATTAATAGTATTAGATAGGAATACTTGAAACCATATAACTGTGTAATAGCAAATGATCATTATTCATGTTACGGACCAGAGCGTCTTCAGAATGGGTAATCGATAATGTGGATAAAATTCCAGTTTTAGCACGACTTTCCCAATTATTTTACGACTTCTTATCCTGGACCCAGTCCGTATTGATAAATACTGTTCTTTCTTTCTTCCTTTTTTGTTTTAATGACATATCAACATTTGTAGGTTATTTAATGCCAAAGCTATTCTCCTAGAAGAACAGTAGTGGTACTATTTAACCCATAGTTGGGAGGATAAGGGGGTTCATACCTTTCCCAAGCGTATTTGCCCGAAAGTGAACGTAATAGCGCGACTGGAATACGAACTCGCTTTTTACGATTCTGCAGTCTATCGCTTTAACCATTACACAACGAGGACACCCCCAAATACTGTTCAAATGGGTCTCTAATATTCAACCATAAATATCGTTCACATAATTATTCTTTCAACAATCAGCGTAATCATCAGTGACACATTAAAAATAAAATGAGGCGGGAATTCCCCAAAAAATGTAAGCCAAAAACAATTTAACAAACATATCTAACAGGAAATTTTATTCGCCCAAATGCAAATGAAAATAGAAGGATAGAGAGGATTAAACACGCATATTACAAACAATTTAAGCATTCATATTCGTGGAAAAGTGCATGTGGTGTGTATTTGTAGTGTGACAAAAATAAACGTCTTTCTTTTCTCTTCTCTCTCTCTCTCTCTCTCTCTCTCTCTCTCCTTCGATTGTTTGAATTGGTTAGAATAGGATCTTTTCCATTTCGTCTTTCTAAGGGTCACCATTCTATGCTTATTATTAATGTAGAATTTGGTTAATTCAGGATATATGTTTTCTTTGGCTTCTTTTCCTTTGACTTTTTATCTCCTGTTTTTTTGGGGGGGGTGTTTTTTGTTTGCGTTTTTTTTTTTTTAGAAATAAGCTGGGTGTCCGCAGCGGGTGAGTTGACCGTTTCAATTCTTTTCCCCGTGTCTCTGACAGGTGGCTGGACCAAACTGAATTCTTCCGTTAGTCTTTTTTGAGCTCTCGAGTTCTCGCCACGGTCCACGTGGTGCTTTTCATCCTGAAGTTGCCCTTCCTGTTCAAACCATAATATCAAGTTATAGATTCCCCATCGATGAATCAAGAGTTTCTTCCAGACCCCGTGACCTGCTTTCGGTGAAGATCAACCCACTGCTTGACCTCAAACAAGAAATCTATTGCTATGGTCTGACACGAATCTTACGTCCCTGTAACATTCAGTCAGAATAGTTACTTTAAAACTTATTGTTGTGGAGTGGCTGGAACCCACCACAGGATGGACTAGTCTAAGGACCATTTTTTAGCAGTGCTCGCTTTAGACTGTGTCTGAAGCAAATAGAACTAAGGTTATTTTCATTAATCGACGTACTGTATCTCTCCAGAATAAAATATCTCTTATTATACATGTTTGTTATAAGAAAATTACGAGTTATCGTCAAGACGGCTGTGTATCCGGATGTATAGGGGCCGAGGGTAGAGAGGAAAGCAAGACGGAAGGGACTTGAGCATGTGACTTGGGGCAGAAGCGACTAGGGTCTCCACGAAGTAATTTAAGCCTAGTAGACGTGAAGAATTTTCCAATATATTATTTTTAAACAGGTAAGTTTATTTTTGTTTTTTAATAGAACACGTAGTTTTACTTTTAATATTCAATCTGACTTGAGAGAATATTTTTTTCTTTTTCAAACTTGCTGACGAGGATAATTTTTATCCAGTAAGGTTTTTTTTTTTTTTTTTTTTTTTTTTTTTTGAATAGAAGATGTGGTTTTTCTCGCAAATTTCAAATTTAACGATAGAAAAATTTTTTCTTTTTCAAACCTGAAGACGTGGAGAATTTTCCAATATATAATTTCCAAACCGGTAAGGTAATTTTTTGTTTTACAATAGTACACGTGGTTGTACTTTTAATATTCAATTTGACAAGAAAATATTTTTTAAACCACCAGACGTGGAGAATTTTCCAATATATAATTTTTAACCGTAAAGGTTATTTTTTTATTCATTTTTTAAATACTTTTGTTGCATTCGATCGCTTGTTGAGCGTTTACTTTTTGTGGTAGTTAACTCCTTTTTTATGGTGGTGGAAGAAATGGTCACATGGCTTCGCTTGGCAGAGTCGATAACTTCTTTCTTCACTTTTAGTCGCTAGTATTAGCGGGGATTTTTTTGATAAGTCACTTTGAGGAGGTAGTCATTTCGACATGGGTATGCTGTTTATTTCCGTGATGACATTTTTTTGTACCACATGGAAAAGTGTCTGTTTCAAGTTTGTGATGTTTTGTTTTTTTTGGTGGGGGGTATATCCCTTCTTCAACACGTAGTCTTGTATTTTCCTTTTCATCTCGTTCATCTGCATTTCGTTTTCTTTTCTTTTTTTTAACACGTGGAACTGAGAAAATTTTCTTTTTATTCTTTCTCTTAGCACTTGCTTTATTTTGGCAGAATCGCTTTGTGGTTAGCAACTTGCCACAAATGTTGTAACAAATCCTAAATATATAATAGCTAATTTTGGAACAGATGCGTTTGGCAAAATACCACAACTGGGGTTTAGCAAATTTTGGGATTATTATGCTTTAGCAAAATTCAACGACAAATTTTAGGATACTATGCTTTAGCAAAATATGTGAAACTTAACGACACTCCCATATGGGTCGTTAGAACGCGGTAAGATTTTTTAATACGTTTATATAAGAAGTGCGAAAGAGTTGCTAAAGTATATTCCTTTAGCGGTCAATAGTCTTTAAGAGAACAAAGTTCAAATTATAATACACTTATCTGTAGTTGGTGAATATCCTATTGTCTTTCTGTATATTTTCTGGTTGTGTTTAAAACTGTTTTAAGAGGGCTGTTGACGTTTGGTTTCGTAGGGCTCAAATTGTTTTCAGTGTTCTGCTTGTAGAGTTGGATAGTCTGCTAACACCCTTTTCTTTCCAGGCTATCTTTAGCCACGTCCCGCTTCATGGATACCCTAGTCGCTTCTGCCCCTCTCTATGCCCAAGTCACGTGCTCAAGTCCCTTCTGTCCTGCCTTCTCCCTCTACACTCGGCCCCTTTACATCCGGGTACACAGCCGTCTTGAGGATAACTCGTAATTTTCTTATAGTGTCGACCTTATTTATTTCACGGCACAAGACTTATAATTTTATAAAAAATTCTCTTATTAAATTAGAATTCTTGTTACCATGTAATTATATAAACAAAGGATTATAATTAGCAAATAAAAATTTTGGATTTAAATAAGATAATTACAATGAAATGTTGAAATATAAATACTTATGATTATAATCAGATATTTGCAAATTAACAAAGAAACCAAACAAAAGATTTTTAAACCAACCAAATTTCGGCATTAAATAACCCATATGAAGTTGATATGCCGTTAAACAAATCAACCAAGTTAAATGAATTAAACATTGGTCCAAAATTACCCATAAGGAGTTGTTGTGCCATAAGATAAATAAATTAACCAAACCAAACCAAATCTTTACAAATTAATAAAAGTGAATCAAATTTTGGCATTAAATAACCCGTATGAAGTTGATATGCCGTTAAACAAACTAAACCAGACTAAATGAAAGAAATTTTAGCATTAAAGGACCCATAAGAGGTTGATATGGTGTAAACAAAAAATAAATAAATAAATCAAACTGATCAAGACTCAAAAGCCGTTGATCAACCTTTTTCACACGAATGATGGAAAACTTCAAAAAAAACCTTAAGTTTTATTCACTTATTTTCATTCGATGTTTCCATTTCTCAGGTTTTGAATTGTGAATATGTCATTCTAGAAAGCGGAAAAATTCTTCATTCAAAATCATTTTAATCTTGCTAGCGTTTCATCTTCGAGAAAATCAGATTTGATTGGTCCGTTTGATGTCTCAAAACCCAACTGACGAAAAAGCGAAGTTGACTTTTTCCATCTCTTCTATCTTCTATCACATGACATCTATCGACCGATCAGCGAGCATCTGCCTACTCAGCTCCCATGTGTGATACACTCGCGATATTCATAAACAGTCGAATTACCGTGACCCTGCTTGACCTCAGGGTCATACATCTATTACATGATATCTATAACCACCTCGTGGTCACTCTTACCGGCGAGTAACAAGTACTTTCTCCAAAATTAAAACCCAATTCCATGTTTGCCTTTTAGGAACTGTTGAAAACACGAACCAACTGAAGGCAGAGTTATTTGAAGACTTCTATCATTGTTTCTAAGAATGAGAACATAGTCTTTGTGTGGCTTTCCAAGGGAACCATTTAAAGGAGGTAAAGTTGATTTCTTATTAAGTTGATAATATAAAAATTACACGATATCATTATTTAATCGACCAACTTTGTTTGGTTTGGTTTCTTTGTTTAATGGCATATCAACCTTTGTTGGTAATTTAATGCCAAAGCTATTCTCCTAGAAGAACAGTAGTGGTACTATTTAACCCATAGCTGGGAGGATAAGGGGGTTCATACCTTTCCCAAGGGTATTTGCCCGAAAGTGAACGTAATAGCGCGACTGGAGTACGAACTCGCAGACCATCGCTTTAACCATTACACCATGACGACACCCCCACCAACTTCGTGTACTGTCAGTTTTGCTTTTATGTTTGTTGGTTTGGATTTTATGGCATATCAACCTTTGTGTAATTCTGCTTTTATAAGGATTTTAAATGATATTTGAATATTATTAAAGAGATCTTATCTAATCTTGAAACCAATACTATTACCTGTTATTAAGATGATAAAGAATTCTGATTCTATGACATTATTCTTATACATGTTCGTTATGCCAGATGGTCCATTGTTTATTTTTTTATATTTTATTCCTTTTGTACTTGCATGTTGTATTGCATATTTCCTACCGTCGTTAGTTAGTAAAGTAAAAGTCAGAATTTCAAATCTGATTTTCACAAAAGGAATACCTTTCCAATTTGACGGAACACTATCTTGGCATATCTCGGCCATTGTCTTACAGAACATTTTTTTAAAGATTTTTCTTTATATCTCTTATCTAGTGGTCCCAAGTATACTCGTTTTCACGCTTTGATGGAAAATCTATGATAAAGACATATCTCCTGTATCTGTCTTTAATGAAATTATCATGGTATTATTCAGAATTCGAAGAATCATACGGTTTCTAATTTTCTGACATTCAAAGGATATAGAATAAGGTTTTCCTTCTTTGTTATGGAAGAATATTTGACTTACTCAAAAGTAAAATTGATGGACATTTCTGCGATACTATCTATCTTTTTTTTATTGTAGCTTTTATCTGGTTTAGTTTGGTTTGGATTCTTTTGTTAAACGGCATATCAACCTTCGTGGGTTGTTTAATGCCAAAGCCATCTTTGTAGGAAGACATTAGCGGTACTATTTAACCCATAGGTGGGTAGGGGGACAAGATTCATAACTTCCCAAAGTGTATTAGTGCGAAAGTGAAAGCAATTGCGCGACTGGAGCTCGAACTCGCTTACTACGATGTCGCTGTCCAGCACGTTAGCCACTACACCACAGGACTTTCTCCTAGTTTTTATTAGAATTTTGGTTTGGTTTGGTTTTATACCATATCAACCATTGTAAGTTACTTAATGTCAAATCTATTTTTATACATATAAACAGTTCTATTTCAAACAAATCAGTTTAGCATAAGTACACAGTTTAAAAGACAAAACAGTTCTATTTCAAACTATTCAGTTTAGTCAACAAAGTGTTGCGATGTATCACGAACAATTCAATTAAACATCAGTCATTCATTTTACACAGTTAAATGAAAAATAGTTGAGTTCAGCATAAGTACGCAGTGTAAATGTCAAAAGTGTTCTATTTCAAGCAATTCAGTTTAGCATAGGTACGTATTTTAATTCTATTTGACCCATAGATAGGACCCTATCAGGTGCTTACACTCTGAGTCAGAGTGGAGCAGGGAGCGATCCCAATAGAGGAGTACTCTGCATTCCCCAAAGCTCCAGCATTACTGAAGCCTCACCATCAGATTGTTAAGTGTCATATCCGGACATTCCTTGAGAGAGTATTACCCCTCTACAGAAAAGCAGTCGGTATATTCTGTAACCCCAGCCGACTTGGCAATAGAATTTTAATTTAGTTATAAGTTACTTTAACAAATTCCACTATTCTATGACAAATTACTTCTTGTTTTAGCTTTAATTTATGCAATTATTAAACACCTATATTCGCTTATAAGGATATCAAAATCTTTAAAAAAGAAAAGAAGCTGGTGATATCCCAACAGAAACTATGAAAGACACAGACTACATAGATCTAACGATTCTCGCAAATACATCTGCCCAGACGAAACCCCGGTTGCATAGGAGTAAGCATCAAGAGGCATTGGCCATTATGTGAACGCAAATAAAACAGTTCAAGTGCTTTAAACAAGGAGCCATCTCCACTTTAAGTGATAGGCCTATAAAGCCAGTTCACATACCTCAGCAGCAATATCTCATCAACTGAAAGTAATGTCAACATACGCATAACGAAGGTGTGGACAGCTATCAACAGGCTATTGTTCATACAGAAATCTGATCTCTCTGATGAATCAAAACGGGACATCTTCTAACCAGTGGCTGTGTCAGTACTATTGTATGGATGCACCGCCTTGACTCTAACGAAACTCATGGAAAAAAGCTAGATGGAAACTACATAAGAATGCTACGTGCTGCTTTGAACAAATCCTTGAAGCACCACTCAACAAAATGACCACTTACTTTCCATCTCACAAACCTGGTCTCTGTTGGAGAAGTAAGGACGAATTTATAAGCGACGTTCTTTTATGGACTCTTACACATGGACGCGCTTGGTTTGACTGACCAGAAAGGACTTACATACATCAACTCTGTTGGACAATGGATGCAGTATATAAAGATGGACGATAGGGGTGAATGGCGAGAGAGAAAGAGTCATGTAACTTCGCGCTTGCGAAGTGTTAATGCTAAATTGTTTCGTAGTTATCTCCTCTGTATAGAGTTATCTCCCTTACATTTAAGTAAAGTCAACATTTTTTACAAGTTCTTGTTATGTCGACCAAAAAACACAAGTTTGGATTAGAATTGACAAACAAAATTCGTATTTGGATAAAGGATGCTTATACGGACTAATTCTGCTGACAAAGGCATGAATCATGATCCCTAAATTTTTATCGTCAGTTATCTTTTCAAAAACGGTTAACAGTGAAGAGACTTGATGTATGAGTACTTTGACAAACGACTCCCCGTAACTTCGCAAGGGAGTTCGATCATATTTACCGAACTATGCTAAGGTTTCTGAATGACTACTCTTCAGCAACTATTAACCAGGCGGTAATTACTATAAAAAGTTGTTACACTCTTTGTCAACTTTGACAGAGGCCAACAGAAAATAGGATTTATTTGATATATTTGATTGAAAAGAAACAAACGATTGGTCTAGGTGAAAGGATCTTATGCCATATTTTGTCATGGGGAAAGATTAACACCTATAATATTTACTTTCTAGTCTAGGCTGAGTTTTTACATAAGGCTTGTGTATGGGGCACCCAGTGAGGATCCAACTCACTATTGTAATTATCAGTAAAACACACTTATTAACTGTTCTATCAACAGAGCAGAAGTAATCAGTAAATTAATAGTATTATATATTTATCGACTTCCCTATTACTTCTGCTCCATTCTGTATAAGAGAAAAGTGGAGTGGGACTATTTCTATAAACTAAAATAGGTGTGCTTAGCGTAGCGGTAATCGTTGTAGGAAATAGAATCGGCAATCCGAGTTCAAATCTTCCCCCGAGCTATGGGCAAATTAAAGTGCACGCTGGGTTCTCCAGCCTTGATAAGGCAAACAGTTTAAAAGAAAAACTCTTAATTCAAACCAACTTTACTCCGCTTAAAAATTGACCTTGTGTCATATCCTGTCAGTAGCGGTGGGGTTGGGTAAATACATTCAAACTAAACTGATTTTTATCATCAAAGGAATTATTTTTATGATATTAGACTGTCCTCGAATAAATTATTAAATGACATTGTTAAATGTATTACACAGAACTTTGCTGATGATACGAAAGTATTTTCCTCCATTAAAAACCAAGATAACCTCTATAAACTTCAGACTGATGTGGAAACTTTTGTCGATTGGTCAGATCGGTTGAGGCTAGTTTTCGTGGCTTAATGGCTAAAGTGGTGAACTGCACGATTATAGTATGTGAGTTCGAACCCCAGTCACGCTATTACATACACTTTCGGATTATTATGCTTGAGAAAATTATGAACCTCCATTTCCACCAGCTATGGGTTAAATATTGTTCTACTACAAGGAGGGCTTTGGCATTAAATAACCCTCAAAGATTGGTATGTTATTAAAATCAAATAAATCGAATCTGATCAGTTGCAGATCAAGTTATATAAAAATGTAAAGTACTCCTAATTGGGAAAAATAATCTAAAACACAAGTATTATAAGAAAAAGTTATTCCAATGAGAGAGAATTGTTTAAGACCACATAACTAAAAAAGATATATGGATGTAACTGTGAAAATATTCCAAACATATTTAAATTAAAGTTAATAAAGCAGACAAAATACTAGGATGGATGGTAAGAAGTGAAACACACTCAGCCTTATCTAAGATTTGAACTCAGCTGATTTCATTTCTTATGATGATAAACGTTACGCTAAGCGTGAATCCATCGCGGCTAATCAAGCTAGTTGTCTGTACGAGATGAAATTTAGTTTAAGAGCAAATTTTAATTCCTGGTAGAATCCCCCCACCCTTCGTCTCGCACTCCACAGATAATTTCCTTCCGAGCAACACGAGTCTCACTGTCTTCTCTGCTGGTATGTGAGTGAGTCTTCTTGACTAGCATACAAAGCCTATATGGATGCCGGCTCGATTTCCAGTACGAAATATTTTGTTTACCCATAGATTATTCAGGTGTCTTCCATGATACTTTATCTCCTCAACCAACACTCGACAACAACACGGGGGTTATTTTCAGATTATTACAGTCCATACCTGGTGTCAAGATCTACCTGATGACAATTGATTTCGACGACTTCGAATTATCACATCACACAAACCAGAGTATTTTTAATGGCAATGTATCTATTGGTGTGTTTGGTACTAAAGAATATATAGGATACACATTTTTTCTAGTCTTAAAATAAGCAATAAAAACATACTTAAGAACATTCTAGAAATTTAGGATCAAAACTGCATTAGCATTTAAGTTACATTTTTATATTTTTCAACCAATCAGCTAAAAACATAGAATAGAACATTCTAGAAAAATAGGATCGGAAGTCAACTAACGGAAAATATTTAGGCTCGAAAATAAAATAGTAAAATACAAATCTGATTGGTCAATAAATGTCTACGCGCCAAAATTTCGGACGATTCTTTGATCCACCTGTAGGATATAAATAACACAGAGTTAGGGAGCCATACACACAAACTTACACTAAGACGAAGACTAAGACAAGCCAGTAAAGCAGTAGCCGATACTATATCCGGCAAATTCCTTTCCTTCATCAACTAAAGTTCATGACCTAACTTCAGATGGCTGCGAATCACATTAAAAAAAAAAAAACCGACAAACTTTCATCAACGCGACACGCTGTCGCCACAATCATAAAACCCGCTATGAACTTAATGTAAGTAAGAACGACTTATTTACGGACTCCGTTAACATACACACATCTTTAAACAAATTTATTTTCTTTTTGCCAAACTTTATTTTCCAAAAGGCCATTTACACATCATGTATTTTATTTGTTTTCATATTCTGTTATATGTATATTAAATTGTTTGTTGTTTAATGTTCGTTGTGTTCTATTCCATTTCTTTTACGCGATTGTAAAGTTTTGTGTTGTATTTGTGGTGGAAATAATTTAGAGAGCAATACCCGTAAATTACGGACGCACATCTACTGAAATAAACAAATTACATACAACCCCCACAAATATATTTAGTCAAGTCCCAACTTTCAAAGGACCAATATTAGCATTAGTATATTCGTAATATACTAATACTGAACACAACAGAAGGAAAGACAAGATAAATGCATTAGTTCTCGCAAAAACATTTAACGTCTTATATAAATAATTTACATATCAATGGTATTAAGAAGAAAAAAAACGAGTCCTAACAGCAAAAAATATACTCATATTGTTCCACGAACAAGCAGTATGCAGAAGGGGTACAAAAAATGGAAGAAAAGCTTTCTTGATGAGGTAAAGTAAAATAACTACGTGTGGCTCAACTGTTCCCAGTCAGGGTCCAAGATACATCTCTCATGTTTAAAGAACAAGGACCAAAGTGGTCGAGAATGGGTTTCTGATACTGACATATGACACTCAAAACACTGAGACACTCTAAAGGAAATAATATATTTACTGTCTCCTTACATATGTTTAGATATAAATCAGATGAATAAAAACATTACTTTATTTGAAATACCACGTAATACAAATCACATTTTTTAAACTTTTATTTTTTAGAAATATTTTTAAAATATATTTACTCGTATATCTAAACTGAGCCAAAATTTACGCTCGCGTTAGTAAAAAAATAATACTTAGCCGTTAAAAATATATTGTAATTTTGTTCAATTAAAACTGTTTATACAGACAGTTTTACAAATTATTCTATTAACTTCATAATGTACGTCAACACTATTGAATTGATGCTAAATGGTCACGTCCAAACCTTTATATCCAACCGGCTATTCCGTATCAAACAAATAGAAAAAAACATTTTTACTATTGCAGAGTTACCTCCCTTATATAGTACTGCGACAGCGAAACGAGTCAGTATTTTTACATTTTCTTTTTAATCTTTACGAAGCTTTTCTTTGTCTAATAAAGCAAACATCTGAATAATTTTCTTTTCTTTTTTTCCTTTTTAACTAGAGAAATTATATTGTGAATTGAATTACCCCGACATATTCAGGTTAATTACGTTGACTTGTTAATTTGGCGTCACTTTTGTGTGATGTAAGTTGATGGCTCAATGGTAGTTTTGGCTCTGCATTCTGTGGTTGCTAGTTTTATCTCCAGTGAGCGAGATCACAGTATACACTACTGATGAGACCTAATAAGGTCGAAACAGCTGTTCAGTGTTTCTGTATGTCATGCGCAAGTGTTCACCGGATTTTCTGGCTGTGATAATTCAATTCACAATATAAACAAATTAATAATAATTAGATGTTTTATACTTGTATACTAGCTGAAGTACCCATTTACACTGGTTAATTGATTGATTTTCTCAACATGTCTGAATTTTTTTAGACGAGGCTAGAGGTGTATTATTTTGGTTGGCATTTTTCAGACTGTTGTCCTCATCTTTATTGTGGTGAGTTGAAACACATTTCGACTGCAGTATCCTCCGGCCTTCCTCAGGAGTACCTCATTCATCTAAGCATAGAAATTCCCAGGTTGAATCATTTCTATGCTCAGATGAACAAGGTACTCCTAAAGAAGGCCAGAGGATTCCGCAGTTGAAATGTGTTTCATCTCACCACAATCAAGATGAGGACAACAGTCTGAAAAATCACAACCAAAACATGCCTACCTGTCTAGGGTTGTTTTATGTCTAGAGGTATGGGAATCACATTTATTGTAAGTTTATATCAACATTTTCATGGTTGTTTCTAAAGAGTTTTTCATGCAGTTATATCATATCAAGTATTCCTAATATAAGCTGAAAACAGTTGTATAGTTTCAAGTATTTCTATCAAATAGTAATAATTATATGGTTTCAAGTAATTATTTCTATTTAATTATAGTTATCGTTTGCTCAAAGTTATATAGTTTCAAGTAACTAATAATAATTATCCTTAGCAAACAATAATAGCTTCAAGTAGCTATTCTTAATACAAATATCCTACATAGTTATTGGGTATCAAGTTTTCTTATCTAATACTTATAAACAGATCTATTTGACCCATAGATGAAACCTTTGCAGATATTACTACTCCAGAGTGAACCTGGGAGTAATGGCAATAAAAGGGTACTCAACACTCCACAGAGCACCAAAAATGATGTAGTTAAATATCATACCCAGGACACCTTTTTGTGGAAAAGTCTTACCTCTTTGCAGAGGATGCAGTCAATTTATATTCAAGGCACCACTGACAGTTTCCTAATATTAATAATTTATTCTGAATTATATAGTTCAAAGTAACTATTTCTATTCAATAATAATCATTTTTCACACACAATTATATGATTTCAGGTATTCCTATTTAATACCAATAATTTGCCAGCAATTATATGGTTTCAAATAACTAATAATAATCCTAAGGTTTCAAATATTCCTAAGATTGTAAGTAAAGTTGGCAACTATCGTTGAGGGTGATCCGAAGGCTCCATTTTTGATAGCTATTACACCAAGGTGTAGGGGAAGGCGTTGCTCTTTACCCAGGTTTGCTCCACTTTACTCTTGATCCATACCTTATAATGCTGAGTGTTAAGCAAGGAGGCATCAAGTACCATTTTTTGAGTCTTTGGTATGACTTGACCAGTGTTTAATCCCAAGTCTCCTGGGCCATTGGCAGACACTCTAACCATTATGCTATTTAATAATCCTTTGTTTGCAGACAGTTATATGGTTTCAAATATTCCTATTCAATACTAGAAATTTTCAGAGAGCACAATTTAACCATAGATGAGACTCTAGGTAGTACCACTCTGGAACAGAGTAGACTTGGGATTAATTGCAATGAAGGAGTACTCTAAACTCCTCAGCATTCCAAAACTGTATATATATATGCCAACCCATCTGAATGAGGATGCAACACAAGATCAATTTTAAGAAGAATTCTACTGGCTTGAATTCAGAGTTTTTCTTCTAGGCTGATTGTCATACTAAGATTAAAGAGACCAATCTGTCTTACTATTGCTGGAGGATGGATAATTAGATTCATACCTTTTCCAGGGGTATTAGTGCAATGTGAAATGCAAACAGCCTTATCCAGGATTTGAACTCAGTTTGTCTGAGTTTACTTCCTACAATAACCATTACAACACATTCAGAACTGTAGCCTCACCATCTGGAGGAGTTTAGTGTCATTTCTAGGACATATCTTTTTTGCAGGGGATGCAACCAGCATATTCAAAGTCACAGGACATTTATACTGGGTAATTATAACTATAATCTTAAAAATACTGAAAAATTCAGTTTGAATATTGTATCTTGGCCCAGGACAAGGCTAAAAAATCTATTAAATGATAATTGTTTTATGATGCTATTAGAGTGTTTTCAAACAATGTTTTTCACAATAAATCTCAAACTCTTTAAAATAATATAGATTCAGCAATTGCATGATTCAACTCTGACAAAAACAACACTTATTAGTGTGTAGCTATGTAAGACATGATTGGTTAATTACCAGCCAATAAAATTAATTCCTGACTATTCTCAAAAGATAGTTTTCTAATCCACTTTTCTCCATAACAAGGATATAAAAGATGGACAAACCTACTACCAAGAGAATGAGAGCAACTTTCCACAAGGCACACCAACCATCTTCAGTCCAATTCAGCTCTTAGAATATCATGACATACACACATCAGCTGTGTCAGTTAGGGTAATAGAATATGCCAAATGTACCTCTGCAGACAAGACCCTGACCCAACTAGTATCCTGGGTATGACTCTAAATTGCATTTGATGGCGAAACTCCAGTCCTGGAGCTTTGAAGAATGTGGAGTACCACTTCAATGATATTTCTCCCAGGTCCACTTTAACTAGGAGTGGTAGTACCTGTTAGGGTCCCATACAGCATTGTGCAAATTATTTGTATTAGATGGGAATACTTGATGAATAGAATTACAGATGTTAAATCGTAATACTTAAAACTATTTAACATTGTGCAAACAAATGATTAGAATTATTAGTGTTAAATTGAAATACTTGAAACTATTTAACTGTGCAATTAAATAACTCATTTAAAAATAAAGATACCCACAAGTAAATTTATATACCTTAGTATTGGCTGTATTCATGGTAATAAAGACTGGAGTCTCAAAGCATTATAATGTATTTATAGTAATAGATTGTGATTATTGAATTAGACTGATATTCTAGTCTTCTTTAGTACATTGGGTTAGACTTGCATGTTGGTTTGGTTGTTTTATGGCATATCAACACTTGTGGGTTATATAATGCCAAACCCTGTTTTATATAAGTAAAGTCAGCTAGCAGCAACCCTTTTCAATAGCAACCACACCAAGATGTAGGGGAAGGTGCTACTCCTTTACCTGGATTACTCCTTGATCCATACCTTATAATACTGAGTGTTATGTAAGGAGTCATCAAGTACAAATTTTTCATTCTTTGGTATGACTTGACCCGAGACTAAAACCTGGTCTCCCAGGCTATTGGTAAACACTAACCATTATGGGCTGATTTGTAAGTGAATAGTTTGTTGGTCACATTTTCAAATGTGTCAGAGCTCATTTGTTTGCACTTGGCTAAATGGTTTCATGTATAGCCATATAAAACAAATAGTTTGATTTGCACACAGTTAAATGGTTCCAAGTATTGCTATATAATACCAATAATTCAATTTAATACAAACCATTCATTTGGACACAGTAAAATGGTTTATAAACCTTTACTTCAAAATACAAGGAAACATATATCATAAAATTAACTCCTAATATTTTCTTAGCTCAACTTTGTATACAACAGGGGCACAAGTGGAGACTCAGTAGGGGTTGAACTCAACTTGTGAGACTTATTAACCCTTGCCCTACAGCAAAAGATTCATATGGTTAAAAAAAAAAAAAAAAAACAACAAATAAAAAACACCCACACTATGCTTTAAAATTTTAATTATTTTTTTCTTTAATTAGCCAAGTAACTTGAAAAGGGAACTAGATGACTAATAAAATCTGTATTTTTATTAGGCCTACAACTTGTTTATCTCATTACAATAATTATTTGTGTATAGAATGAACTATTTTACCGCCCTAAAGTTAGGAATACATTTTCTAGAACAGTAACTTTTTTTTTATTCAGCCATATGCCTGACCATGTTTGGGATGACCAAAAGTTATATCTAGAGTCCAGACTATTTCACAGTTATAAAGAAATAGCCATAGTAATGTGTTTATAATTTTGTTGCATTTTCATGTGAACACATCTGTGTGTTAGCTCTGAATACAGGGTAAATTATGTTTTTAACACGTGTTAGTTAGCGACCGTAGTCGAGGGTGACCCGAAGGCTCCCGTTTCAATAGCTACTACACCAAGGTATATGGGAGGGCGCTATTCCTTTCCCCGGATTATTCCACACCTTATAATGCTGAGTGTTAAGTAAGTATCAAGTGCCATTTTTTTGAGTCTTTGGTATGACTCGACGTGGGATTAAACACCGGTCTCCCAGAGAAATGGTGAACACTCTTACAATTATGCCAGTGGCTCAGTATAATATAAGCTATATAAATTCTTATTGAGTTGGTATGAACAAATAAAAAATTAAACAAGTCAGAGTATTATACAAGAATTTTTTTCCTCCTTAATTTTATAGTTGAAAGTTAGAGGTACATGTTACACATATAATTACAGAATATGAACAAGTCTAATAAATTGTAGTATATGATAAATGATAGGATTATTTTCAGACAGACGATAAAACGTAAAATTACCAGATAATATTATAACATAATTGGTAACCTGGACAATAGCATCACTTTTTTTCAAACATGTGCAAAAGATTCCCTTTAGGTGTTGCTATTAGCTACCTCATTGCATTCAATGGCAATAGTCAAAAGTTGCAGAAGTTAAATCTTTATAATAGGGAAGAGTTAGTTAATAGGGTGATGCAATGTTTGAAAAATGAAAAAAATTCCATACAAAACTTCAATGATCTACTTGTTTAGTCATTTTGAATATAAGTTATACAGTACATAAGCTTTGCCCTGTTTTGAGGGCCTGAAAATACCAACTGTATACCATGCAGAGGGTTAAGACCCACTCCAGAAAGAGTGTCCTGTGTATGACACTAAACTGCATCCAGTGGTGAGGCTCTAAGGATTGCAGTCGTCCATGTGTTACCATTACTCCATGATCCACTAACCCAGACTGGGAAAACATGTTAGGGTCTTATCTATGGGTCAAATAGATCTGTTTAAAAATTATTCATATTAGATAGGAATACTTGAAATCAGAAAACCATATGCAAATTATTTGTATTAAGAATAGTTACTTGAAGCTCTAAAAAAAAGTTTTGTTTTTTTCCTTCATAAATAAATTACTTGAAACCATAACTGCTTGAAATAAAAAAAATAAAATAAAAAAGTTGGGATAAGGGGAAGCTGGTTTAAATCAGCCAACATACAATAAAACTAACTTATCAGCCAGTAGATGCTCACTCAGTGGCACCTTACTGTCAACTGAATAACCTAACTGAAGATTTTTTACAGGTGTACAGTAAGTTCCCTTCTAATTGGGTGTCAAGTTACATCAATATCACTCAATAAATACTTTACAGAGGAATCTTATGTTTCAAATAAAACTATAATTATAAAGCCATTTCACAAAAAAAGTAACAAAACAAACAGTGGCAATGAATTTCTTTATTTCACAGCATGACAAGACCCATTAGAATGTCAGTGGGCCCTAAAATGATTGTCAAACCAATATTTTGTGGAAATCATGAAAACTGCTAAGGTTTCAAAATGGAACAAAATAGACAAAAGATTTTAGATTAATCTCACCCAAAATGGAATGGATTTGACGGTTTTTAAAAGAAACTAAGGCTGAAATTTGTTAAAAAAAAACAAAACAAAACAAAAAAAAAAAACAAAACAAAAAAACAACAACAACCGCAAAATCCAATTCATGATGATTAAGACATTTATTCTAAAGAAATATAAATGAACTTAAATTTTATTCTTTGGTGAAAAGCTTCAAATAAGCTAAGCTTACTTATGGAATATTAGCAAAGAGTTTACAAGAATAAATTCCTGTAACTCTAAACCAAATAGACCGTATCAAGATTGGTACTTTCTTGCTGAATATCATCTTACCCCCACCCCCACAAAAAAACACTTAAATTTATGTTTGCATTGGAGTGCAAAAGTGTCTTAAAAGGTAAATTGGAAGACTAACAAATGCCAAGCAATTGTCATTTTTCATTTTTGTCAGTTTTCTTTGCTGCACAAAAAATATTTACAGATTTCACTTTTTGCATATCTGCCTTTTAGATGCAGAATAAGAGATAACCAAACAGGAAAAATCCAGTTGCTTAGCAACCTGTTGCTATGAATGAGAAATTACTCATTGTAACCAGCAGTCATGAAATCATGCACAGGCATCAGTTTTTTTTTTTTTCTTTTTAAAGAGTTGTTTTATGATAGTGTTCCAAAAAATTTTTCTTGCTGTTTTTCACTCAACACGTTTGTAAATTCTGGTACACACAACATCATTCACTTTGAGAATCTGAAAAAGAAAAGCAACATTTTAGATAAAAAGGAAAGCATAACACATCAACTTCAAAAACGAATGATTTGGAAATACTAGGCCGAGTCAGTAGGATTACCTCCCTTGTCTCCTAAAGAATTTCTGCTGGTGGTAACTGGAGCGGAAAAGAAGAGCACAAGAAAGTCTCACTCTCTTAAAAACGGAATACCTGGGGAACCTTGGGTGGTGTAATGGTTAGCAAGCTAGACTAGCAAACCTTCACAAGCGAGTTCAAGTCATTGAGTGCCCCATTCATACGGCCTTGTGCCACATCTAAGCAAAAAGCTTAGTAAATTACAATAGATGACATGCCTGACTTATGGTCAAGTCATGCTGAAAGCACTGATTTTCGCTAGATCTCAGAAATTAAGTAGCCATAAACCTGTTCAATACTTAGATGGGTGACCACTTAAGCAACAGCAGGTACGGTAAACAACCTGAGACCTATGTGCTCTATCTAAGCCAAGCTTAGTAAATGACTGCAAATGATATATCTTGAAACAAGGCTAGATTCTGTCCTCTGGAATAGGGAGATTTTCTTCCTCAATAAATCTTGTGTTTCATTGAACATGACACCATAGAATAATACACTTAAATATTTAAGACTTTCCTAAAAAATTCAATTTCTCATAGGATTATATACATATATGTACACTAAAGAGGTTCCTTCATAAACCTCTTTCTGTAAGTCATTTAATTTTGTATACATCCTATTAAGTTTGATCAAGCAATAAAATAGGTTAATTCAATGTGATCTTTTATTTATTCCATCTGAGGAAATATCAGTAAACCAATCACAATCCCTCTACAAGTTTTGGAATATTTTGCTAGTTTACAGAGCATATATCACATGATCAAAGCAGTTCAAGCTATGGTAGGTACCCTCTGTGGTTGGTAGTATTATAGTAGTTGGTGCACTGACACAATGTGCATTGCTTCAATATGTGTGATTTGAAAACCATACAGATGAACATGTAACATAGTCAAGTTCAGTAACTTATGCTTTATAAGTTTGAACTTGACAATAATGCCATGGAAGCAACCAAAACTATTTGTTTTGTAAAAGGTGAAGATGCAGTTGATTATAGTACAATAACAAGGTGGTTCAAGAAATTTTGTGCAGAAAGTATGTTGCAGAGTAGCTAGCACCCATTCAACACTCTACCAGATGGACTAGCTCATAGCCATAAATAACCTATGGTTAAGTACTTCAATGGTTTACTGGTCTTACTACAATTGGCTTTACAACATTTTAACACTATTTCTTGTAAGTTGGTTTGTTAATTGTTTGTAACTTATTATACTGTGTTTTTTGCATGTATTTGTTAGCGCCAGATACTGGTGCTGAATAAATATATTAAGCACTCATTCTTCTTTCAGTATTATTCACATTGATGATACAACAAAGTAAGAACCCCAATAATCAGTCAAGACTAAGTATGCCTTATACCAAGGACGTCAAGGCCATGCTTGAAACCATAGTCAAATCTGATGAGCAGCACTCAGAGAGTATCAGGCGAATGTGGCATCTCACAGTAAAGTGTAATTTGTCACTTTCAAAACCTCAGCAAAAGCAGTCAGAGCTGCTAAATTGTGCCATGTTACCAAAATATTGCAAACTATTAACTCACTCTAGTATTTTTAAGATCTCAAAGAATGTTATTTATTTACCAAACCTTTTCCCCATGAGCAGGATGTGACACAAGATCAATTCTAAAACAGAATACAGCTGGTTTGAATTCATTTTCCTTCTCCTAGACTGGTTGCCATACCAAAACTAAACAGCCCAGTTTGCCTTACTATTTACCTAAAACTGGAGGGAAAACAGTTGGATTCATACCTTTTCCTAAGGGTATTAGCACCATGTGAAATGCTAACAACTGTATTCCAGATTTAAACTTGAACCACCAAGTTCATTTTTTGAAATGATTACAATTGTGCGACAAGGGCCCCAGTGACATCAAAGAATATAGTGCCATAACAATTTTAACTTCATGCCAACCTGAAAAATTAATTGATGATGCTTCATCTAAGAAACTTAGATGAAGCATCATCAATTAATTTTTTTGATAAATGATATTCTAATTTCTTAGATGAATTGTCAGTTATTATGAACTAGCAGTACTTAAGCATATCACATATACAGATTTTATGGTTTTAACAGCCCGTCAATCCATCTAGGGTTATTTTAACTATAGAGGTTAGTGAATTGAATTCATTGTACATATATTTTATTTTTTTGTGTAGTTGTAGAGCTTTTGTATACAGTTATAATATATCAAGTACCCCTATCTAATACAAATAAGCTGCACACAATTGTATGGTTTCAAGTACCTCATAATAACACATAGTAAAAAAATTTTAACTTAAGTATTAACTATTCTTAAATTAAATATTTGAACCAGAGTACTATCACTCCAGGTATGGGAGTAATGGTAATAAAGTACTCAACACTCCCCAGAACATTTTTAGCAGAGAGGAGTCTAACCACTCTGCATAAATTTTAGGATAGTCACTCATGTCATGAAGTACATGTTAGATTTTATTTATTCATAGCTAACATGTATTTAACTTTCAATATCATATTTTCTTTGTGAAAGAACCTTGTGATGTATTTAATCTTGTTTAATGAAAAATAAATAGAACAGATAAAAATTCCTAAAGTTTGTGTTTATATAGTTACTTCATAGGCATCAATTTTTATGAGAAAAAAAGTATTTCAACATAAATTCCATCTACTCTGTATAGAAATGACCATTTCTTTGAGAAAAATTAAGTTTAGATATTGAAATGAGTGAAAAGGCTCTGAATTAAGGAGTCAGTTTATAATATAAGTAAACTGGACCCTGACATTGTGTCTATCATTACGGCTGCAGATGTAATAAAAAATAAATAGATAAGATGCTACTTTCCTATTATATCTGTTAAAGAAAATTGTAGCTTAGAGCTTTAAAAATGACAACAGTTCTTTTTAATGTCACCTGTTTAATTGCATATTGTGACATAATAGATTGGTGAGATCTATTAATGATATATAATGAAACATTCAAATCAAGGTCTAAGCTGTTAAATGGAAAGAAAAACACAGTGGTTTACTCGGTATGATTGAAAGCTATTGAACCTGAGGTTGATCTGAGATCAGTTCTGATAGGATGGTTTCAATCAGGTGACCAAAATGCTTCTAGAAGTTAGGAATAAGTTCATCTGTTGCAGATGAATATTTAAATGAACAACTGTGTTCCACATATGCTTTCAAGTCTCCATGAAGTTCACACTAGTAAAATGGTCATAAAATGAAAATGTACACATAAAAATTGCGACTGCATTGTTTGTCATCTCAGCAAAGTAGAACAAAGACATTTGGGGTTACAACAGCAAATAACAAGACCATGAAATGTAATGTGAGGCAATAACAAAGATGGTGACCAACAAAAGACAGACACAATGACAAATGAAAAATGAGGGCACAGACTAAGATATAAGAGCGATTCCAAGAAAGTAAAAACCTTGGCAATAACACCATTGGGATTAATTAATGTTTTTTTGACATTAGTATTATTTTGGGTAATTAAACTAAAATAATATTGGCAGACCAAGGTTTACAAATCTTTGTTAGGATGACCCAAACAATTCTAAAGAGTTTGGTTGAAATCCGGCTAAAAATGGCAGTCTTAACTGCATCAATGAATGAACATTTAGTGAATCATAAGATTTTTGAGTAAAAGTTATTTCATCTTAATTTCAGTCACTTTTAGTAACAACTCCTAGATTGTCATTCCGGATTCATCATTAAAAATTTTCAGCTAAGAAATTCTAAAATGATATTTACTATTAATATTACTGGTGTATTTAAATAACAAAAAGGTGGTATATCAGTTCATAAGATGAAAAAAAAAAAAAAAAAAAAGTAATAAAGTTAGATTTGAATAAATGTAACAAGTAGCCTAATCAGTAAGACAGCTGTCATATTAAAAGAAATTCACAAGGAACCGAAATTCAGGTTTTGTAAGCAGCTTATTTTTTGTTTCTGATTCATGCTTCTAACTAATGATTGTGAAATGACTACTGCAATAAAATCAAATCAAAATTAAGATTTTTTTTAAAGTCAGTAAGAATATTAATAAATGAATAAATAATGACTCTAAAGTGTTTTTACATATCTTCATAACAAATTCAAATCATAAACAATGAATCCTCTCACACTATGGAATTATCAAAATACAGATTGTTTTTCCTTTGTAGAGAACTGTAAATTGCACCTAATTTTTATGATTCCAATAAATATTGAAAAATCTGGTTAGGTTTGTTTTATCCGTGCAAATTGAAACGTTTTAAACAAAAACATAAGATAAAGGAGGGAAGAGAGAGAGAGAGAGAAAATTCCTGATATATGAAGTTATTTCCCTTTGTAAGTTCACCCACAACCAATGTAACAAACATGGATTTAAATTTTAAACATACTATGTACTGAATGAAAGTAAGTTTCCAAGTGTTCAAAAACATATCTTGCATAATAAACAACCCCCCCTTTTTTAGGTGAAAAGTTTGGTCCGAAAAAGTTGTTCATTACACAAGTCAATAAAGTAATGATCAATATAGAATGAATAAATGATATAAAATTTTTCTGAATTCAAAAAACAGTAAAATGTCAATTTTACCCTTGAAAATCACTAATCATGGCTGAAAGTACCAAGGAAGAATATCTAGGACAATATCTATAAAAGCTTCAATCTACAGTATATAGTGTTGTGGGCAAATTAGAGAAAAACGAGTAAAAGAAATATTAAACATCTGGTTGGCAATTTTTAAAGTTGTTTACAATAAAGATTACTGCAAAAAGTTTTTTTTTTTTTTTTTTTAAATAAAAAGGGATGAATATTTTTGTCAGGATTTATGTAGTTTCTTTCAATCTAATTTCTTAATCTTTGTTATTTTGAAAACCAGAGGGCACAGCAGTCAAAATGTGAAGAAGACAAAAAACCCCCCAAAAAACACAAGGAAACTAGTCAAAATGTCTCAGTCTGTAATTTTACATAAAACTTACCATATGCATTTTACCATCCTTCACTTCTCGAGACAGGATAGAATCAGGTGATCCTTTCTGGTCTTGTATCAATGCATTACCTTCTATTTTACATGTAGTCTTTAAAGAAAAAAAAAAAAAAAAAAAAAAAAAATCATTCATTATGTTTTTCCAAAAGTAAATTTAGCTTCCTACTCATTCTTCCTCCAACTTTTTATATAAATGCATCATTGTCATTTAACTAGTTCTCCCAAAGACGGCTTCAGCTGAGGCCAAAAGTACTTGGTGAGGAAAAATATGGCGCCATTTTTTAAAATTCATTCCATCCAGATGTCAAATGACTCATGCAAAGACTTTAACAGATCAACTTTAAAATAGGCAGAAACAAACTGTCCTATTTAATGAAACACACGTGTGTGCAAAGCCAAAAGTAACCTCAATTCCCACGACCAACATCTGACTGGCATCAGATGACTTGAACTGTCTCCACTTAGTGGATGTTCTGTTGGAATACCAGGACTCACCCAAGTTTTACTGCATCCAGTCTACAGAAAGAACAGACTACACTTTAATCCAGCCTGAAGGCTGTGTAAATATTTGGCTTGGCTTAGTTGTAAATGTTTGGCTTGGGTTTTATGGCATATCAACCATTGTAGGTTATTTAATGCAAAATCATTTTTATACATACTCATTAAATATGATTTCTAAACACATTTTGTAAATAACATTTTAAAATGAGCCTGAGCACATTTTCTTCACAGTTAAATGGTTTCACTTCTATCTAATACAAATAATTCTATTTACTTTTAATCATTTGTTTGCACACAGTTTAATGTTTTTAAGTATTGCGATGCATCACTAACAATTCAATTAAAACATCAATCATTTGTTTACACATAGTTAAATGTAAAAAGAATTCTATTTCAAACAATTCAGTTTAGCATAAGTACAATTTAAATGTTAAACAGTTTTATCCGACTCATATGACCCTATCAGGTGCTACCACTCAGGGCCAGAGTGGACTTGTGAGCGATAGTAATAAAGGAGTACTCCAATGGAAATTTAATCATTTTAATACATTTAGTCAATGTTCCCCATAATAACTTTTAGCCTAAAATATTTGGTATACTAAATTTAGAATACTGTTTTTTTTTACAGTTTCAATACTTAGAAACACTTTCTTTTTCACAAGAGGAAGTGATTGCATTTTCCAAATCATTCCAATACAGGCAGTATGAGACACAAGAAAGCTTTTTTTATTCTACTAGACAGATTGCCAAACCAAGGTTAAAGATACAGTCTGACCTACTATTTATTCATAGCTAGGTAGAGAACGGATGGAATCATTCCTTTTCCAAGGGCATTTGCATGAAGTGAAATGCAAACAGCCTTCTTCAAGATTTGAACTTAGAAGATTTCCAAGAAGAAGTTCAACATGATAGGTCACAGTAACAGTGAGTTGGTGACTCTTCACCCATTCTTTGTCTAAGATCAGAAGAGATCTCTGAACTTAGGCTTGAAGTATTCTCAAGTCATTGCCAGCCATGGATCACAATGAATCAAGTTGACAGGTTCTGATAGATCAGAAATACAAAGACACCAAATAGATATTCAATAATAACTGTGTCATTTTCCTTTACTGCTATAGATTTCAACTTCTCCAAAGTATATTTTTCTAAATAACATGCACCAACAAAGTAATTCTTGCATATTCAACTTTTAAAATTCAATTGTTAAAATGCCCATTTTGTGATAAACTTTAAATATCTTCTTTTGTGATATTTATAATGAATGGATTTTTTTGTCAATAGTTTTCTCCCCTGAAACTGGTAAAAACCAGGACCTTTTAAATTACAATTTGGATTTATAAAGAGAAATAAGCGACTGTTGGAAATTTAACAAAATTTAAAATTCCATTTCAAATTATCTTCTTTTAAGCATCATTCATAAAAATAGTAATCTTAAGTTACTAGATCTGTTTTGTTTGATAATGGATTTATTCATTTATCTTTATCAAATCTACACAAATCTACTTCTGGACTGGTATACATACCTTTATTTTTCTGCCATCTCCAGTGGTCTCATCAAACTCTTCATCAATCTTAAAAGAAATGTCTGTTGTCTTAAATGTAGTGCTAGTTTTTATGCTCCATTTGTCTCCATCAATTTTTATTTCCTGGGTTGGGGTAGCAGCATTTGCCATTTTTCGCATGACAATACCAACACCTACAATACAAAGAAAAAAAAAAAAAAAAAAGAAAGGTCAGCCTAATAAAGACATGGAAAAAGAAACTGGAAACACTAAACATCTTTACATTAACACATTTTTAAACCAATTAAGCAATACAAAAATACATTGACTCCCAAACTAATGACCTAATTGTAACCACAGTGAGTGCCTCCAAACTTCAGGCTTTATATCAAGCTAATTTTAGTAAATGACACCAATTTGACTATACAACCAAAATACATAGATGTATAAAAAAGAAACAAAACAAACAAAAACTAAATGTAAATTTTTTTCCCCAAAAACTTGAATAAACTGACAATTAAAACAGAAACATTCAAGTGTGTATATATATATATATATATATATATATATATATATATATATATATATATATATATATATATATAATGCCCGTGCAGAAATGATTAATTGATTTTAACAGCATGTCAACACATCTTGAATGATTTTATGCCAAGAGGTTAGGGAATCATATTCATTGTCTTGGTTCTTCTTTGCTGAGATGACAAACAATGCAGTCACAATTCTTATGTGTACATTTTCATTTTATGATGACTATTTTACTAGTGTGAACTTTACGGAAACTTGAAAGCATATGTGGAACACAATTGTTCATTTGAATATTCATCTGCAACAGATGAACTTATTCCTAACTTCTAAAAGCATTTTGGCCACCTGATTGAAACCATCCTATCAGAACTGATCTCAGATCAACCTCAGGTTCAATAGCTTTCAATCATACAATATCAAGTATTTCTATCTAATACTAATATGGTTTCAAGTAATAATATGTAATAATTTGTTTGCACACAATTATTTAGCTTCAAGAAAATAATAATCCTTAAACAGAGCTTTAAGCAAATATTCTTAATACAAATAATTTACAATTATATAGTGACATGTATATGAACAATTTTAAAACAGATCTACTTGACCCATTGATGGGGCCCTAACAGGTACAACCACACTAGGTTAGGGTGGGCCTGGAAGTATAGGCAATTAAGGAGCACTCCACATTTCTAAGATCTCCAAAACTAGAGCCTCATTATCAGATGCAGTTTTGAGTCCTACCCAGGACATTTTTTTGGTGGAGAGTGTTACCCCTCTGCAGAGAATACAGTCAGAAAATTTTAACTGCCAACAAGGCATGAAGAAATCATGAAGAAAAGAAAATACAATAAAAAGATCACCAGCAATTATTAATCATTTGAAAGTTCATTAATAATTTTGACGAGAGAAGAAAAAAAAAAAAAAAAAAAAAAAAAAAAAAAAATCCAAGTATGAAAAACATCCTTCGTTATATGTATAAAAATGTCATACTATTAATATCATTTTTAGTTGTATGTATATCAGATTTTATATGTATGTGCATATGAAAAATTACCCTTCTAAGTGTGTATATACTTAACTACTCCTCTGCATAGGCAGAATGTGACACAAGGTCAGTTTTTAAGCAGAGTTTAAGAGGTTTGAAGTCGCAGTTTTCCTTCTCCTAGACTGGTTGCCATTCCAAGGTTAAAGAGTCTAGTCTGCCTGACTATTTATCCATAGCTAGAGGGAGAATAATTGGATTCATATTTTTTCCAAGGGTATTAGTGCTACATGAAATGCAAACAGTCTTGTCTAGGATTTGAACTAGTGTCGCCAGGTCCATTTCCTTTGATGATATCCATTACTACACAAATATCTTCCAAGAGTGTATGTGAATATAAAATACTTTTGGTCATACATACAGTCATGCAAGTGTAATAGAGCTAAGACAAGAGAAAAAAAATTTACTCTAGTTTATCAAATGTCTAGCAGTGCTTCATCTATGAACATACAATGATTATGCCAGAAGCAATTAGACAAACTAGCCCATTATATACATTGGATGTCAAATCTAAGACATTAAAAAGAAGCAAAGCAAAATGACATTAAGTGCATTCTCAACTCCTTTCAACCTACAAATAAGAATGTGATGAATCACATCCAAGTACAAGTGTATCTAAAGGAATGTCCTAACCAATTAAATCTGTTGTATATTTTAGGACATTATAGACACAGAATAAGCAGTGCTTGGTGATAGTCTGATGATCCCATAGGCAATGTACTGACAAGGTGACTGTCAATGCCATCCTTATTTAGATATATATGCACTATCACCAATACTAATCCCACTTTAAAAATATAGCAAAACACACACACACACACACACACACACATATATATATATATATAATGTGTGTGTGTGAAAAATAGTCAAACATTGATAAATGATTTTTATTAATTCAATATCAATACTGATGAAATTTGACCATCACTGTTTGACTCAAGACCGATAGGCTTACAAATATGAGGGTGAGCATTCAAGTTTACAAAAATCAAATGCTTTTAACATTTTATTCAAAAATCGAAGCTTGGTTCTTGTTTAAAGACATTTTCAAATTTTCTTTTCTCTCCCAAAGAAGTAAAAGAATTATTTTATAAAAGTAAGCATGAACATGGACTTATTAACAAGTTCAATAGAACTGGAGACGTTTGGGTTAAAAACTTAGTTAATATTTTATTAAACAGTATGAGGATTTGTAATAGAAAAATTTTTAAGCATAAAAAAAGAAAAGAAAAAAAAAAAAAAGGTTAAAGTTCAATTTTTTCTATTAGATAATTCTGTATTAGATATTTCCAAGTGCATTTTATCTGAACTCTGTATGATGTTAAACATTAAAGTTTGGGTGAAGTGTTGTAGAGGTTCTGCTGGCAGTCAAATGTGAAGGCATTTAACCAACTTCCCACCTTGCCCCATCGGCTGGTGCTGTAGAATACACTGACTGCTTCTCAGCAGAGGGGTAAGACCCCACCCCCAACAAATGTCTTGGATATGACACGAAACAATCTGATGGTGAGGTTCTAGCATCCCTTCATTGCCATCACTCACAGGTCCACTCTGGCACAAAATGGTAGCACTTGATAGGGTCAAATAGAACTAAACTGTGTACTTATAAAACTGATTATTTGTATAAAATTGGATTTTGGCATAAAAAACCTACAAAAGTTGATGTCATAAAACCCAAACAACCAACCAACTCCCCACCAAATCAGTATATGACACAAGGTCACTTTATAATGGGGAGCCATACATGATATACAAAAAAAAAAAAAAATATGCTTGGTCTAGTCCAGCATTCCTCACCTCCAAACCGGGTGATAAACTTTAAATTACCCACCTTGCTTGAATGCCAGATGGTCTTGCCAGGTAGCAGGTAGAATGTGAAGGGATTTGATTTTCCACCAAGCTGATATATAACAAGGTTTTAAAGGAAGGAGCCTTGCACAAATCAATACACATATGGCTAATTAAAAAAAATTACTTAGTTCCCTCCTTCAGGCACTGAGCAATAAATTCAACCCTGCTATACAGGTATAGCCTGGCAGGGAAGGCCCCTTGAGACCAGCTGGTCAATTTTCAATTATCCACCTGGCACAAATGCCAGATGGTCCTTTTAGAGAAATTTCAGCTTAATAGATAAATCTATTGTGGCAAAAGAGACAAGCCTGCTGTTGATTGGAACACATCCATTAAGTTTGGGGAAGGGAATAACAATGTTAAATGCAACAGAATAGATAATATATAATCATTTATCATAGTAGACAATAGAATTAAGAATAGCACAAAAGAAACAATTTACCACTCTCAGGAAAATTATCTTTCATTGAAATTCTTAAAAATTAAGGAATTATCAAGCAGATAAAATCTTTGTAAATTATATTCCATCCAACATTTTGAAACAAGTAAGAATTAATGCAAGAATGAATAACCAGTAGTCTCAGGCTATATCTTACAAGAATCAAAGTGGTAGCAGATCTCCTTGTTTTCATAATGCTGTTGGGTACTTTTAGTTCTTGCAATTTTGATTCTTCCAATCTACTTTTCAGGGGTTTAGCCTTAAGCATGGGAGGTTTCCTTCCTTTGAAGACCTGCATGATGAAGGCATTTAGTGACAACCTTCATGAATGTATTCAACCCTGAGGTTTTTACATCATAAACGTCCTTTTAAGGATTTTTCGAAACATCCCCATCAATTTTCCTTTCCGTTCTTAGAACTGGACTGTAATCCGTCTGTTCTTAACACTAGGAGTCTCATTGAACTTCCTGATAATGCTTTGAATTGTCAATCTCAGAACATTAAAATGATTGAAGAATGCTGTATATCCACTACCTTTCTTGTATGTATTAATTATCTTCATTCGGAGTTTCTTGTCAAATTCGGCAGTCTTCGAAATTGCGGAATCAATGAGTTATCATGGTACTTACATATTGTCATTTTTAGAACCTTCCAGAATGGTATAGAATCAGGTCAATATTATTTCATAATATTTATTTTATTTTTTTAAAAGTTTAGTTGATTTTATGGCATATCAACTCTTGTTGGGTTATTTCATGCTGAATTCAGTTTAACAATTATACTCTCCAATTATATACAACCAGCTCATTGGCCTAGTGGGTAGTGTTCGCCAATGGTCCAAGAGACCTGGGTTCAAGTCATACCAAAGACTTTTAGAATGATACTTGATACCTCCTTGCTTAACACTCAGCAATATAAGGTAGGTATCAAAGGTAAAGCTGAGCAAGCCAAGGAAAGGAGTAGCACTCCCGCCACCTCAGTGTAGTAGCTATTGAAAAGGGAGCCTTCTAGTCACCCTCGACTACAGTCACCAACTTTACTATATACAACAAAAATTTATAGTCAAAATTATTGTAAACATAAAAATTTCTTTACTATTTGACAGATGTGAGCCTAACAGGTACTACCATGCTGGGTCAAAGAGAACCCAAGAGTAATGGCAATGAATGATGAGATTCCACACTTCCTGGAACCCCACAAATAGAGTCTCACTACCAGATGCAGTTTAGTATTATACCCAGAACATTCAACAAGAAGAATTAATCTTTAACTTTTTTGATGGTGCACATTTGACAACAAATTTACTTGCTGGAATGCACTTTTGACTATAAAATAAAAAGCTTGCAAATAAAAATGTTTATAGGAGTTTTACAATTACAATACTATAATACACTATTCATACAGGAGATGGGTATATGGTATATCCCAGTGCGTAGAGTGTTCGCTAATGGTCTGGAAGACCTATGTTCAGTCCCAGGTTGCGTCATACCAAAGACTTTAAAAATGGTACTTGATATCATCTTGCTTAACACTCAGAGATATAAAGGTACGTATCAAGGGTAAAGTGGAGCAATCCAGAGAAAGGAGTAGCACCCTCCCCTACACCTCGGTGTAGTAGCTATTGAAAAGGGAGCCTTCTGGTTGCCCTTGACTATGGTTGCTAACTTTACTTTTACTTACTTATTCACTGATACTCTAGTCTAAAAAGGACTGTTTTACTTAAGTTTTAGAAGTGATAATGTATTCCCCCCACTTTTCTTAAAATTTTATGACTGGGGTATATTGAATAAGAGGCACTTACAAGAGAGGCGGAATATCAAAAAAGATCTAAAATCTTAAAGTAAATGTGGACTAAAGTTGCATTAAGTCTATTTGGGTGACTTGATTTGCTATCTGTACTGACAGGGTTAAAGAGATCTAAATTTCTCCTGTACCAACTCAGACTATTTTTTGTTTATTTTCAAAAGGTTACTTGCAACAAGTTGTATAAATAAAATGTAGTGTACATGCCAATCAGTATTGATTTTGTTTCAAAAATAGAGCTGACCCAACAGTGATCATACCATAATGGTTTTACATAGATAAACTAACCATGTGGCAATGACTCAAACCCATAATGATTTTTAAACTTCTGTAGGAAAGAAACAGTATTTTCCTTTCGGTTGAACTTGTTACAATCAATGTTGTTTATCCAATTAAGGAGATATTAACCAATGAACAGCACCCATGAGAAGCAGTACAACTAGTATTTTCAATAGACACATTGATTTCACTTTGTAAAAGAGAATCAGATCAATAGAAGAGGCCCAATTAAACTGAAAAGCTGCAATGCAGTCATTATCAATGCCAATGGAATTGGCCGACATTTTGCAAAGGAAATCTATTTGGTTTGAAATTCTATGATGAGAATCAAAAACTACCCAGATGTAATGGATGCTTCACTTGCTCATTAACTATTACTTCATGGCAAGGAGCTGCACTTAGTGTAATGGTTATTGAATAGTATAGGCTATTTCTTAAATATAATTACTATATTCTATTAGGTAATGAGATATATATATATATATATATATATATATATATATATATATATATATATATATATATATATATATAGAGATATAGATATATATATATATATATATATATATAATTAAAACATTTCATCAATCTCTTAGGATATAAAAAGCCATTGAAATTATGGTATGAACTTTAGAGTGCATGACAGTAGGTCCTAACCTATGCTTTTTTGTCTTGTTTGTTTTTTTAACTTGTTTCCTGGAAAAACTTAAATTTCAATTTATTTCCAAGATTGATCTAGACTTCCTCACTTTCGCATACCAATCTTATTTGCTTTCTGTACAAATGAGACCTTTCCGATTCATTTTCTTCTGTAGGATTCTGGCCCTTCACCCCCTTAGAAGAGAGCATTCATGGTAGGAATGTTGCAATGTTCTTACTCTTATATTTTCTGGTAAAAGTTTTTAAAAAATTAAAATTAAGATTGTTTTATTGAATGTGATAAACACAGAAAAATGCCCTATTAATTTTTTTTTTTAAATTAAAAAATTAGGTTAAAAGTTATTTCATTAATAATATCAAGACTTCTGCCATCATCCCAAAAAGTAAATTGATTTAAAATATTTTAAACCTTGGAGATGGTATGGTATAATGCTTATTATAGAAAACAAATTTGACAAGCCAAGTTCAAACCCTGAACAAGGCTGTTTGAATATCACTTTATGCTAATGCCCTTGCAAAAGGCACAACTCCATCACTCTCCATCTTTCTAACCTAGCAGGTAGGCAAATTGTTTAACAAAAAAACCCCAAAAGACAAAACTTTTGGTAAATGTTTGATTGTAATCATAAAAATACTTTCAATGTTCCATTGCACTTTTAAAATTTTGTCTAATCATTTGTTAGCATACATTTATAGGATATCAAGTATTCTTATCAAATACAAATAAATTGCAAGCAATTATATGGTTTCAAGCATCTAATAATCCTTAGACAATTAGTACTTCTAGTAATTATTAATACAAATAATTTGCAGTTATATAGTATCAAGTATTCCTATCAAATACAAATAATGTCCTAGATATGACTAAAAGGTATCTGATGGTAAAGCTCCAGTTCAGGAGATCTAAGGAGCATGTATTGCCATTACTACCAGGTCCACCCAGAGAGGCAGTACCTATTAGGGTCTTACCTATGGTCAAATAGATCTATTAAAAAATGATTAGTTTTAGATCAGAATATATAAAACTATAACAAATAATTATTAAATAGAAATAATTACTTGAAACCATATAATTTGTGAATAAATGATTAGTATTAAATAGAAATACTTGAAATCTTATAACTGTATGCAAATCATTCCCATTTGATAGGAATACTTGATACTGCAAAAATCTTTTTTTCATTGACAGCTACACAAAACAATGCAAATATGAATGTACAATGAAGACTATTCTAAACTTCTCGGCATTTTATGACAAGACAGATTTATATGCAGTGAATTTTTTTTAATTTTTGAATAGATCTATTTTATCCATAGATGTAACCTAACAAGAGCTACCTCTTCCGGTTATAATGAATCTAGGAGTAATGACAATGAAGGAGTACTCCAAAACTGGAGCTTCAACAGCAGACACAGTTTAGTGTCCAAAAAGTATCAAGATAGAAGCTTAATTTACTAAGACAATGCATGAAACATTAATTTTCTTCAAGACAGACCTCATGGCATTCAACACACTTATTCCAGCAAGGTTTTTCCATTCATCCAAGCATCTTTAAAATTGTTGATATGGTAGGGAACTGTACCATTATATTTTTACTTGAATACTCTCAACATCCTCTCCTTGGAGATGAATTTTCAATTTAGGAAACAAGGTTGGGTTTGTTAGGTTTTATTGCATATCAACACTTGTAGGTTATTCAAAGCCAAATTCAGTTAAATGTATGTGATTTGTAAATGAATAGTTCACAGGTAACATTTTTGAATAAGTCAAAGCTCATTTGTTTGCACACTATTAAAGGGCGTCAAGCACTGCAATGTAATATTATCAATTTAACATAAGTCATTTGTTTGCACACTGTTGAAGGATCATAGATGATTTGTAAGTGAATAGTTTCTAGGCAATCTTATTTTTAAAAGAGTTAGAACACATTTGTTTGTACCCAATCAAGTATTGCTATTGTTTGCTACCAGTTAAATGGTTTTAAGTATTACTATTCAACACTTCATTTATTTGCACACAGTCATATGGTTCCAAGTAATGCTATGTAATACCAATAATTCAATTTTTATACACAGTTGAATGGTTCCAAGTATTGCTATGTAACATGAACAGTTCAATTTAACATCAGTCATTTGTTTTCCCACAGTTAAATGTTTAAACAGTTCTGTTTGACCCATAGATGGGACCCTATCAAGTATTACGACTCCAGGTCAAAGTGAACCAGGGAGTTATGGCAATAAAGGGGTATACCATATTCCCCAAAGCTCCAAGATTAGAGCCTCACCATCAGATGCAGTTCATTGTCATACTCAGGAAACTAGGAAATGAGAAAAAGTCACATGGAGCTAGTTATTGTGAGTATGACAGTCACTATAATTACAAATTCCTGTAGGTCTCCAGAAACTACTGGTTGGAGAATATTGAGGCTGGTTTCTTTTTAAAAAGATTTTTTCTTTTCAAATCATCAGACTCAATAAAGTGTTATGTAGATAAGTTTCAGTCGTGCACAAATCTTCATTCAAATTTATCTGACTTTAACAGTTAAAGATGGAATCTATATGATTTAATTTTTTTTTTAAAACTCACCTCATTCTGGTTTGTTGAACACCTTGTAATAGTGTAATGGTAACTGAATGCATCTCATAATTTGACACACACTGGGTGACCCATCTCATATTAGTGGCCTTGTGTCAAGTCTAAACTGAGCTTAATACATAACCGATTTCTATTAAGGACATCTATTTTCTACCAAGTATACTGTGTAATTCGAAAGCCAACTAATTTTATTTTAACATAATACAAATACAATTTATCTTATGAATTGTATTAAAACAGGTTTTAAATTTCCAAATGAAATTCAAACATTATAATGACAAATAAAATCTGTAAAAAGTCCCATCAAAGAAAAAAGAAAAAGTAAAACTAGCAAAGACAATAGTAATATTTAATATTTGTCAACCCACAAACATGGCAGATTTTCTTTCATTGTTGCGTGTGCACACAAACACACATTTTGCCAAATGTGTCAGAACATGCCTCTTGACCTGTCTGGTGGGAGGCAGAGACAAATAAAGCCCCTGACACAAAAGCATTTAATAAAGTGGGGGAGGTGCTTTTGGGGAGATGGGATCTAAACATTTTATAATCGGTTTAATAAAGTTATGGATGGACAGGGACTGTCAGCAAAGCAAAAAAAAAAACAAAAAAAAAAAAAAAAAAAAAAAAACGAATATAGTTCAGAATATTTTCTATAGAAATGCTACCTGAAATTTTGATATAAAAGCATTTTTGATCAAATTTAATATTTTAAGAAATTAAAAAAAATTTGCAACCCATGGACCCATCATGTTCCAGTCAATGGCGAACCAGAATTGTTTTCTGTTACATATCACTTTTTTCAAAGTTTGTGTTGGTAGTGGAATACTAAATTTTAGCATTCTTCAATGCGGGGGTTGGAATTTATCATTTTAGAGTCCTGATGTTGTTGTTATTTTTGTAACATCAGTTAGAATTCATATTACAAAAGAAAGAAAAAGATGGTTGGAGTGTACACACACACACTAAACAGTATTTGGTAACTATCAGTTCCTTCCTATTTGATCATTGAACCATTTTATAGATTTTTCTTTCTTTAATACCAAACAAACATTTGGAAATATCACTTTATTCAACAAAAGAGGGAGCAGTGTTAGTCTATGCATAAAACAAAACCGTAAAAAAAATCTAATTTTTGATGCTTTCAATCCAGACTATTTTCCTTTACTCAGGGAATGTCAGATTTGAAAATTGGTTTTCTGTTTTTAGACTGTTTGTGTTTTATGGCATATCAACCCCTGTAAGTTATTTAATGCCTAATCTTGTTTATTCAAAAATGTTAAATATAATTTGCAAATGAATAGTTCGTAATTAATTTTTAAACGAACCTGAGCTCACTGGTTTGCACACAAATAAATGGTTTCAAGAATTGCTACTTAACTTTAAATGATTACATTCAACATTATTCATTCGTTTGCACACCGTTAAACGGTTTTAAGTATAGCAAATGATTTCTATTTGACCCATAGAAGGGACCCTAACAGACACTACGATTCCCCGTCAGAGTGAACCTAGAAGTAATGGCAATGAAGGGAAGGAGCATCACCATCAGATGGTTTGGTGTGATATCCAGGACACCCCAGCGTCGGTGTATTCAACAGCCCCAGCCGACTGGGTTGTTTAGACAATGGGAAGAGGGGTCCTATTCGCTATAAATGCTATATCGAAACGTAAATATTTGCATGTAGACGTACTATCTTTCCCTGTGTTCATTTTCGATTTGAACTTTGACACAAAGATTTAATATAAAAACAACAAAACTAAGTAAAGATATCGACGGTCCCGATTAGAGTGAAGGTCTCATGATTTAAACTCATCAAAATTAGTCATGAAAAGAAAAAAATGTTTATATCTTTAAGCGGGACCATTCATGATTAGAAGTGCAACCGAAAAACCAGGCGTGATCACTGGTAAGAGGCACATTACCATAACATGGTTTTTATGTATTATATTTCTTAGGGCTCTCTTCAAACTAGAGACTACAGTTGTTAAAATTTTTTTTTTTTTTACATTTCCACACATAAAATACATTTACTCTTGTAAAATCCGCGATACACATCATGTGCTGCATTTTTACAAATTTAAGTGGAGCATGCTCAAAACTGAGCATGCGCATTTGCAACTTTGGGGTAAGAAACACTTTGCAGCAATCGAGACAAGGTTGAAAAAGTTAAGACGACACGACCTGAAGCGAATTTGGTTCAACCCTGAGCAATTGTCTGGTAGAGCAACGAACCGATGTTGACTACTCTTAAAATGCTACCTCTCCCCCTCACTACCACGTGCTTTTCGGTGTGCCACGTGTTCCCCGCCGAAATTGTTCCCTACCCCTACTGTTCATGAACAGCAGCTTTTCACATCAAATCCTAGGATATATGCACAGTGTCAGGAAAAAAAAAAAAAAATATAACACTGACAGCTGGGATACATTAAACAGAGTGGTTGGCAGACAGGCACTTACCGACAACCAACTCCGTTCCCCACATTGAAAGCTAGTGCGGGGGAAAATTTTAAACCTTAGTTCCAGTTTCTCGAGAAGGGAAAATAGAAGACGTAGAAGTATTTTGTTTAACTTAAAAATAAGTAAATAGATAACAATTTAGTACAATAGTAAAGTTGTGGATCCATTTTTAGCAGTCTCCCAATCATCATCTTTTAATCACTGCCAGCAACCGCCGAGGCCATTTATTTACTACTCACCACCTAATTTGAACCCTTTCCTTAATAACTTATTTGCATTTTTCATTTTAATGCCAGCCCTTTTTTGCAGCACGTGATGAAACACAAAAGCTTATTATTCTGTAATAATTCAAAATGAAAAGTGAGATGGAGACGGCCTCGGGGGTGTCTGCAGCAGTCTGAGAGGTAGGGTAGATTAGGGAATTTTTTTTTTTTTTTTTAATGTAGGGGTCAGCCACAACTTTACCATATTATTGAGCAGTTAAGTATTTTTGTGTCATCGTTAAAAAAAATTCAAGTAAATTTTTATTCATTTTAGGAAGTCAAAGAATACCGAGTTGTTTGAAAAAAAAAAAAAAAAAAAAAAAAAAAAAAAAAAAAAAAGAAAGAGACCTCTCAGGCTTCCTCGAACTTTCTTATTACGACCACACTTCAACAACAACAAAAAAAAAAAAAATGTAGAAGATTAACCCTTATAAATCACGGTTAAAAAAAAAGGTCCGCTCAAATTTAGGAGACAATTATATTATGTGTGCAAAAATTGATTTTCGTCGCTTTTGGTATCCGAAATTTTTTTTGCCTTTATAACACTCTTTTGCTGCGTCTTTTTTTCTCTCTCCTTCAAAACATTTTTCATCCAGTCTAGTTGTGGAAACGAGATATAGCCGAACTCCTAGCTTCAAAAACCCTAGAGTTTTGCTTAAGATTCCGAATAGCCTGTCCAGGCAGTAACCCACGGTTTCATTCTGAGGATTCGACATTGATCTAACTTCGTAACGTGGTACATGCAACACCCAGGAAATACGTTTTGATGGTTACTTAAGCATTTAGAAAACTAGAGTCAGTGAGCAATTAAGGAAACTATTTAACTTCTGTCGAAAAAGTCAGAAAAGAAAAAGCCAAGTATTTTCGAGATCTTTCCAGAAATCTAAGTGTGAAATAACTTTTTAGTTGTGGCGGGAAAATGTTTACTAGTTAAAATTTTACTTCACCCCGAACGCTAACACAAACTATTTTTTCATCTCAAAAACATGACGCAGGCAAATAACTTGTATATATCACCAGTCCTTCAAAGTCGTGAAGTTACCCAACGTGTTCACCACCATAGAAAGGATTGGACACAAGGTTAATTTCAATGCATAGAAAAAGCTGGTTTGTATTCAGGAGTTTTCCCTCTCCTACATTAGCTGCTTAACTTAGGCTAAAGAATTAAATCTGCCTCATTACTTATAGTTGGAAGAAAACAGATGCTTTTCCGAGAGAAATGAAACGCAGACAACCTTGTCCAGAATTTGAACTCGCCCGGCCGATTCCATTTCCAACGATGATAACCGTTATGCTAAGCGCACCCTCTATTTTGTAAATCTAGGTTCATGACAGAATGAAGGTCTTATTGACAGCCCTCGAAACACGTGTGCTTATATTTGAAAAGAACTTTGAAACTAGATATTTTAAGAGAGTAAATATAGCTAGCCTATGACCATGTTTATCAACACGTCAATTGAACAGCATAACAGAAAAAAACCAGCTCTGGACGATATATATGCGAGTGGTGGTAGATCGAAGACAAGAACGAGGAAGTACCAAATGCATAATGTTTATACCATATCTTAAGTAACTCCGATTCCACATTTCCAACTGCTAAAAATAAACTAGATTCCTAAAAACCGTTAGGAAGTAGGTGTTGATTCTCTCCTCCTGCAACCACAGACGATCACTCCACCTGAAAGAGATACTGCCAGACGATCATACCATAAGTCACTTGTATAATCTTCGTCTCCTGATGTAATAATGTCCTGCGTATGACATTAAACTGCATTCTGTGGCGAGGCTCCAGTCCTGGGGCACAAGAGTATGGAGCCATCCCTTCATTGCCATTACTCCCAAATCCAACTTGACCCTGAATGGTAGTACCTGTTAGGGTCCAATAGATCTTTTCGGAAATTATTATTTATTAAAGAGAGACACTAGATATACAACACTGCAAATTATTAGACTGTATCAGCTGCTGGACCCCGAGAGTGGTGTCGAGTGTGGATCTAATTGTGCAACCACACTCCCATTTCCTCACACGTTCTTTCTCCTAAATAAGAGATTATCATCAAGAACCTTATTAGTAGAATTTAGGATACGTCGACTGCATCCTCAGCAGAAGTGAGGACCTACCCTTGGGTTCTTACCCCCTGGGTATGACTAACTTTAATCTGAGGGTAAGGCTTCAGTACTAGAAATCTGAGAAGTGTGCTGTACACTTTCATTGTCATTACTCCCAGGCCAACTGACCTGAAGCAATCGTAACTGTTAGAGTCCCCACATACGAGTCAAATAGAGCTGTTTAAAAATATTTGCATCGGATCGGATATTCCAAATATTCCAGAGAGTCAACAAATAAGGTCTAATTTCAGAATAAAAATAAAATAAATTAAATGGAATATTGAAAATATAGCTATGATTACGATCAAGTATTTACAGGTGAATCAAGTTTCGGCATTAAATAACTCATAAGGAGTTGATATGCCGCTAAACTAACCTATCGTAATATTTATTTTGACGTCTTGAAGATCTCTAATAAGGGTGACCTATGCAACGAAACCATTGTTAAGACTATACAAGTCATCGATTTTAGTGATTTATCTATTCATGATATATTAGGTACGGAAAATCCACTCGCGCGAATTTTTTTTTCAAATTAACGTTGAAAAGTAATGCCGAAGTTTTAAGTTCGAATCGAATAATGTTCCAGAAGCCTAGCTCGCTGACCATTTAACCACTGCCCATAAATTTGTTATTAACGAAATCGAGATTATTACCCGAACAGATTAACTTAGTTTGGCGCAAAACCGGATATAAAGAATACCTAGTGAAAATTGAACTCATTAATTCGTTAACCATTACACGACGATACGCTCCAATACACAGACACACACGCATACATACAGTCTGAAGAAACGGGCCGCATTACGATAAGAAATTTTTCATTTTGTCACTGTAGAAATGATCTTTTCAATAAAAATTGAAGTCTTGGATTAATATTATCACTGATATCAATGTGATAAACAGACGCTGCTGCTGTGATACATTACGGAAACACACACACACACACACACTGTATTCAATATTGATATGATCAATCGTGTATCGAAAAAGAAAAAATTGAATATTTTCACAATCAGTGAAACAAAAACTATTTTAAATTGGTTTCTTTAAATTAGGTACATATCTAACCATGTGACGATTAAATCATTTTATTTGTCACTTTTAAATTGAAAAGTAATGTCAATGATAATAAACACAAGACAAAACATCCCCTAAAAAAATTTTTTTTATAAAAGTTTGTTTTCTCGTGAAAACAGGCCGGCCATTCAGAAAACACCTCGAGCTGCAGTTTGCCCATCACTAAATCAGACCAGAAGTCAACTTGTTCATCCAATAACCGACACATGAATTACACATCAGTAAATGAGTACTTCATTTATTTATTGTGATCGCTGTTGTGTGGAATATTCAACCGTGAGTTATTCATTTTACTTTATTTTTCGCGATGTTTTCCAGTTGTCAAACTTTATTCAAATGCTTTTTAAAAATCGTTGTATGCATTGTATCATTTTTAAAATTTTATTTTTAATCAAATGTTACAAAACTTCTTCATGCTTTTAAGACGTGTTGCTATAAAGATGATAATCTAACATCTTTAAGAGAGAGGGGGGGGGCATGATCACACATGATAGTCAGAAAAACTGCAAAGTTGATAATGAGAAAAATAGTTCAAAGTTTTTGGTTCAAATAGATAAGTCAGCAATCCTGACATGCAAATTAGACGTATTGAGTGGTGTAGGTTATCACAGTGAGAACCGAAAGATAAAGGAAAGATGAAAGAATCGAATTGACTTATCAAAGTGAAGAGATATTTTTCAAGTGGGTGGGGGAATGAAAAGAAAGAAAAGGCCACGAAGCATGATATATCGAAATTCAATTTTATATAGGACACAAGTTTGAGTAAAGAAAAATTTTAATTTATCTTCGATTAAGTAGCCTTCACTCACAGCTGGGACTTGGAATTTAACTGGCTACTCTCAGGACTCTTTAAACTGGCAATAATATATTTTTTTATAAAAACTTCGATGTTTATTAAATAAACATTGAAGAATAAATAAAATAACGTTTTCGTTAAAAGATGAAACCGCCATTTTTATAATGGCTACCAAAAATAGATTAAGGTTATTTTGATTTTGGTTTCAGTTAAAAGAAAAAAAAAATTACTTTTTACTAGAACCATATAAAAGTAGAGATAGTTTAATTTGTATTTGTTGCACTGAAATACAATTTTATAGATATGGGGAGAGATGGAAACACTTTAAAGCCATTTTTAAAAAAATTCTTCGTAAAGAAGAGACAAGAAAAACTTGTTTTGTTAGAAACTAAATTTCAAAGCCCGGTTAAAGCGGGGAGGTTTAGAAAATATTTTAGGTTTTCAGTCAAGTTAACCAAGAGTTCAAAATGTATGTTCGTAATCACAAAGAAGGCAATGATAAAGTTGTGGTCCCCATTTTGATATCATAGTTTTTACCGCTTGTCGAATAAACCCTAACTATGGGTTAACTTTATTATGAAACAAACGAGTTGTATCTGTGGAAATTCCATGGAATTCACCTGTAAGTGTACGGATTTAAACCAAATAACATTCTGAAGTAAGTCGTTGTAGAGTTTTAATTTAAAATTTGATAAATTAATACCTAACAAAATCAACAGAAATATAAATAAAATAATATTACAATAAAAATAAAACTTATAGAAAAATTCGAGGTCCGATTGTATTAAGGTATGTATTTACCCAAAACCACCGCCATGAGCAAAAGGTCAATTTTGTAAGCGATCAAAGCTAAGTTTACATTCAGACTTTTCTTTATTAATTGCCTAACAAGGCTAAAGAACCCAGTCTGCCCTACTATTTACAAAGGTTTAAAGTAATTATTTCAAGTGGCGTAACCGTTATCGCCGTGGGAAGTGGACTTGGCTATTTGAGTTCAAGTACTTAACGATGTTGTTTGCATTTCACATAGCGCCGATACATTTAGGAAAAGTATGAATCCAACTATTCTCTCGCCAACCGGTCGAGAAGAGGGAAAACTAAATTCAAACCAGAAGTAGATCTGAAGCGATGGGCTTCATTAGTCTCTTCCTCCGAGACCCGCCACACTTCACAACCAAAACCCGTTTACGGAACAAGTAAAGATAAGGTTTCAAGTAACTAATCTTTAATAAACTAAAATAGTTTCAGGTAACTATTTTTTAATACAAATAATTTGATTATATGGCATCAAATATTCCAATAGAAAATAATTTTCAAACAAATCTATTCGACCTTAAGACGGGGCCTAACCCCTCCGAATCAGAGTGGATTTGGGCAGGAGTAGCAAGGCGAGTATCCTATATTCCACACTCCCCAAATCCGGATCCTCATCAGACGCAGTTTAATGTCATTCCCAGGACAACCTCTTGGAGCGGGGTACCACCTTACAGGGGATACAGTTATTATATTATAAGTCTCATCGACATGCGGTTAACATTCGTAGACTAATTGTAGTCTATTTTATTTTAAAACTTGGTGAGTAAAAAAAACCAAACAAAAACAAACACGGACCCCCTTTACAATAAAATAGAATGGGATAGGAAAAATATTTTTAATCCGGTTTTGTTAAGGGAAAATTTGAGACCACAGCTCTTGAAATGTACCCGAGAACAACCAAGAGAATTCAGCGAGGACTTAACGCATTTTTCCCCGGGGTCAAAGTTTGGTCACGAAGTGACTAAGTTTGTCTCCTAAAGATTTGAAGCGGTGTTTGTTTTGTTCTTTATATATCCACCTCCCACGGTAGATAAGGCACTAGGTTGAGATTTTAACCGGGTCTTGTCCCGCGTATGCGAGGGTGATGACAAGATTTGTCTGGTTTTATAAGCATACCCCCAGCCTGTGAGGCACCCCTGACTACAAGGATAGCCTCTCATCTCACATTTCTTTTTGGTAGAAATGGATAGGCGAGAACCGGGATAACGGACTGAAGAGAGAGAGAGAGAGAGAGAGAGAGAGAGAGAGAGAGAGAGAGGGAGAGAGAGAGAAACCAGGAGTCAAAGATGCGTTACAAGTGAATGTTTGAATCTTGCTATAGGTTATTATTTAACGAATTTTAACAGTCAAAATTGAGAAATGACTAAGTGGTTAAAGGTGAGAAAGGTGATACAAAATGTTTAAGATGAAATTATTAAAATAAAGTAAAAAGCATCTCCGTCAACTGGGAAAAAAAAAAAAGAATTGTCCAGAATATCCCGCTGATGAAATTTTTGCGATAATATACAAAAAAAAAATTGATTTATTTCAACAGCTTGCCAAACCAGTCTGGAGATAGTGTGCTAGGGATTAGGGAACCTTGAAGGACAATAGTGGTACTATATCAACATAGCTTAAGGGATAAGGGGGTTCAATACCTTGACCAAGTGTATTAACTCGAAAATGAACGTAATAACGCTACTGTAGTTAGAACTAAGTTACGATGACGTTGCAGCCCAGCACTAAAATTCCCACGTTTACATTTTTTGATGTAGTTTCTTCAGTGTTTAGCATACGGATATAAGTATTCCTATCTAATATAAAAAACATTGACCGAGATGAGAACCTAATAGGTACAAAGCCAGGAGTGGGAAGTGTGGAGTACAGTTTAGAATGCAGTTTAGTGTCACATCTAGAACCCCCTTTTTAGGGGGAGTCTGCAGGAAATACAGTCAATGTCTTGTAATCCTTGTCGAAAGGGCATAAAATTAGAAATTTAAGTGTTCCATTAATCAACCAGCTTGAGTAAGTTTCAGTGATTTCTTTTACCTAAAAAGACAGATTTTGAGTCCCCAAAATTGTACACTGGCAAGCAACTTTAAATTGCCATTTCTCAATAGATGGGGAAGGAAAGACTAAACTACTAAAGAGAGTGGGTGAGTTAAAGAGATGTAGACTTTAATTGTTTAATTGATAGTTTTTTTTTATTATTCTCAGCTATATATGGGGTTATTAAATTAATGACAGAAGCTTGCGCTTCTGGATGTTGTATGTAACAACGATATTTCTTTGTACATTACCTCGGTGGGATATTCTGGACAAGTACCGAAATTAAGGTACAAAAAATTATGTGCTTATCAAACACCTACGTCACTAGCTAGATGTGACAAAAAAGTCAAATTTTGAGTTCCACTGGTTTGAATCCAGAGTTTTACTTCTAGACTGGTTACCAGATCTCAGTCTGCTTTATATCTGGAGTGGGGGAACAGATGGATAAGAGTATTAGCTCGAACTGAAACGCTAACAGACTTGTCCAGTATTTGAACTCGAGTCGTCAATTCCATTTACTAAGTTTAGTTTGGCACAAAGCCTGTAGTATGGGGCACTCAGTGATAATTAAACTCAGTAGTAGTGTTACTATTATACGGCAAGAGTTCTATTGGACACGTGCACTACACACGGATCAAATACTACTACTACTACTACTACTACTGATAGCACTGCTCTATCGATAAAGATGCTATAACTTCATATAAAATAAAATCATAAAAGACAGAATTATGGCTGTTTAGTTATAGACATATACGGTGTCAAAATATTTGCAATTAAAAAGAAAATCCCAAGTGTCGAGAACGTAATGAATTTACATTTTTATCATGCACTTGTCTGAAGTGATGGTCCCTTGTTAAACGTGCTGACACTATAAAAAGGTATTATCTTAAAATAGCAATTAAATAAAAAGCTTGTTTTAATGAAGTGGTTCCACTTATCGACTACGTGTTCATAGTGCTGAAAAACTAAAAACTTCAAGGTTATTATCTGGAATAAATTCTACACGAATTCATATGACGATGTTTTTAGAATATTTTTTTTTAAGTCAGTCCTGTCTTAACTAAAACTTACCATTGTAACCAACTTCAATTGTTTAAGTCCAGTAAAATAAATTTAACATTAATTTTAAAAGTTCATTTATTTAAATAAAAAACATTCCAGCGTTATGACAGCACAGTCCACTCGTCTTCAGACAAATAGTGATGTCTCAGTGAATGCAATTTTTTTTACAATTATTTTATAATCTGTAGTATCTATTTCAACCTTCATTTAAGTTTCCCAGACATAAAATTTCCACTCAGATTACGTGGGTAATCAATGGATAAAGCGAGAGAATTTATGAGCAGTTATTGTCGACATATTCCGTTATATCAATCAGCAGACAGATGATTTCGTTCGGGGTATAATACCCAGAGTAGGGTCTTAAGAGTTTAACGACTTTCCCTTCCAATAGACAAGTTGACATCTTTTTCGTTTCTTCATCCACGCCACGAATTTTTTTCTTCATTAACATGCAGGTTTTACTTTCTTATATATAAACAAACTTGTACTATATACCAGAAAAAATAGCACACCTAGCAAGATTTTTATTTAAAATAATTTCTCGAACATGCAAATGCGTTTAACCATCTAAATTCTCGATATAACAAATAATATACTAATTAAAAGCCTTCGTTCCTTAAGCAATAAGTATCGATCATGGACCGTTGGTACAAGGGAAACACGATGGGTTCACGGTTCGTCTAGTATATAACTAGTGACAGAAAATTTGATTCATTGTACTTAGAAACAATTTAGGAGTAAATGGTATCTCAGTCCTGGTAAAAAAAAAAAAAAAAAAAAAAAAAAAAAAAGAAACGGACTTTAAATAAACGGAGGAAAAAAAATATATAAAATATACAATTAGGATCTTTTGAATGAAAATTTTAATTTATGCCTCAAATAGCGGAGAAAACAAGGAATTAGTTAAACAAAAATAAATGATGACAAATTTACTGTAATTGTCCGATGAGTAACTTTTTCAGTACTCAGTTAAAACAAAAAAAAAAAAAAAAAAAAAAAAAAAAAAAACTAACCTATTGAACATTGAAAGCACGTGTTTAAAAAGAAACAGAATTTCTCATTTAAAAAACAAAAACTGCTTTAATATTTTAAAGAAATCAAATTTCAGTACAATCGATGGAAACGTTTTTAATTACAAATCAAGTTGACTTTAAATTCATTTTAGTTTACCAGTGCGAGTCCAGTGTTTATTTAAATTATGGCATTTATTTTTTTAGGGCTAGAAGAAAAGGTTTGCGCTTATTAGAAGATATTAAGTATATATTTTTTTTAATTGCGAGCTAGATTTTAATTAAAAAATTAAAAATAAGTTTTCAAGAAATGAATAAAAATTAGATTCTTAAAACTAATTTTTTTTTCTCAACGGTGACGTTGGGTTCTAGAGTTTGAACAATTTAAACTCATTTTAGTTAATGTCGATTTTAATAGTTATTGCTTATTTCTGACAATCGGCTTTTATTTTAAATTAATTTGACAGATTTTTTAAAAAGGTTTTTTTTTTTTATTATTCCTGTATTGGCATGGTTAAGAGGTTCATTTGAAAGAAATAAGGTAAAAAATAAAAAATAATAAATAAAAATAAAACAACTAATAGTATAATCAATTTTTTTTTACCAGGACGATGTAATAGTTAATAATATGAAGATTTAAATAAAAGATGTGCCATCTAACAGTATATTAAAATACTTAAAATTTACTCATTCGTGACAATTTTTTAATTGGTTTTTGTTTTTTTGTTTTTTTGTTTGTTGGTTTTACTTACCGACGGCCTTCATATAGTCATCAAAATTTTCGCTGCTTTCCAAAATCCATTTTCCAACTAAGTCAGTGGCCATGGTTAATAGTTAGGGTATTAAAAAAGGTAAAAAATTTTTAACCCGGCAAACGTACTGCACGGCTGTGAATATAAAATTGTACTGCTAGTTAAATTCGCGCTGCGTGTGGTTTTTATAATGGTTAGCCGGGCACTGGATGACGTCGTGGAGGAGGAGCGTAAAACTAAAGAAGGAAAAAAAGAGAGGAATCTTTTTATTATTATTATTATTATTATTCTATCTAAAAATAAATAAAAGCAATAAAAGGAGAAACGAAGGGCATTGTGTACGACGCGTGATAAGGAAGAAATGGAAATAAAAGGTAGAGAGAAAGAGAGTAGCGAACAAAAAGAAAAGGCCCAAAGTACAATTTCGTGCGTAAAAAAAAAGAAATACCGTAAAAAAAGGAGGGAAAAGAACATGAGATGAGAGAGTGGGAAGGGCAAGATTAAAAAAAAATGTTACATTTAAGATATAGTGGGGTAGAGCAATAAACAACAACAAAAAAAAAAAATGCTAGATCATCATCATCACTTTTCCGATCTCGAAGAAATTTAATTTTGATTCTATGGATGCTCAGAAGTGATACAATTTTTTAAAAACTTGATTTGTTTATTTAAGAAATTATTATTTATTTCAACTAATTCTTTCTATTTTTATTTTAATATATATTTTTTTAGTGTATTCAAATATTCAGAGAGGTGAAAATCTGTTTAAATCATGATATTAGAAAAACAAAAATCGAAAAAACTACATTTTTTTCGGTCAAACTGAACTAAAAAATTGTTCCTTTGATCAACATTATATTTTTGGCTCTATGTGCATTCGTAGTTATGGACAAGGCCAGAAGAATGGGGCACCCTGTGAGAATCAAACTCAGTAACAATGTCTACTAATCTAACTTGCTAACCATTACACCGTATAAAGTGTCCAAATTTCATTATAGATATGTTTAGTGTTAATACAAATGAAATAAAGAGAAAGAAGAAAACAAAAGAAGGTTGAGTTATTTGGTTTAGTGGTATACGAACCTTTAATGGTCATTAAATGCTAAATCCTGTATATATTGGCCTAGTGGATAGTGTTCGTCAAATGGCCCGGGAGATCGGGGTTCAATCCCAGGTCGAGTCATACCAAAAATGGTACTTGATGCCGCCTAGCTTAATTCTCAGCATTATAAGGTACGTATCAAGGGTAAAATGGAGCAATATAGGGAAAGGAGTTGCGCCCTTCTCAACACCTCGGTGTAGTAGCTATTGAAAAGGGAGCTCTTGAGTCGCCCTCAACTACGGTTACCAACTTGCCTTTTTTTTATATATGATTTGTTGGGGAATAGTTAATAAGTATTTTATTTTATTTTAAACGGGAGTTCATTTGTTTGCACACAGTTGTGGTTTCAAATTAAAAAAAAATAAAAATAATTTTAAAAAAAATGGAACAGTTCTAATCGACCCATAGATAGGACACAAACAGGCACTACTACTCTAGATCAAAGTGGTCCGGAGAATAATGCTCATGAAGGGTATTCCACATTCCCCAAATTCCAATACTGGATCCACACGATCAGATGCAGTTTAATGGGCAGTAAATGGTTTCAAGTATTACTATTTGACACTAATAATCAAATTTAATATTATTCATTCGTTTACACAGTTAAATGGTTTCAAGTACTGCTCTCTAATAATGATTCAATTTAATATTAACCATTTGTTTGCACACAGTTAAATGGTTTCAAGTATAGTCTATGATTAAACAGTTCTATTTGACCCATAGATGGGACCCTAACTGGTCAGAGTGGACCTGGGAGTAATGGCAATGAAGGGGTTCCCACTTTCCTTTAAAGCTCTAGGATTGGAGTCTCACTATCAGATGTCATACCTAGGAAGACGCTTTGGGTGGTTTAATGGTTAACAAGCAAATCTACACGAATGAGTTCGTGTGTCATATTCATATGGCCTTGTGCCACATTTAAGCAAAAAAGCTTAGTTAATTATTATACTTGTTGGAGAGGGTGCTTTTACCCCTCTGCAGAGGTGCAGTCGGCGTATTCTAGCCGACACGGTGGAACAAAAGTAGAAAACAGAGATTGAAGTAAAATTGGAAGACGGAATAAGGATGAGAATGGAAAGTGAATGAGAACTTAAAGAAAAAAAAGAATTTGATAGAAAAAAGTGGAAGGGCAAGGCAGAGAAAGAAAAAAAGATTAAAAAAAGCAAACAAAAAAATCTACAGGAAATAGAAAAACATCTTTAAAAAAAAGATAATTGAACTTTGCGTGTCTATGCCCTCCCCGAACCCCTTCTCTAGTAAGCCACGCCTCTCTGATCACGTGATTCCTTTAAACCAAAATGGCGCTCTATTGAAAAATTCCTCCGCATTTTAAACCAGCGTGTTACGTGTAAATTTTATGAATCGCTGACGAAGTTTCCGACATCAAATTCTTTCCCCCGGCCTACCGACTACCCCAGGTAGGATTACCAATTCCACACGTCTCCAAAAATATTAAATAATTATTAAAATTTGTTGGAAAATCAATGATGTATTTCCAGATCAAAGCTCATTAATGTATTTTATTTTACAGCTTTAACAATCTTTTTACTGGACATAAAATTTCTACATAAATATAAGAAATAATCAACATTAAACTATTTACGTTCGTCTAGTTCATTATGACTGTCTTTACCCTTGTGTATGATTAAAGTGGGCTTTTTGGTGGTGTCGTAGTTTATATTTTTCAATATCGTAAAATATAAAATAAAACTACCAGTTTCATTTTTCAATTTCTTTAATTATCCCCAGTTTTTTTTATTTAACTAGCAAAATAATTTTTAAAACAGGATTATCGGAATTTTTCTTGATTTATAGTTAACCATAACTGTACTTATCTTTCACATACGTCTGTGTTTCGTTCCGATAAATTTCAATTAGTTTCGTATTTCATTTTTTTTCAAATAATTAAAACTTTTGTGAGTTTAGAAATAATACGGTCTAATATCACATTTTTTTAAGAAAATTAACTTCGAAGAACCTAGCCTTTTAGACTAAAAATGTTTAATCTAATATTAACTATATATAATTGATTTAAGAGTTCCTTCTCGTTGAGAAGGCATGTTTGATACAAGGCTGAGTTTAATGTGAGATCACCTAGGACCGGTGCTTTGATTTCATGCTTTCACTCAATCTATGATACGAGGCCCCCACTCTAATTCATGTCAATTTTGATACAACTTTGTATTCGTAGAAAATATTGGAAACCCACCCTTTTGATGTCCCCTAACAAACTTACAGTTGCCTGGGGGTGAGGATTGTGGGATAGTGTACGTCGTCCCTGGGACCACTGAAGGTTGATAACAAAAATAAATGAATAGTTTTCCCTCGTTTTTTTTTCAGTCTTGTTCCCCGGTTTTTGTTTTTTGTTTTTGTTTATTTTTTCTTTTAAATTAAATTGGATTTTGAATAATAGCCGTCACTTTAGAACTTGCATTAATTTTATTTAAATGTAGTTAAAATATATGCATAAATGTAAAACTTCCACAATACAGATAAAAAATTTCTATCATTTGCTTCATTTTTTTTTAAGTTACCGTTATCTCAAAATTACAATTTCGCCTTTGGCATAACTTGACTCTTGAGTTGTTGGGGAAGGGAAAAACAAAAGAAATAAGACCGATGGCTTGTTGGAGACGTAATTTTTACACTCAACTGTTTAGTAAATTCAATGAAGCAAAGACAGAAAATTAGTCTTTTTTGGTTGTGGATGTAAGTATCAAACTTGTACATACTGTTTAGGTAACTTAATTAAATTGATTGATTTTAACGGCAGGTCAACTTATATAGAATTATTTTATTCTTAAAGGTTTAGGGAGTTGTGTTTATTGTACATTTATAATATTTTTTGAGTAGTTATTTCTTTAGAGGTTTTGCTCACAATTATAAGTTATCAAATATTATCTAATACAAATAATTTGGACACAGTTTTATGATTTCGAGTATTCCTATGTAATAATTTTTCTCAATTATATGGTTTCAAGTAATTATTTCTATTTTGTTTGATTTCAAGTAACTAATAATAGTAATAATTCTGAGTAGACTATTATAGCTTGAAGTAACTATAGGGGGGACAAAAATAATTGTCTTCCCTTGGTTAATGAGCATGTCTTCACACATCTGTTGGTCACATGATAATTGAGACCCTTTAATCTTCCTCTTCTTTTGATCCTGGCTTCAATCTCGATATGCAGATCAGTTTTTGTGGCTTGGTTGCTTGACTCATCACACCAGTCAAGGCCCCTGGACATGGGTAATGGGAAGCTGCAATTCATATCACGCACACTGAGACTGGCACCTCAAACCTCAGGGGGCCGTCCCCTCTGGCTCTAACTCTCTCAAAGGGGCTAGGTTTATCGCCTGGCAAATGCTGATGGGCCCAAGGCATTTCTGGGAATGCAGGGCATGTCTGGGCTACGGTCCTATGCCAGGACCCACCTTAAAAAAGGCCTTGTGTCATACTCTTCTGGTTAGTGGGACATATGACAAATACCATGGCTTCTATCCCTGCTGGCGGAATGGCTCCTGGCTCTGGCCTGGCCACTTTGGGTAGAAGAAGGCTCAATAACAAACATAACACTTGGCTTACCTGGAGACTTAGCTAAGGCTATCACAGTTCACATTGCACCTTTTGTGTGCAACTTTTCCCTCACCAACCTCTACCATAAGATGACCTTGTGTCAAGTCCTGCCTGGTAGGAGGCAAGACAATATCTGGCTTTGAAGTGAGGAGACCTATATTGATAGCTCAGTTCATTCCTGCAAGTTATTTTATTTCACCTTGCCATTGAAATGAATTTCACTGAGGAAAATTAAGACCTTTATATTCTCTTTTTTGTACTCCCTTTTATACACCACTTGTTCATAGAGAAATGTATATAATTTATCTGTTTGGGACATATTCATGTTATATGAGTAATAGATATTATATATATTTTCATATCAGTTTATTCGATGTTAGTGTATCAATGGATAAACTTATGCCAATACTGGAACTGGGTGAATAGGGACAAAACTAAATATTTTCTCTAACACCTTATAGCTGGTACCACTTCAATACTGATATCATTAATTTTCATTATAACTATTCTTAATACAAATAATTTATAGTTATATGGCATGATGTATTTCTATTAAATACAAATAATTTCCAAAAGGATCTATTTGGCCCTTAGATAGGACATAAACAAATACTACCATTATAAGTTAGAATAAACCTGGGAGTAATGGTAATGAAGAGATACTACACACAGTCTAGATCTCCAGAACTGTAGACTCACCATGCGATGCAGTTTAGTGTTATACACAAAACACCTCTTGAGGAAGGGATCTTACCCCTCTGCAGGTGATGCAGTCAGTGAATCCTAAGCCCTGTTGACAGGGCAGTTAATTAAATTAACTTAAATTTCTATAAAGAGCTATTCTGTACAAACACTTTTGTTTTATGAATTTGTGGGTTTCATTTGATGTACTTTTAATTTTTTTATTCTTATCCTATTGTAGATTATGAATCATGAATTAAGGCATTCGTTGTCGTAAACTATGCCTTGTTCTAAGCCCTATCATACTGTCTGTATGATTCTCTTGACAGACTAGACTCTCTTCTAAAATATTGTCTACTTACTATATGAGAGTCTTATTTAATCTCTTCTTTAATTGCTAAAACTAAAACAGACCATAACAAAACTAGTTTGGTTTGGTTTGGTTTGGTAGTGCTTTATGGCACATCAACCCTTGTGGGTTATTTAATGCCTAATCCTGTTTATACAAATATGTAAGCGAATAGTTTGTAAGTAACATTTTTTAAACGAGCCAGAGTTTATTTGTTTACACTTAGTTAAATAGTTTCAAGTATTCTTATCCACTACAAACAACTTGCAAACAGATGCATTGTTTCAAATCACTAATTAGAATAATCTCTTGCAGAAAATAACAAAACTAGTTTCTCATGTTAACAACTAGATTGCTGACTTTTGAAGTTTTTTTTTTAACTCCACCTAAAACTGCACAAAACAACCTGAAAATTTCAGGTGTAATGTGTTTAGTAATTAGTTTACTTAGTGCTGAGTCATCGGCAATTTTGGCCAAGGGTTAGATCATTTGCTTCTCTTTACTCTCTTTCTATTTTTTTAAACAAATAAAAGAATTTTGAAATAAAATATTTAATTTGACAAAGATAAAGGAATAATCAATGCCAGTTGTATTAAGAATGCATTTGTCTACAAGAAATTTTATTAAAAAAGAAAATACATCATGTTTTGTAAAATAAGTTGGTGACCTTAGTCAAGGGTGATCCAAAGGCTCCTTTTCAATAGCTACTACACTGAGGTGTTGGGAAGGCGCTACTCTATACCCTGAATTGTTCCGTTTTACCCTTGATCCTTACCTTATAGTGCTGAGTGCTAAGTAAGGCGGCATCAAGTACTATTTTTTGAGTCTTTGGTATGACTTGACCTGGGATTGAACCCCAGTGTCCCAGATCATTGGTGAACAAATAGGGATAAACAGGGAAATTGCAAAATTAACCTCATTTTTCCTGTTAAATGATTTCATTAACTTTCTTTATTTGATTTTTTTCTCCTTTTGCTTTTAACTTGAATTTTTACTGTTTTATCTAAAAGTTTGAGACTATATACTTAATAAAGCCGCTACCCTGTCAGTGGAACTTAGAATACACTGACAGATATTGAAAACTGTAGCTGAATATCCTAAGCTTTGTGCAACTTTTGAACCTATTTTACCAGTCATAGAGTTTGTGCAATGGTTGGTTGTTTGGGTTTTATGGCACATCAATCTTTGTAGGCTATTTAACGCCAAATTCATTTTAAAACAAATAATCTGTTCTATTTCAAACAATTCAGTTTAGCATGAGTACACAGTTTAATTGTCAAAAACATTTCTATTTCAAGCTATTCAGTTTATTCAAACAGTTCTAATTCAACTAATTCAGTTTAGTATAAGTACAGATTTTGTTTACACAGTTAAATGTCAAAACAGTTCTATTCAGTTTAGTGTAAGTACAGTTTCAATGTCAAAAAAAGTTCCATTTCAAACAATTCAGTTTAGCATAAGCACACAGTTTAAATGTAAGTACAGTTTAATTGTCAAAAACATTTCTATTTAGAGCTATTCAGTTTAGTCAAACAGTTCTAATTCAGATGATTCAGTTTAGCTTAAGTATGCAGTTAGTTTTATTTTACCCATAGATAGGGTGCTACCATTCCAGGCCAGAGTGGACCTGGGAGCAATGGCAATGAAGGGGTGCTCCACATTCCGCAAAGCTCCATTTTCACTAGAATCTCACCATCAGATTGTTTAGTGTCATATCCATGACACTCATGGGGGGGGTCTTACCCCTCTGTAGAGTTGCAGTCGGTGTATTCAACAGCCCCAGCTGACTAGGCAATACACATAGTTAATGTCAAAACAGTTTTATTTCAGATTATTCAGTTTAGCATTAGTACACAGTTTAGATGTCAAAACGGTTCTATTTTGTGCAATTCCGTTTAGCATTAGTACATAGTTTAAATGTCAAAACAGTTCTATTTTAAACTATTCAGTTTAGTATAAATACACAGTTTAAATGCAAAAAACAGTAAACTCAAGAAACTATGGTTTAGTTCTATTTAACCCATAGATAGGACCCTTATCAGGTGCTACCACTCCGGAGCAGTGTAGACCTAGGAGTGATGGCTATGAAGGGGTACTCTGCATTCCTCAAAGCTCCAGCATTACTGGAACCTCATCATCAGATTGTTAAGTGTCACATCCAGGACACTCATTGGTGAGGTCTTACCCCTTTGCAGAGAAGCAGTCGGTGTATTCCACACTCTTAGCCGACTGGGCAAAGTTTGGGTAATGGAATACCCCTTCATTACCATTATTCTCATGACCATTCTAAGCGGGAGTGGTAGTACCTGTTAAATTGCTCAGTTTGAAAATTATTTGTATTTCATAGGAATACTTGATGTCATATGACTATACAAAAAAAAAAAAACAACTTTAGCAACAACTACACAAATTTGATGTACTTTTTTTTTTAAGTAGAGGAATTATATTGTAAATTGAATTTACAATACACACATTTGAATATAAATGTACAATGAATGCAATTCCCTAACCTCTTGGGTATAAAATAACCCTAGACAAGCTGACATACCATTAGAATTAATCAATCAGGGAAGCCAAGAAATATTAGTGATTCTTTCCTCAGTTTTTTTTTTTTAAGCTATCAAAATAATTAGAATCTAAAAGGAAATAGTGTTTAAGAAGACTTCTATTTTTGCTATTTTTCACTTGTATGTCATTAAGTTATCACAGGGCTCTGAATCATTCACACAACCAAATTTTTCATTTCAGCTTAAAGCAATGACATTCACTGAAGAATAATGTAATGCTTATTTTCATTAGTTTTTCTGTTGGGAGCATTTAGTTCAGTGTTTCTCAAAATGGTCCATATAGACCTCCTGGGAGTGAATAAAATTTTGACAGATTGAATAAAAGAATAGGGGTCCATAGGAGGTAAATTGCATTTATTAGTCCCTTTATAAAAGAGTAAAAATTGCTGGATCATATAGACTAGTTGCCAGATATTGTACACTTAGTAGAATGAAGTGTTGTTCACATATGATCCCTTCAGAAGACATGGCTCATTTAAATAAAAAAATGATGTTGAAGTGGAAAGTGCAAACTTAGTCATCTTTCTTAAAGAAGAATTTTTTTAAATGACTGTGTAAACATTTAAAGGAATGGATGAACGAAAGAAACCAGCAAAATATCCTAAGTTTTGTACAACTATTGAGCTCATTATACTAGCTTTTCCAAGTTCTTATATGATTGAATCTGGGTTTATTATTTACTAAGCAAACAGAGAAGCAATTTGAATAAAGAACATGGTGATTTGAAGCTCAATTACCACAGTGACTATCAGACCCATCCTTCCCATTAAAACATTATTCAAGAATTAAAGGTGTGTTTGCATTTATAGTTAACCTATTCTTTTACGTAAATTTTATTAAACACTGGTAAATTAGTTGTTTGTAATTTAATATTCAGTTAATTTATGTGGGGTGGATGGAAATTAAATTTAGTTACAAGGGGTACATCAATGAAAAGTTTGAGAGGCCCTGATTTAGATTATTATGTTGACTATTCAAAAATTAAAAATGTGTTGATTTTAAGGTTTAAAAATTTGCTTTATAAATTTACTGATTGAAGGTTACATGTGTAGAGTTCCCAATTAAGATTTAACTCACTACCATTAGCTTATGAGATATGAATAAAAGATTAAATAAGAGAAAGAGATAAAATGTGAAGCTTCTGTGGATGGTACTTTTAATATAACAGTACTCACCAGCAGCACCTACTATTTTCTCACTAACTCATCCAGACTTTTATTTCTAAGGGGGTATGTGTTTACCCAATCTCTCTGCCATAGGCAGATTTTGACCTAAGGTCAATTTTTAAGTGGAGTAATGCTGGTTTGAATTCAGAGTTTTCCTTCTGAGACTGGTTGTCTAACCAAGGCTAAAGAACCCAGTTTAACCATAGTCAGAGAGAGAACAGTTAGATTCATGACTTTCCTAAGAGTGTTAGTGCAAAGTGAAATTTAAACAGCCTTGTCCGGGATTTGAACTTGGGTCTCCATATTCATTTCCTACAGTGATAACCATTATACCATGTGCACCTCCTATTGAATTTTGGCAGGGTGAATAAAAGGATAGGGAGTGGTCAACAGTGGGTGAATTAATAAGTTAGCATTTATAAATCCTTTTATAACAAAACAAAAATCATTGGCTCATGTCAACTAGATATTGTACACCTGGTAGAATTCCTGATTAAGTGTGATGGCCACTAGTCATATGTCATTTACATATGAGGTGTATACGATAAGTTTCCAGACTTTTTTCGTATGGGCATTTAAAATTATCGTAGACTCTTGAAAATTCAGTATGTTATTGCTATACATCTTATGAGATGACTGACCAATTTTTATGATTTCAAGTTCAAATGAACAGCTACAGCAGCAATTGGAATACACCCTACTAAAGCCTGATTGTCACAGCTGGTGAATTTCAAAAATGCAATCTGACACTTTAGGAGAACGATATGCAATAAAATTCTGTTTTAAACTTGGAAAAAATGCCACAGAAACGTATGGAATGCTTCAGACTGGTTTTGGAGCATCTTGCATGAATCGAGCATCAGTTTTTGAGTGGTGTAAGAAATTCAATGAAGGCAGGGAGCCTGTGAGGGATGATGAGAGGTGTGGGAGGAGTAGGGAAGTCAATACACCAGAGTTGATTGGCCAAAGGGTTAGGGTTAGCGTGAAGGTTACTATGTTGAGGTTTTAAGGGAGTTCAGGAAGAGATTCCATTGGAAGAGGCCAGCACTCTTCAAATCGAGTCAGTGGCATTTCCATTAGGACAATGCACCAGTCTTCAACTCCATCCTTGTCACAGACTATTTGACCAAGATGGGCATCAATACAGTTCATCAGCCTCCCTATAGTCCAGACCTTGCTCTCTGTGACTTTTCGTTATTCCCTAAGCTCAAAGGCTGTCGTTATGAGACAACTGAGGAGATGAAAAAGGCTGTGACGAAAGTCATTGACACCCTCACACAAGAGGACTTCCATGGGGCCTTCCAGAAGTTGTTGGAATGGTACAAGAAGTGCAATGCAGCCGGAGGATATTACTTCAAAGAGGACTAGAGTTTCATGTGTCTACTAAAATAAAAGTGCCTATACGAAAAAAAAGTCTGGCAACTTAGCGTATTCACCTCATATGACCTGTAATATATTATTTATTGCTCTTATCAGATGGACTGGAGTATATAAGCTCTTATCCATATCCAGGTTTAGAATATACTGACTTATATCCTCTGCAGAGAGATAAGACTCCCACAAAAATATCCTCAATATGACATTAAACTTCATCCAGTTGTGTGGTTCCAGTTGTGGAGCTCTGGTGAGTGTGGAGTCACTCCTTCATTGTCATTACTCCCAGGTCCACTATAACTCAGAGCGGTAGTACCTCATAGAATCTCAAAGCAGTAGAATCTCATCTATGGATCAGGTAGATCTGTTTAAAAATTATTTGTATTGGATTAGAATATATGACACCATATAACTGTGTGCAGACAAATGGTTTTTATTAAACAGATTTATTAATGATTTATAGAAATACTTGAAACCATTTAAGTGTATATAACTGGTCCATAAGGCTAACTCAGATTTCCTCCCAATAAAATCCACCATGGCAGAATAAGGCCCATTACTTTCAATATATTTATTGACCTTGATGAAAGCTTTTATCCTGCTCTGCATAGGATAGCAAAGAAAATCAAGTGTTTTTTGTATTAAACTAATGTTAACATAAGTCACATTCATGGAGCTGTCAATAAGGAATGTATTCATAAATAATGTCTTTGGGTGACAAGTTGTATACCAGAGGCTCAGATGAAGTGAAATTAAGTAAGAATATTTTAAATATAAAAATCATATAAAGTCTTATATAAAAACTATCAGAATCAAAAGGTTGATACATCTTTAGATTTGTTTCTTATCTTTTGCTAGTGTTTAATTTTTTCAAGTAAAATGTTATTGCAATTTACAGTTTTTTATTGATTTCTCATAAAACTTTTGTAAATGATTTCTTGAAAATTAATTCGGTATATAAACAAAAGCTTTGATTTATTTTTACTCTTTCTTATCAATCAACACTTAGTTTATTTATATTTTGTATCAACTTCTGGTCAACATATGAAGAAAATTAAACTTTAGTCAGTTGTACCTCTCCTATTGGCATAATGGTTAGAGTGTTCGCCAATTGTCCTGGAGACCGGGGCTCAATCCCAGGTCGAGTCATACCAAAGACTCAAAAAATGGTACTTGATCCCACTTTGCTTAGCACTTAGCACTGGTAATGATCAAGGGTAAAGTGGAGCAATCCTGGGAATGGAGTAGCACCCTCCACTACACTTTGGTGTAGTAGCTATTGAAAGGGGAGCATTCGGGTTGCCAACTTTACCTCTCCTCTCCAAGGGCCAAATTTTTTTTTTTTTAATAGAAATTCTGCGTATAGGATTGTGCTTTTATTAATCTGGTGGCATGTAAAAAAAGCATCTGTAAATGAAGGAAAAGAATTAGATATTTATATCTTATATATAAGACATAATACTGCTTCATTGGTCACACAACCTGATCTTATTATAGAGTAATAAGTAATTCTGGTATTATGGTAACAAGAGGCAATTTTAGAATATGCTGATTGTATCCACTGCAGAGGAGTAAGATCCCCCCACCTAAAAAAGGGGATATCCTGGATATGACACTAAACTGCATCTGGGAATTGTGGTGTACTTTTTAATCGCCATTACTCCTTGGTCTTCTTTGGTAGTACTAGTTAGGGTCCCATCTATGGGTCAAATGGACCTGTTTAAAAATTATTCATATTTGGTAGAAATA
>OY757906.1:115119783-115532283 GCA_963585895.1 Sepioteuthis lessoniana
TGTATGATGTGTATATATATATATATATATATGATGTATATATATATATATATATATGTATGTATTATGTGTATATATGTATGTATGTATGATGTGTATATATATATATGTATGTATGTATGTATTATGTGTATATATATATATATATATATATGTATGTATGTATGGTGTGTATATATATATATATATGTATGTATGATGTGTGTATATATATATGTATGTATGATGTGTATATATATATATATATGTATGTATGATGTGTATATATATATATATATGTATGTATAATGTGTGTATATATATATATATATATATATATATATATATATATGTATGTATGATTTGTACATATATATATATATATATATATATATATATGTATCTATGTATGATGTGTATATATGTATGTATAATGTATGTATATATGTATGTATGTAAGTATGTATGATGTATATATATATATATATTGTATGCATGTATGGTGTATATATATATACATATGTATGTATGATATATATATATATATATATATATATATATATATGTATGTATTTATGACGTATAAATATGTATATATAATGTGTGTGTATATATATATATATATATATATATATATATATAATGTGTGTTTGTGTATATATATATGTATATAATGTGTGTGTGTGTGTGTGTGTATATATATATATATATAATGTGTATATATATATATATATATATATATATATATATATATGCGGGGGTCCATAGGAGTACATCACTGATGAGTTCGTCCTTGCTTCTCCAGCAGTGTCCTGCATGTCTGGCTCATCTAACTTGTATAGTTTTCGTGATGGTAGGCAGGTGGCTGTATAGTTGCTGTCTTGTGGGTCGTTATCGCCAGGACTTGTTCAATATTGCTCTCAACATTCTTCTGTAATTGCCGTCTAGTTTCTTCTTCAGCCATTTAGTTAGCGTCCAAGAAGTGCATCCATATAGTAGTATTGATTCAGCCGCTGCCTGGAAGAAACTGCGTTTCATTTTATCAGTCATGTCTGATTTCCATATGATCAGGAGCCTATCGATAGCTGTCCAGGCTTTCATTAGTCGTGTGTCGATGTCTTTTTCGGTTGATGAGACGCTACTTCCTAGGTAGGTGAATTTGTCTACTAGTTTCAGAGAGGCTCCGTCTAGTGTGGTAATGTCGCCTGTTTGGTTTTATCACATATATTCAGTTTTGTGTGCATTGACATGGAGGCCAATGCCTGCGGCAGCTCGTTCCAAACTATACAGTTGTGTCTCGGCTTGGTTATGCGTATTCGCCAGTAACGCTATGTCATCGCGTAGTCGGTGTTGGTAATTGTTTTTGCGGGGTACCTTCTGCTTCTTTTCTTTGTCAGCTCGAAGCCATTTTCTCTGATTTTGTCGTTCGAAGTTCTAAGCACATAGTCTAGACAGATGATAAAGAGGTATGGGGCTACCGTATCTCCTTGTAGTACTCCTGCAACAATGTCGAAGTATTCCGTGTCTCCATCTGGTGAACGTACTTTCACTTTGGTGTTTCTGTAGCGAATCGTTATTGCTGCTATGGTTTCTTTTGGTAGGCCGTATGCTAGTAGGATTTGTTCCATCTTCCCTCTGTGTATGGAATCGAAGGCCTTGGTAAAGTCAACAAATAGTAATGTCGCTTGTAGTTTTTTTGCTCAAACGCCTTCAAGGATTCTACGGATGGTCAATATTTGTGAGGTTGTGGATCTATTTCTCCGGAAGCCATTTTGCTTTTTTCCTAAGGACGTTGTCTATTTTGGGTTCTATGTGGTTTCATAGTAGGGCATTGTAGATTTTGGCTGCTATCGATGTAAGTGTTATCCCTCGGTAGTTTTTGGCTAATCTGAGGTCACCCTTTTTAGGAAAGGAAGGATGCATCCCTTCGTCCATCTTTCTATCCTATTTTGATTATAGACTGCGTTGCATTGTCGGAGCAGTATGTCGTCGAATTGTCTGGTCTTCCATACTTCTGGGGGGATCTCGTCTAGCCCTGCAGCTTTCCTATTTTTAATTTTTCTAAGAACCGAGTCGAGTTCTTCTTTGGTGAACAGGCCTAGTTTAATGTCTAATTGCTTACTGATAATTCTGGTGATTGGTTCATTCGTTACTTTCGGTGAGTTTCCTAGTAGATTTTCGAAATGCTGTTTCTACAGTTTTGCTCTTTCTTGTTGGCTTGCAGCTTTCAATTTTGCTTTGGCTGTGCTCTTCCTTTTACTCACTTCGTTTATTGTTTGCCTGGCTATCTTAGATTGCCTATCTTCCACCGAGTCTCTAATCTTATCTATCTGATTTTGTATGTATTCTGTCTGTTCTTTTAGATATATTCCTGCTAATTGATATTGTGCCTTTTCTAGTTTTCGGGCATTTGTGATTGTTGGGTTCTTCCGATAGCTTTTGGAGGCAGTTTTCTCGAGTGCACGTTTTTCTATAACCTTTAACGTTTCCCAAGGGTCTCTATATTTAGTTCTAGGTTTTGTTGGAATTTACTTTGTGAGTTTGTGGATCTATTCGAATGCACTATATTGAGTTCTAGGTTTTGTTGGAATACACTTTGATGCTGCCTCAACAAAATTCTCATATTCGTCATTTGGGGTACCTTTTTCTGTCTTCTCTTGTAGTGTTTCGAATTTGTTTCTTAATTCTAATGCATATTTGTCTCTAATATTTCTGTTGTTAAGTAGTGCCCAGTCATAGTGCTTAGTTGTCGCTGTTTGTGTGGCGTTTTTTTGTAGGCTTAGTCGTAATTTGGCCGTGACTATTCAATGATCGGAGGACACACCCTCGAAAGAGGAGTATGCCTCGCAATTCATCGCACTATTTTTCCATTTCCTATTTATAAAGATGTAGTCTATCTGTGCTTTACTATTGTTCACGTATGTGTTGGTCCATAATTTTCCCTCCCTTTTTTGATAGTTTGTATTGAGGCATGTTAATCTATTTTCTATCATGAAATCAGTTAGATGTTGTCCATTCCTATTTGACGTGTTGTGTAGGCTGTATTTGTTGTTTCTGTTTTTCCCGATTTGTGCATTCATATCTCCGCCAATGACTAACAGGTTGTATTTCAGAATGCTATGCACTAGGGAGGATAGCTCCTTGTAGAAGGTGACTAGTTCGGTTTCTTCGCTAACATTGGTAGGGCTATAGCAGGAGATGATTGTTCCTTTGGGGTTGCCATTAAACGTTGCGGCCATCATCTTAGGTTGTATTCTCTCTATGCTATTAAGTGTTTTTAACGCTCTTGGTCCTATAAGCATTCCCACCCTTCCTACCGAGGCATTGACAGAGTTTTTCCATGCCGATACAGTGACCAGCATCCATCCATTGCCAGTTTCGTGATATTTGATATCTTCGGTGTGCTTGTATCTGTGTTCTTGTATGCATATTATGTCTATCTTATGTTCTACAGCTGATGCAGTTGGCTCTGGTAGTTGACCTATTCTATTTAGGGTTCTAATGTTAAATGTCGCTATCTGTATTGTTTGTTTGCATTTTAGTAGTTTTTGTTTGAGTTTGAGCTCTGTAGCTGATTTTTCGAACCCTGAGGCCAGGGCTCCAACCTCAGCAGGACGCGCCCCTTTTTGACCTGCGCGAAGAGCGATGCGGTTTATGTATGTGGTTTGAGTGTAGGTCATGATTATCTTTCGATGGCTGTTTTTATTCTCATCTATAGAAGCCACTCTTATAGATGAGCAGCAGTAGTTCCCCGATCGAACTGACAATCCTGAGCATTAAGCTGCAAGACTCACACGTCCAGGAAAAGTTAGGCATTGCGCATTCGAATACCTTCACGTCCATCATGCTGCTTCCCATGTGTACGCGTAAAAAAAAAAAAAAAAAAAAAAAAAATCCCTCTTTTACCTTAAGTTTTAACTTAGTTAAAGTCCAGGACTAATGTATATTTAAAGAAATTTTTGGGTATATTTTAACCTGTCATTCGATACTGGCCCTAACATTTGTTTTTATTTTATTTTATTTTATTTATTTTTTTTTTAAGGAGAGGTGGAATTTCGAATTTGGCTTGGGTTGCTTTGTTTATTAATTAACTGCTATGAGGGTGGGCAAACTGAGACTTCTAAGCTTTTTGAAAAGATTCAAAACCTATTTGTCGTTTATACTAATACATTCAACCAGAGTCATATATTCAGTTTTTATGGGTTTTTTTTAAATTTTCTGCAAAACATGTCCTTATATTTAAAATACATTATATTCTTCATTTGAGAACACAATACAGCAGATATTAAAGACAGAACTATTTTAAATCAAATATGTGCATTTTTTTTTAAATGAACAGTTTAGTAGAATAAATTTACTGACCTCTTTGAAACACTTCTGGAAATGGATGACTTCCATTTGCCTACTATTTTAACAAATGCTCGCTTGAATTATTACTAATTTTACTAGCATTTAAACTAATATTCCACTCCTTTATCATGGTCATCGGAGTGGGGGGGAAGAGGAGAAAGAGTCTACTATCTTTCTTTTAGGGGTTCGTCTTAGCACGTGTTAAGCTACATTTGAGGTGTTTTGTTTTTTTTTGTTTTTTGTTTTTTTTGGGGTGGGGGGTGCAAATTTAGAATTTCGTCTTCCAACACCAAAGCTTTTTCCTGAAATTTAGTCGCAGAAATGTAATTTCATTCTTCATTTAAACAACACAAAATACAGTGGAGATTTAAGACAGAACTATTTTAAATCAAATATGAGCATTTTTTTAAATGAACAGTTTAGTAGAATAAATCTACTGACCTCTTTGAAACACTTCTGGAAACGGATGACTTCCATTTGCCTATTATTTTAACATGAAATATATAAGCGTTTTTATTATATATGTCAATGAGGATTTTTTATCCAGCTTTTTGATTTTTTTTTTCTGCTAGTAAGGTAACAATGTTGGGAGACTAAATAGAGTGGTCTCCCTTGTCACTGTGTTTGAGCAACTCTCCTACGTCACAAGTCCTTTTTGGTCATGTAATAAGATGAACCAGGGAATCCATTTTCTTTCATGAACAGGGCTAAAGAGCAGATGTTGTAGTTTGCTCCTCAGCAGTGAGCCTATGGAGCTGCCCTCTTTTATTTTTCAGATCTGAGAAAAGTGGTTTACACCTTTTTGTTAGATTGACTTTTCTGTTTGTTCCTTGAATACTTGTGACTCTTGTATAGCTGGGGACAGGAACTTTTCCCTACTCATATTATGTACAATTAAACGTCATATTATATTCATTGACTTGTTTTGTTTCCTACCGAATATTTTGTGTTAGCTTACTCTCTTTGGGATAACCTAATGCATTATAAGAAATTGGGTGTTATCCACGAGTCACCACCTCATTAAGAACTTAGAATATAAATACAGCTCAAGTCTAAGAATGGAAGATTTTTTAGCTGTATTTTGAATACTTTTGATCATTGTCACTCATTATCAATAATATGTCATCATTGAATTGTTTGAAAATAAGAAAATTGTGGGCTTGTCTAGGAGTGTTGCATCTGTAAAAAAAAAAAATTTTAAGTGAAATATATATATATATATATATATATATATATATATATATACACATAGTATTCATTGTAAATAAGTACATCACCAACAATTTTTATAAAATGTTTTCTACTAAACCAAAGATCATCAAGTCATGCTCATAGCACAGAGTTCCTTGACTCTCTCTCACCATCTGTCCCTATCATCCATTGCTCCTTGTAGGTTCTTTAAACTGCATCCACTGTCCACACAGAGTTGATGTATGTAAGTCCTTGCTGGTTGGCCAACACTGACACATTGATGTGTAGGAGATCATAAGAGAACATTGCTTATGAGTTCATCCTTAATTCTCCAGTAGTGTTCAGCATATTTTACTTGTCTTGCTTGGATAGTTTGTAAGATGGGAGGTAAGTGGCTGGATAACTGCTGTTTTGTGGGATGTTACTTTCAGGATTTGTTTAAGACAGCACAGAGCATTCTTGTGTAATTCCCTTATAGTTTTTTCTCTATGGCGTTTTATTAGAGTCTCTGTGGTGCAATCATACAGTAGTACTTACACAGCCTCAGTTTAGAAGAAATCTTGTTTTATTTTATTCACATTGTTAATTGGAAGACCCATATATATTTATATATAATACTCTGTTGCTTAAAGAGTATACATATTTAGAATGGCACTTCAAATAAGACTGTAAGTCAGAATTTCAAGGAAAAGTTTTTTTATACCTCCCTTACTAAAATTATCAAAACTATTTTTATATATTTCTTTTTTGATTTTTATTAGTGATTAATCAAGATAAAATTTTAACTTCATATTTTACCTTTTCGAAATTTATTTTTCTATTTGTAAGGTATAGCAGTCAAATAAAATTCAAGGTTCATTCAATAAAAATGGGCAATTTTGCAATATAACAACTTAAATTTCATCCAGTAAAAAATTTTGCTTCATTTTTCAAAATATCTCCATTATTTAAAATACATTTTTCCCATAAAAAGATGAACTTTTGTGTTTCAGCATAAAAATCTTTGGACTGAATTTTTGCTATCTGTTTATGTTGCTATTTACTTAATTATTACTTGAAAACTTTGTTTTACACAAATATTCTTTGAGGGGGACAAAACAAGTTAAAAACAGAGAGAGCTAGATCTGAACAATAAGGAGGATATGGCAGCTATTCCCAACCAAACTGACTGATGGTTTCCACTGTTCTTGCTACAGTATGAGGTCTTGCATTTTCTTGGTGAAACCCAGTGACCACTAACCTTAGGAGTGGTGAGGTCATCATGCAAAATTTTGTGTGCTGTACTCACTGGAATTTCTTATTGTAACTCTTCTGTTAGTCCAAATGAGCACATAAACTGAATCTACCATTTCAAGTGTGCTTGCTATTGTGAACCTGCCTGGCCTTTCTTTATCTTGAATATTATTTCGACCTTTCTCTAAAAAATTTAGCCCAGTAGTAAACATTTATTTATTAAAACATGCTTCTCTGTACAAATCACACATTCTTTTGTAAATTTTATATGGTTTACCCTTCTTAACCACCTAAAATTTAATGATAGATCTCTGTTCAAGCCTTGCCCAGTCAGCTGGGGCTGTAGAACACTCTGACTGGATCTCTGCTAAGGAGTAAGATCCCCCCCCAATGAGTGTCCTGGATATGACACTAAACAATCTGATGGGGAGGTTCCAGTAATGCTGGAGCTTTGGGGAATGTGGAGCACCCCTTCATTTCCATTGCTCCCATGTCCACTCTGGCTTGGAGTGGTAGCACCTTATAGGGCCCTATCTATAGGTCAAATAGTCCTAAACTACATACTTTTACTGAACTGAATTGCTTGCTGTGGAGTTGTTTTGACATATAAACTGTGTACTTAGTTCTGTTTCAAACAATTAAATTTAACATGTTTTGACATTAAAACAGTATTACGCCAAACTGAACTGTTCAAAATTGAAGTTTTGACATTGTGTATAAATAAAAACTATACTTGTTTGAATTAGAACTGTTTGACTACACTGAATAGCTTGAAATAGAAATTTTTTTTGACAATTGAACTGTGTACTTGTACTAAACTGAATTGTTTGAAATAGAACAGTTTATTTGTATAAAAATGGATTTGGTTTTAAATAACTTACAAAGGTTGATATGCCATAAAACCCAAACCAGCAAACAAATTCGTTCAAGCCTGGAGCTCACTCTGTTTTATTTGCTGCCATTTTGAATAAATATTTTTGTGAGATGAAAATAATTTTTCTATGAACCAGTTTCAAACAATGCAGAGTTTTACCTTTATGGAAAAAAATTTCCTTAAAAAAAATATTTAGCTTTCTTCAAAGATATTTCTTATTTATTGAATGACCCTAATAGAATGTATGTTTTCATTTTTAATTTAGTCTGACACAAGACCCTAAATGTTGGGTATCCAGTTTAGATTTAGCTTATTACTTTAATAGTAGTTTGAAGGATTAGCTTCCTCCCAAAATTGTACTCTTAAATATATTTGCTAAACTTAGCTTTATCTAACAAAAGGCTGCAAGAATAAAGCTTTCACTGAGGAAAAAACTCTTTCAGTAATAATGGTCTGTACGAATAGTTAATTATTTTGTTATGGCTAAGTAATATTTACGAAAATTAGTCTGATATTAGTTGGTTGGGACACAATGTAAGGATGAGTCTTATTAAAATTTATATAAAAGAGTAGCTTATGACTAAAATTCCTTCTTGCCTTCACAATAATTTATTTTTCATTTTGCTTTTGAGCTTTTTTCTGCATTAAACTGGGTTAGATGTCTTGTGTTTTATAATATTTAGCAAAATGTGATGTCTGAAGATAAGCATCTCTCTTATCACCTGTAAGTACTTTTTTTCACTGATCTTTGTCAGCCATTTAATATATTGTATATAACTGCAACATTTTATCTGATTTGGTTGTTTTCTATCAAATAAAGATCTTCTTTATTTTTTGCCTCACCTTATATTCTGAATATGTATTTTATACTTTCAACAAGAAGTCCTATTAAAGCTTTGAAAAAGACGAAGATAATTTTGTAAGAATCTTTGTTCTTAAAAGATTTTTTAACTCTGGAAAAATGGAAGATTAATATCATTATTGTCATCATGGCATGCTGACAACATAGATTCTCTTGAATCTTTCTCACTATCCATCTCTATTGACGATTGCTCTTGGTAAGACTACCAGATGGCATCCAGTGTTCTTACAGAAGAGATGAATATAAGTTTTTGCTGTTTGGCCAACACTAGTGCGTCCATGTGTAAGAGTTCATTCTAAAATTAATTTTAAGGGACAAGTTACCATCCTAAAAAGGCTTAAACCAGTTTTTAACTGTATGGTTAGATATTGTTTTATTTCCTTCTACTTCCAGAATTTTGTGTGTGGCTTTGAGACTCTGTTTAAAATAATACTTTAAAACTCAATAGTTTAATTCAGCATCATAACATCGGTAACAGGAAATTCTTTCTTTAATGGCATATCAACCTTCATGGGTTATTTAATGCCAAAATCATCCTTGGAGAAGAACAGCAGTGATACTATTTAACCTTTATATATATATATATATATATATATATATATATATATATATATATATATATGATGAAAAAATTAAACTTTCAATTAAGATTTTAGCCAACAAAATAAACACTGCAACAGCCCACCCAATAAACACACATTTATCAAACTTTGCCGCAACCAGATGCACTACAATTATAAATTAGATGAAAATATTTTTAAAATGTTGATTCAAAAAAACATACTCTCCACTGATCCTAATAAAAAATAAAATTGATCATATCCTATAATAAATTTTAAAACCTCTAACTTAGTTATTAACTATAATTCCTCCCTCTGAGTTTGAGTTTTGCAAAGAACTAACGTTATATATCAATTTAAATTTCCTTTGGGAGATTGTATCCCCAAAGACAAAAATACATATGTTGGTTTAATGGCAACTACTTTGTCGAGGCGACTTACTTTGTATCTTTTTGACACTGCTCAATGGCACATCTAAAAAAAAAACCATTCCTGTCCTACAACTGAATTTTGGAAAATTCTTACTGATATCACAACAATATTGGAGCGACAAAATAGCAAACAAAGATTACAGATTCTTGAAGCCCTACACATTAGAAATAAAAATCCTAACTTCAGCAAAATTAATTCTGAAACCAGTGCTAATGTACACAAATTCCTTTAGCTACTGTTGCCATGTATAGAACTAAATTAAAAGAAAAAAAAGTTACACCAGTATAAATAAAACACTGTATTGTACTTTTGCAATATGCACACTTCCTGATGATGGCCTGAGAAGAGTTCAAAATACTTGGGAACCAGTTAAAAACAGAAAATTTATCAGCCAATTCCAGCAGGATATCATAACATCCATACTGCAATTTGAAAGGATCGAAATAAAGTCATATAGACAAAGGATGTCTATCATATAATCAGATATGCCTCAACAAGAAAATGCTGCCTAAATACACACACACACACACACACAAAATTCAATTTTTTCTTTTTCAGAATTTTTTTCCATAAATTTTAAGTTCTGCATTGTTTGGAATTGATTTATAGCAAAAATTATTTTAATCTCATAAAAATATTTGTTTTGAGGCTATTTCAAATGGTGGTAACAGAGGTCTGTCATAAAATTTTTGGACAGTCTTCTGGGAGATGAAAGGACCTATGACGAGTGATATTCTTGAAAAAAGTGCAACAGTAAACAGTGCTTCATATTGCCAACTTCTTACGTAAAATTCACTTTACTTATTGAATAACCATTTTATATATAATAAGTAAAGTTGATGACCATAGTCAAGGGCGACTACACCAAGGTATAGGGGAGGGGGCTACTTGTTTCCCTGGATTGCTCTACTTAGCCCTTGATACATACTTTATAATGCTGAGTGTTAAGCAAAGAGGTATCAAGTACCATTTTTTGAGTCTTTGGTATAACTCTACCTAGGATCGAACCCTGGTCTCCCAGGCCATTAGCAAATGCTCTCCCCATTAGGCCAATTCTCCCTCCAGCTATGGGTAAATTGTAGTGTAGACTGGGCTCCTTAACCTTTGTATGGAAACCAATCAAGGAGAAGGAAAAATTATGAATTTAAACCTGTTAAACTCCACTTCAATCTGGTGTCACATCCTGCTCATGTGGAGGGGTAGGTATATATATATATATATATATATATATATATATATACATCTCCCATCCTGTTAAAGATCATGCTGCGTACGTACCTTCACATACACTATACACCACTTACACATACACACACAATAATATGCAACTATAACCCACACACACACACATAAAGATTTCTACACAATCCCATTGGTTTTTGACTGTATTTTTTGATTTTCAATTTATTCATTTCATTTCATTATCTGCCTGAAGATTGTTGTTTGTAAATACTTCATGAAACCAAAGGTCACCGACAAACTTCCATGGCATTAAATATATAAATCTAATATATATTTATTTATTTATTATATATATATGTATAAATTAAACATTAGAGTAAAGATCTGTAAGCAAACAAAAATAGTTTTGTGAGTTCATATCTACTTTAAAGAAAGGACTTTTGGTGTCTTTCAGGCAGACTCCTTAAGTTAATATTTGACACAAGTTGTTTAAATTCATTAACATTTTTTAAAGTGTTTTTATCTATTTATTTATTTATTTTTTTTTTTATTAGTCTTTGGATTTGTTTGTTTTCTGCTGGTTTAGTTGAAATTATTCAATGTCTTTGGATTTGAGTTGTGATTGTTTATTTATAAATTTCTTGTGTTCTCAGATGATTATAGTGATGGCTATTTTTCGTTTTAGCCATAGATTACCATGCTTTGAGGTATTATTGTAAGCTGGTGCAACTTTTTACTTTCCAGGTTATTTTTAGTGTACTTTGGTTTGATTTTTTTAAGGTGTCCTATGTATCTAGAAGGTAATTTTTATTGTTAAATTGTTTTGTGTGTATAGTTCCTCTGTTTCCAGGAGCCTTTTGTTACTCCTATTGATTGATGAATTTGATTTAACAGCATGTCAACCCATCTCGGGCTATTTTATTCCAAGAGATAAATTTTGGGTCATGGTTAGATTTTGATTTTGATATATCTCTAGTTGTTTGCTGCCAAGTTGATTTGGAGTTGCTTTGAGAGATAGGTTTGTAGGGTGCAGTTCAAGTTAACTTTTATATTTTTTGGTATAAATATATTTCTTTCAGGAAAGATAAGATGTTATCTTTACTGATATAAAATGTATCCATGTCCACCTTCAGTAAAATGTCCAAATTTTCTGCCATATTTAATGGTTAGTTTTTGAGATTATTGGAATTTACAAAAATGCAGATGAAACTAATATTAACTCTGTGTCTTCTAAAATCTAATAAAAATTATTTTTTCATTTGTCCATCATATATGTTAAAACATAGGTAAAGAGAAGGATCCAACAACTGCTGAAAAACAGATAATAAATTTATTGAACGACTGTTCACTTTGGATATATCAAAGGACCTTTGCTAAGATCATCAAATGTTAAAAAGCCTATTGAAAATATAACTAAGTTGAGAACTCAAAGTAAAAGAGAAAGCTTTAAGAACTTTCTTCCTTAAGATGAACATAGACTAAAACAAATTATAGTGAAACAACCACTTTTGACTAGTGCTCAGATCTTTGAAAAAGTTGGAATTGAGGGAGTGAAGAACAACAAAAGATATACAATACTCTGTAAATTTGGGATCTGTAAAGAATCTCCTCGGCTAACTCCTCTCACTGGACCAAATATTTTAAAGCATCAAAATTGAGTCAAGAAATACATGAAAATTGACTTTTTTACAGTGATTTTCATGGAAAAATCTTGTGACATTTTATGGACCTGATGGATGGGGATCAAAGAAAGGACTTTATCTAATTCAGACATGCCTGTAGCTAAAAGAAGGTGATAAGGATGTGGTAGTGTTATGATATGGGCTAGAATTGTCAACCAAACCATTATTGGACCATTAAAATTGATGAAAGAATTAAACTGAACAGTGCTGACTACTTTGATTTTTTGGACAAGACTTTCTTTACATGGTACAAGTCCCAGTCTTGCAGTTTCAAAGTGAAGTGTGTATTAAAACAACAATACTCCTTCTCTTGTATATAAGCTTACTGGTAAATTCTTTGAGCTTAAAAGATTTACATGAGAAAGGATAATAGAATGGCTATTATCTAGTCCTGATTTGAATCTGATCAAAAATCTATGGTCAACTGTGAAGATGAAATTACGTAAAGGTGGCAAATAGTATAACAGCAAAGCAGACCTATGGGAATCAACTAAAACTACCTTGTTAGAAATTGAACCAGCTGGAGAAAAAATCCAACCAAATCAATAGATAATATATTACTAGCTGTTACTGAGAATAGTCACTAATGTTGCCCAGTCGGCTGGGGCTGTAGAATACACCGACTGCTTCTCTGCAGAGGGGTAAGACCCCCCCCCTCGACGAGTGTCCTGGATATGACACTAAACAATCTGATGGTGAGGTTCCAGCAATGCTGGAGCTTTGGGCATGAAGAGTACCTATATTAAAATGTTAAAGATTCAAAAACTTATCATATGTGTTATTTGTTTTATTATATATCTTGCTCATCTTTATTATCTTTTTATTGAAGTAAAATTTGATTATTTGGTTTAGCTTTATAACTTAAGATTGCAGGGTTTTTTTAATATATCAATTAACTTCAATAAAACATTGATACTATCTAAAATTTTATCTCAAGCTTTGTTTTGACATCTAAATTGATTGTTTAGAATTTGATGGTTGTTTATCAAACCAAATTTGTATTATTGTTATTTATGCAATTTGATTATAACTTTAGACAGTGTGTGTGTATATATATATATATATATATATATATATATATATATATATATATATATAATATAATGAGTTTTGTTGTATTTGTTTATAATATCACAGCTTACATAAATAACTAGTAAGTATATATTATTCCCAGACTTTGTCTGGTGATGTTTACATGGAAGTAAGGCCCTTGCTTTCTTTCTTTTATAACAGACTCGCACAAATGCTGCTGCCACTTTGAGATGAGATGTAATGTTAGGCAGCAGGAAAGATAAATGAATGGAAACAAATCAAATGGTTAACTGGTATAGAGTGTGATTCCAATGTACAGACAGATGCAATGATAGTCCAATAATACATTATGTCACTAAAATTTCTTTAGAGAATTAGAGAATTCCATCTGAAACAGTTTGGTTCCCATAATGTCCAAAGCATTTATCTGCTGCTGCCTATCTTCCTTAATTACACCTCAAATCAGTGGGTTGGTACTATCTAACCTTTTAAAAATCAAGTTGTCAAAATGCAGACTTTTACTAATTTGTCATCTAAAGTGTCATTGTAAACATGATTGAGAAAAAACTACGTGGGGAGCAGGGGATAAAGGTCTGGGAGTCTTAATGTGATAAGACATGGTTTAGTAACAAATAATGAGGATCAGTGGGTTCTCTTAGAATTCAAAGTTTAAACCTCAACTACTTGTAAAACTTAAAAAAATAAAACCTCCATTTATATCAATAATTTTTAGTGTTTCCAGCCTTCCATTTTATGGTCCTAGAATGTGTTAAGTGTATCTGCTACAGAGAGGTTAGACCCACCTTCAAATAAGTGACCTGTCTAAACTTCATCTGATAGTGAGGCTCCAGTTCTGGTGATTTGGAGAGTGTGGAGTATTCCTTTATTGTCATTACTCCCAGATCCACTCTGACCTAGAGTAATAGTATCTGTTAGGACCCCATCTATGAGCCAAATAGACTGGTTTGAAAATTATTTGTATTCAATGTGCAAAACTAAAAAAAGACTTTAAAAAAAATGCACAAAAAAATGTAGATATGAACACAATTCCCTAACCTCTAGACAGGTTGAGCTGCTGTTAAAGTTTGAATTGATTTCAATTGGAAACATTTAAATGACTACACTTTTCTGAGAAATTTTTGATAGATGTTGATGTTTGTATGTGTTGTGTGTGTGTGTGTGTGTGTGTGTGTGTGTGTGTGTGTGTGTGTGTGTGTGTGTGTGTGTGTGTGTGTGTGTATATATATTCGAAGATCATCATATCATCATTATAAATTTATTAAATGATATGACTAGAAAAAACGAAACATCAGAGATACAAAAGTCTGTCAATGTAAAACTTCTATCTGCTTCCCAAAATGCATGAAAAAAAAACCCCAACTCTGTAAGACTAGTAATTTCCTCAATTAACTGTCACACAACCAAACTATCTCTATATACAACCACTTGCTAAGGAAATAAAGTCCTACATATGTGATATGGGCTAAATGAAATCATTAAAACAGTACCACAAAACATGATTCTGGTAACAATGGATTTCTAATATCAACCACAATGAGGGCTTTTCAGCTTTGGGGAAATACAAGAGAATAAAAAAACATCCCACAGAAGTAATAACAACACTAATACAACACATATTAACATTAAAAAACTTTAACTTCTGTGGTCAGTACATCATACAAATAAAAGGATGCGCCACGGGGACTGTTGCAGCCTGTTCATATGCCACCATCTACATGGACAAGTTTTGAAAACACATCTGCCTTGAAATTAAGAATGACATTGATGACATATTTATATACACATGTGGAGAAGCAAAACTGAACACTTTCCTAATCAACTTATGTATGACTCCAAGAAATTTGACCACCAAAAGTCCACACAGTCATTTGCATACAGACGACTCCAAACAACACTACACTCAAAAACCACCAATGCACAACTATCTCCATTGCAGATCTTCTCACTCGAAACATCTTAAAAATAGCCCTCCCTCATCATAAGCTATTAGACTAAAAAGAATCTTCAAGTTGGCGACCTTAGTCGAGGGTGACTCGAAGGTTCCCTTTTCAATAGCTACAACACCAAGGTGTAGGAGAGGACTCGACTCCATTCCCTGGATTGCTCCACTTTACCTTTGATCCTTACCTTATAATGCTGAGCGTTAAGCAACGCAGCATCAGTTACCATTTTTTGAGTCTTTAGTATGACTCGACCTGGGATTGAACCACGGTCTCCAGGACCTTTGGCAAACACTCTGCTCATTAGGCCAACAAACTGAAAATACAAAGCTATAAACTAAAACAGGAGTTTTTAAAATGAGGATATTCCTATATGTTAATTTAAAACCAGATAACCAAAGCCATTTCAACCCCTAGGCAGGATACCCTAAAACTAAAACCAAAAGTGAAGATGAATTGCATCTCCATTGTAACAACATTTTGCAGCACTCTCCTATCACTAGCTCAAATAGTGAAGAACTTTTGGGACATTTTGTAAATAAACCCCAACTTTAAATTCATTTTCAAGAACTAGGTACACTAACCCATCGTCGACCAGATAATCTCAGAGAAATGATTGAAAACAACAGCATACTAAATAATAAAGTAATCAATAAGAAACCGACAATAAAATTCATTAAATTTTGCCAACCATGTAATATTAAGAACAACCCATACTTCAAATGACTCAAGTCAACCATCTCATTCACTAACTTCACTACTAAAAAGACTTTAAAGGTTTACCATATTTCAAATTGCAAATGCAAAAATATGATTTATTTACTGAACTGCGCACACTGCCAAAAACAGAATTTTATTTTAGTCTAAATAACTATAGTCACAATCAGATCTGTGGATGACAGCAAATTAATACTTGTAGAACAACTCTTCCACTCAAGTGGTCAAGATTTTAACTGAGATGCAAAATTCACCATCAAAAAAAAGAATTGAAAAAGATGTAAGTATAAAATCAGTTACTGAAAAACAAGATAAAACTTCTCTAAACTTATGTGCCACTTGGATTTAATATGAAACTTAATTACCTTTCTTTTAAAATTAAGTTTGGCAGTCACAAATATTTATAGAACTAAATAAACCAGCTGGTCAGTCACTGTTAATTTGAAACACGCTCCTTTCTAACCTAACAAAAAATTCATAAGCCAGCTGCCTTCACCAAAGAAATATATAAAAGGTTAATTGAAGACATTTAGACCAGAACATAATTTTCATTCATCAAATGGATATGCTAATCACCAGTATATTTTTCAAAGATTCTCTTATGGCATATCGGCTCTAAAAAATTTTAAAACTTTCTGAAAAAAACAAACTTCTTTCCTGATGATGACCTAAGGTTGAAACTAGTTGAGAACAGTCAAAAAATGAATAGCATACAAGAACTATTCTTATTTGTCTTAACACTTTTGTTCATACACAGAATTAGTGGTGTTTGGTAACTGCCAGTTTCTTGCTTATGTGATCATCTTGGATGCATTGCATTGGTGAGAAAATGAGTCACCAAGTGCTGTTGTCTGTATCTAGACTATTCAAATTTAGGTCTATATATGCCATATCACTGATATTAAACACTATATATTTATAAATATAGCAAACTATATAACTACTTGTTAGTACCATGAATTATGGCTTACAAGTTGACTTTTTAAGCCTGAAAAAATATCTGCAAAACAATGTGTTGACTTATGAGGCAGGGCTAAAATCCAAAGTTTTCCCATTGAATACATTAGCCTAATGAGTAGAGTGTTTGCCAATGGTTCAAAAAGAAGAGCAAGCCTACATGATTGAATATTATTGAAGTTGCAGGTTTTACATCAGGGTCTTTCTCCAACACAGAACGTTTGACAAATATATATATTTGTATATATGTTGGAGAAAGACCCTGATGTAAAACCTACAACTTCAATATATATATATATATATATATATATATATATATATTGTTTTCTAATGGTCCGGGAGACCTGGTTTGGTTTGGTTTCTTTGTTTAATGGTATGTCAACTCTTTTAGGTTATTTAATGCCAAAGCCATTCTCCTAGAAGAACAGTAGTGGTACTATTTAACCCATAGCTGGGAGGATAAGGGGGTTCATACCTTTCCCAAGGGTATTTGCCCGAAAGTGAACATAATAGCACGACTGGAGTACGAACTCGCGTACTACGATTCCGCAGTCCATCGCTTTAACCATTACACCACGAGGACACCCCGGGAGACCTGGGTTCAATTCCAAGTCGAGTCATACCAAAGTCTCAAAAAATGGTAATTGATGCCACCTTGCTTAACACTCAGCATTATAAAGTCAGGATCAAGGGTAAAGTGGAGCAATCCAGGGAATAGAGTAGTGTCCTCCCCTATTGAAAAGAGAGCCTTCTGGTCACTCTCGACTAAGGTCGCCAACTTTACTTTTAATCAACCAGCGGAACGATACTCCTAACAATCAATATACACTACTTAGCATAACTCCAGCAAGCTGCCACAAACATTTCCAACTTTAACTCATGTCTGGTGAACATATTTAACAAATTAATGCAGATTGATATAGAATAATTAAACTGTAATACAAATAAAGTATTATATGAACACTCTCACAAGCCATTTTTAACAGCTGATGCACTAACTGTAAACACTAATCAGAATATCACAGCACCCAGATAGACAACTATAGTATGTTGTTTAACTGTATAATTTCATAATAGTGCAATAGATTGTGAATTCATTTATCAAGATAACATTAGTAGGTCCTCCATTATATATCTATTGGTATAAAACTAAACTTGAAGATTTCCTTCAATATATATAATAACCCTTATAAAGAAAGGTATAACAGTCTATCTATATGCAAAGCCTATCCCCTTTTAGGCCTACTGTATTTTTGGGAGTTGACCTATACAGCAGGCATAGGCCTAATCCAGAATTTTGAGCTAAAATCTTGAGGCCAACTTATATGCCAGATCAAGTTGTATACTGTAATGTATGATGTGTGTGTGTGTGTATATATATATATATATATAAATAAGTAAAGTTGGCAAACCTAGTCAAGGGCAACCTGAAGGCTTCGTTTTCAATAGCTTCGACACCAAGGTGTAGAGGAGGGCGTTACTCTTTTTCCATGGTTTGCTCCACTTTACCCTTCATACATACCTTATAATGCTGAGTGTTAAGCAAGGAGGTATCAAGTACCATTTCTTTTTTTTGAGTCTTTGGTATGACCCAACCTGGGATTGAACCCCAGTCTCCCAGGTCCATTAGCAAACACTATATATATATGTGTATGTGTATATATTTGTCAAAGGTTCTGTGTTGGAGAAAGACCCTGATGTAAAACCTGCAGCTTCAATAATATCCAATGATGTAGGCTTGCTCTTCTTTTTGGATACATGTTATCAAAGTTTTGTGGGATCATTTTTGCAGAAAATTTGTCAGGAAAGTCTAATTCAGCTAAAAATTAAATGAAATGGTTATCTGCAGGACTGCCTCTCCCCACTAGTGGGATGACTCAGGCGCATTCATACAGAAGACAAATTGAATGAATTTTAGTTTAACAGAATGAGCTTTAGTAATTCATTTTTTATCCCAGGCAATAACAGGTTTTTTTGCTCGGATGTACAAGGTGCAATGAGTAAATTGTTATTTGAATTATCAATTTTACACATGTGGTTTGTTTCAGGTTTTGTCTTCTGTGCTGCAAACTAAAGTCAATTAGGCACTGTCTTTGAGGAAAGCAGCACCCTGATGCAATTCATTTTTCCAGAAATTTGTCAACAACATGTACTGCTTAATATTCATACTGAAAGCTATAATATGAAGATTTCACAGTGTTAGTGTGTCAACCTGAAAACAGTGCATGGGATTGGATAACTCCAATGGTGATTACAAAGGTACAGCAGATCAAAAGCCTCACTCTGATTGTTCTGATAAAAGAACTCTTAAATTTGGTGGTAAGATCCAACCCATGATTAACAACGATCCTAACATGTCAATCAGGTCCATAGCCAGGGACATGAATGTGTCTGAGTTTCTTATTAGACTGGTAGTACATGAAGGCATTCAGTATTTCTTATACAAAATGAGATCAAGCCAATTTTTTATCACAGGCTCTGAAGGATAAGAGGAAAGACCAAGCTACAAAGTTTCAATCAAATTCAAGTATCTCCTCCAACTGAACATGTTTTGGTTTTCTCAAATGAGAAAAATTTCATTCAGGCTCAGATGGTAAATTTACAATACAACTTGGCTTGTTCTGTTCCCACAAAATGTACTGATATTGATAAAAAGTAAATACGCAGTCCACATGATGGACTTTGGAGTGGTCACTAGCAATGGTGATGTTATGCCACCATTCATCTTCTCACATGACCTCAGACTCAACATAGAGGTCTTCTTCAAATTTGACTGGTGAATTATGCAAAATAGGAAAGGACAAAAATTATTTGTACATTAGAAAATATCATTTTGAATTGATTGATTCATATAAGTGGAAGTAATTTACGTAATTATTTTATCAGTGAAGCCTTCTTGGTTATTTATTCAGTAGAATACTTGTGATAATTCCAGCAAAGAACATCATGTATTGCATAGAGTGTCACCATTGTTATTCTTATGTTAACAACACAATGGGGAAGACAAAAGAGCTTAGTGTTGACTTTAGATAGAGAATTATGAACTTCTACAAGTTGAGAAATAGTTACAGGACTATTTAAAACCAGTTAGCTATCCCTAGATCTATATTACAGTCTGTTATAAAAAAGTTTAAACAGTTCAGCACAACAGAGAATTTGCCTGTGTGTGGAAGGAAAGCCAAATTGTAACTGGGAACTGCACGAAAACTGTTGCAAGGTTAATATAAACCCAAGAATTGTTTTGAAAGACATCACCAAAAGCTATAATGGGTGTCAGCGTAAGTACTCACACAATACAACTTTGTTTCAAAAAGAAATGGGTTGTAAAAAACTGACTATGGTGAACTCCTCTTCATAAACCATGTTACATTGTTGCTCAGTTTAATTTTGCCAAAATATTCTTGTACAAAGAAAATTGCTTTTAGGAACAAGTACTATGTAGTAATGAAAGAAAAACTGAGCTTTTTTGGATATAATAATGTACAGAAGATTTGGCGCAGAAAAGTGAGGTTTTCCTCTTGAAGAATACAGTGCCAACATTAAAACATGGAGGTGACTCAGTGATGTTTTGGGGTTGTTTTAGCTCAAGGAGGACTAGACAATTAATTGCAGTAAGAGGAATAATGAAATTAGATGACTATATCAGAATTTTGGATGAAAATATACAACTATTAGCACAAAATCTTGATGTAGGTTGGTGCTTTACTTTCTTACAATATAATGATCCCAAAAATATGTCAAAATCTGTGAATGCATGGCTTCAGAAAAAAGATTACAGTTTTGCTATGGCCTTCAATTGGTCCTAACTTGAATCCTATTGAAAATCTATGGCAGGAATTGAAAGTTTGAATAAATCATCAGTCACCAAAAAACCTTCAGGAATTAGAATAGGTAACCATCAAACAATGGAAGTAAATCCCAGAAAAGACTTGTTAAAATCTCATCAAAAACTATAGAAAACAATTGCAGCAAGTTGTAAAGATGAGAGGCGATGCTATTGACTAATGATATTGTGAAAATTGTTCAATTTTTCATAAAGTATGAATAATTTTGTCTTTTCCTCATTTGTTTATTTTCCTTCTTATATTTAGTAAATTTAACCTATCCTTCTCAAAATTCATTTTTATATTCCTTTTTTGTTCTTAATAACATATAAAAAGTCAGGCATTATATGAGTATTTGATTCTAAGAAATGGGTTAAGATATTCATGGCTGTATAAATAATTTTGTCATTGAATGTATATATACATATCTAATGGGTTTTTTTGTTCAATGAAAGAAAAGTAAATATTTTAAAATTAATAGATCTGCAAAACTGCATATTTATATGAAATAAAACCCTAAAGTACTATATTGAAATTCATTTGTGGACCTATTTATTTTAAAATGTGTATTAGTATATATACATATACATATTATGTGTGAATACTAGTGTGTGTGTGTATATATATATATATATATATATATATATATATATATATATATAATGACCCAAAGAAATCTTTGAAAAAGATTAACACAATTTTAGGTGGAGGAGGATTCTTAGTTGAAAACTGCTTTTTCTTTTAAATGAGATGTTAAACCTTTCAACTGTTTTTATGGTATTGATCCTAATTACCAAGAAAGAATATCCAGATTGCATTCTAGATTGTTATATCATAGTTATTTCCTCTGCATTCAAAACTACTTTCTAACCTTGGATGTTTTAATATAATATATAAAATTACTTTAAAAAATCCTAAAATAAACTTATTTTTTCTTTTTCTTTAGATATTCACCACTTTTGCATGTAAATAGTTGTGATTTTCACCACTGTAATAGCAACTACTTTTGACATTTTGTTGTTGCTTGAATGTATTTTCAACTCCCACCCCCACATCATCCTGGTAGACAGTGTGTCCTGGTTGTCTAGCATGGCTGAGAAATCTTCTTGCTAACTAACATGTGATTCTCTTTTGACTTCACAGAAGATTAGTGCTTGGTTGTAATCAGCTTATTGGTCTCCTACTAGTTTTATTTTATTTCATTTTTTTGTTTTATTTATAAAAAGTTTGACTAAACAAGCAACCCTAAAGTGGAAGCAATTTCATTCAATGAGTGATTAAATTATAAATAGAACTTAATTATTTTCTTGCCATATCAAGAAATATCCTTCATCATCTTTATTTATTAACCTTGATAATACCACTTACTAACTTTAATAACATTATTAAGGAAAAAGTACCTCAGTGTTAATACCAAGAATCTATATATTAATAAAATTCTCTTTATGCTTTTAACTGTATGTATGCAAAAACATAGCAAGATACATGTAAAATGCTCTAAGACAACAATCTGTCATTAGGACTAGAATATGCTGACTGCGTTCCCTGCAAAGAGGTAAGACCCCCTCTTCCTTGAAAAAGTGGGGGTGTTCTGATTATGACACTAAACTGCATCTGGTTGTGATTGTTTTAGAGAGTGTGGAGTACCCTTTCATTGCCATTACATCCATCCTGACTTAGAGTGATATTACCTTTTAGTCCCATTTATGTGTCAAAATTATTTTTATTAGATAGGAGTACTTGATGCCATATAAGTATAAATTATTAGTATTAAGTATTGTCACTTGAAGCTATAGTTGTTTACTAAGGACTATTATTAGTTACATCACTGATAATATAGCTGGGTGCATCTTTCAGATGTATTTCTTGACATTTGAAACTTAATTCTCTTTAAAGAAATGATTGTTGTTGAATAGAAATAATAAGTTGAAACCATATAATTATTAATATTAGATAAGAATACTTGATGCCATATTAAGAATAATTACTTGAAATTATAATTGTTTTGGCTGAGCCATTGGTCTAATGAGTAGAGTGTTCGCCAATGGTCCGGGAGACCGGGGTTTAATCCCAGGTTGAGTCATACCAAAGACTCAAAAATGGTACTTGATACCTCCTTGCTTAACACTCAGCATTATAAGGTAAGGATCAAGGGTAAAGTGGAGCAATCCAGGGAATGGAGTAGCGCCTTCTCCTACACCTCTGTGTAGTAGCTATTGAAAAGGAAGCCTTTGGGTCATCCTTGACTACAGTCGTCAACTTTACTTTTTTACTTATTGTTTACCAAGGATTATTATTAGTTACTTGAAACCATTTAACTTAGTGCAACCAAATGAATATTATTCATCGTTATCAAGTCAGACTGATAGCACAAAGTTCTCTGACTCTCTCTCTCTCACCTTCCATCCATCCCTATCATCCATCATTCCTGAGAGGTCTTCCAAACTACATCCAGTGTTTGCACTGAGTTGATGTTAGTAAGTCCTTGCTGATTGACTAACACTTATGCATTCATTGAGTGGCAGGCTTCTAAAATTGGTAAACAAGTTTACATACTTCAGCAACCAAATCTTATCTATTAAAAGTGATGTTAATATACACCTAGTGAAAACATGGATTGCTATTGACAAGTTGTGGATCATATGGAAATTTGCTCTCTCTTATAAAATAAAACAGGATTTCTTTGGCTGTATCAATACCATTGTATAGATGCACCATATGGATGCTAACAAAACACATGGAGAAAAAGGTTGATGAAAACTACCCAGGAATGCTATGCGCTGTTTTGAACAAATCATGGAAGCAACACCCCACAAAACAGTAGTTGTATGGTCACTTACCTCCAATCTCACAAACCATGCAAGTAAGATGAATAAGATATTGCTGGAGAAGCAAGGATGAACTTATAAGTGACGTTCTTCTATGGATTCCTTCATGGAGTATTATTAAACAAATTACTTTAAACCATATAATTATTTATATTAGATAGGAATATTTGATATATAACTATGTGCAAAAAAAAACTCTTAATGTAATTATGAATGTACAATGTATGGTATTCCCTAATCTTTGATGAGTTTGCATGCCATTAAAAACAATTTTCATATTATGACTAAGCATATATACTCTGGTTCAGTTGAAGAAGGAGACAGATGAGATTAACTTTAGGGCTTCAAGTCACTATCACAACTTATAAGAATGTTGATAAAAGTATATCACATTACCTTGTGGGTATGAGTTCAATCTCTGTCTGGTAGTGGATAAAATGTCATATACTTTGGTTTAGTGGAAGAAACAGACAAACAGCATTACAAGGATAAATTAATTTAGAAGGATTAATTGATATAAGATATCCATGAAGCAATGACAAAGGAATGATTGATTTTAAGGCATGTCAACCCATTTAGGGTTATTTTTTGCCTTCAAATTTAGAAATCTTATTTACATTTTTTGTGTTGTTTCTTAAGAATTTTTTTTTTACACATGACCTTATCAAATACAAATAATTTTAAGATCTATTTGAGCCATAGATAGAACCATAACACATATTACCACTACAATTTGTAGTGGAACTGGTAGTAATAGCAATGATGCAGAGACTCCAAACTCCCCTGAGTTCTAGAACTGGAACCTCACCATAGTTATTGTTTAAACAAATTTAATTAAAAACTGCAGTACTTGCTTTTTTTATGATATTGTTGTTTTTTTCTCTAGCTTTCTTACTTGTTTCTTTGTATCAGTTTCCAACTGATAGAGTAATTGTTACAAGTTTTGCTCTCAAGCTCTTTTGATCATATCAAACTAAGCAAAGACAAATAATACTTACAAAAATCCCCCTGAAGACAATAGATATGATCAAAAGTGCTTGGAGCACGACTTAAGGCAACTTCTCTATCAACTGGACCCTTATACAAAGAAACTAGTAAGAAAGCTAGAAAAAACATAAGATAATAAAAAAGGAAAGTTCTATATTCTTTAACCAAACTTGTGTAAATATATATAAAAATAGATTAAACAACATGTGCCTATGAAAATACGGCTAGGAAACTACTTTGCTGACTATATTAATAACACATACGGGTCTGCTATAGCGGAATACCTAATAAATAACTGTGATTGTGCATTGTCCTACAGTGCAGATCTGTTTACTATTTTAAGCAGGTCCCACTCAGATTTCCATCTTAAAGTGTTAGAGACCATTCATATTTTGACCCATAAACTGTCCCTCTGTAAGCAGAGGGAATGTTTATTGGGTCTTAATTCGATTACAATTTAACTTTCTCCTTCACATCATTTTTTTTTCTAACATTACTGAGTCTATTTCCTCTCTTTTGTCTTAATCGTTGTCCTAGTTTAACTGTGATCAGGAAGGACCGAAACCACTTAGTTGTTCATTTTCATTTTTTAACATGAATAAATTTGGTCTTTTTGTAAGTTTATATATATATATATATATATATATATATGAGAGAGAGAGAGAGAGAATTTTTGTAACATATAAAAACAACTTTGATAGTTAAATGCTTCTTATAAAGCATGTCAGTGGAGTAACAGTTATTGATATGGAAGGGGCATCAACAATCTGAGTTCAAGTTCTATTTGAGGTAGCTACTTAGAATAAATCCATCTCTTCTCTTTCCAGCTAAGAGGAAATTAACAGAGTAGCCTAGACTCTCTTACACTGGTAGGAAGATTCATCTTAGAGAAGGAAAATTCTGAATTTAAACCCCTGCCAACACATCAAGAGTCAGCATATCAGGTTTTACAGATTTTGGGGAAGGTCTGAGTCCTGTTGTGGAGTTAGAACAGAATAAAGACTGATTGGATGAGCAATGAAAGGGTTAAGTTGAATACCTGTCTCAGTAGAAGAACTTCTGCCACTGACTTTTCTGAAAGGCCAGAGAAAAAACAGTTGTAAACATTGTGACGAGGATAATCATTGTCATCATTATCATCAGCTTGATCATTGCTGTCAACCATCTAGTACATTCCTAATGCACTGTTTCTACAGGGCGTTGTTGTCTGCCAGATCTTACAAAATTGTCAACCATGTGGATGGGTCCTTTTCTTTTATATGTCAACCAGACAAAGTACTAAGTTTGACAATAACAAAGGGATGACAGTTTTTGTTGTACTTTTTCTTTTATCACAGGGCTTTCTGGTGGTTCTTTTCATGATAACTTTGGTCAGATCATAAGTGTCATGTAAGAAAGTCTTTCAGGCAGCAGCTGTAGAACTTATTCCAGCCATTTAAGTCATCTTCTGGTAATAAGTACTGTGATTATTTGTATATAAACCCCCCCCCTGCGCGCCAAATTTGGGCTATGAAATTCTTGTGAGGGGGAAAAGTATCTTGTTTATAATACGCACTGACTTTTTTTGAATTCATAGCAGCTAAATCAAATATTTGTTCAACTTTTTATCCTGTTCATATAGACTAATGAAAATTTGTACAGGTTACTTATGTTTTGAAACAAAACATTTACACAGTATTTAGAGTAAACACACAGATTTATTCACATAAAAATAAACTCAGTCTAGGAGAAACAAAATTATAAACAAACATACATTCTAAAGGATATTTCTCTGTAGCATTGTAAAAAAAAAGAAGTGTTTGTCACACATTTGTTTGTTTGGATCTTAGGTGTAACTTACATTCAGTCATACCATCCTGAATATGGAGATCCATGTAGCCAGATAAAAGTTAATATTTAGTTCTTGTGTATAATACACATCCTTAACTTTTAAACTTAAATCTGTGTAAAAAAAATACATTGTATTCATGAATGATTACAGTACATTGAAGAGAGGTGAAGATTTTTAAAAAAATATTCGGATCACTAAACCATCCAAAGCTTTAGGCATCTTGGCACTGAGATTGCATCTTCAAGTGGGTTCCCTAAAAGCTAATGTGGCTTATGAAAACTTAGACTCTCAATTGAAGAGAAGGGATGTTATCATTGTCACAAGGAGAAGTGTCTGTTCTATTTGTTAGCTTTAGAATATGTTGATTGTATATCCCCAGTGGAGGGATTAGACACTTCCCCCTCAATAAAAAGGGGTGTTATGGATATAACATGAAACTGCATCAAGTGGTGGGGCTTTAGGTAGTGTGGAGTCATCCCTTTATTTGTATTACTCCCTGGTCCACTCGGGCCTGAAGTGATAGTAGCTTTTAGAATCCCATCCATGAGTCAAATAGATCTGTTTGAAAATTGTTAGAACTGTATAGGAATACTTGATATATATATATCTGAACTATTTGTATTAAGAATACTTACTTGAAGCTATAATTGTTTATTAAGAATTATTATTAGTAACTTGTAGCCATATAACTGCAAACAACTGACTATTACTAAATAGTTGGTTGGTTAGTTTTTATGGCATATCAACCTTTGGAGGTTATTTAATGCCAAATCCATTTTTATGTAAATAATCAGTTCTATTTAAAACAATTCTGTTTAGCATGAGTATACTGTTTTATTAAGAACATTTCTATTTCAAACTATTCAGTTTATTCAAACAGTTATATATAACAATTCAATTTAATGTAAGTACAGTTTTAATGTCAAAAACTGTTTAATTTCAAACAATTCAGTTTAGCATAAGCACACAGTTTAAATGTAAGTACAGTTTAATTGTGAAAAACATTTCTGTTTCAAGTTATTCAGTTTAGTCAAGCAGTTCTAATTCAGCTAAGTATAAGTACAGATTTTGTTTACTCACAGTTAAATGTCAAAACAATTCTATGTTAAACAATTCAGTTTAGTGTAAATACTGTTTCATTGTCAAAAAACAGTTCCATTTCAAATAGTTCAGTTTAGCAGTTTAAATGTAAGTATGGTTTAATTGTCAAAAACATTTATATTTCAAGCTATTCAGTTTAATCAAACAATTCAGTTTAGCATAAGTATCCCATTAGTTCTATTTAACTCATAGATAGTGCTCTATCAGGTGCTACCATGCCGGGGCACAGTGGACCTGGGAGTAATGGCAATGAAAAGGTGCTCCGTATTCCCCAAAGCTCCAGCATTACTCGGATCTCACCATCAGATTGTTTAGTGTCATATACAGGACACTCGTTGGGGAGGTGTCTTACTCCTCTGCAGAGAAGCAGTCGGTGTATTCTACAGCCCCAGCCAACTGGGCAATTATTAATTAGAAATAATTACTTAAAACAGCATAATTATTAGTATGAGATAATTAAAACATACAACTGTGTACAAATTATTTGTGTTAGGTAGGAATACTTGCTATATAAGTGGAGGGGGTCCTCATGGTGTAATGGTTAAAGCGATGGACTGCGGAATCGTAGTAAGCGAGTTCGTACTCCAGTCGCGCTATTACATTCACTTTTGGGCAAATACCCTTGGGAAAGGTGTGACCCCCCCTTATCCTCCCAGCTATGGGTTAAATAGTACCACTACTGTTCTTCTACGAGAATAGCTTTGGCATTAAATAACCTACAAAGGCTGATATGCCATTAAACAAAGAAACTAAACCAAACTAAACTTGCTATATAAGTGTGTGCAAAAAAATCCTCTTAAGAAACAACTGCACAAAAAGTGTAAATATAAACATAACAATTAATGCAATTCATTGACTTCTAAATAAAAAATAATCCATCAGAAATTTTCTTCATCCAATTTAACCAGGGTTTCCAGATTTGAATGACTAAAAGTAGTCCAATCTTTTCAAAGCCATTTTGATAAATTGAGTGAACATGAGTTTATTGTTTTTGTTTATATTATTACTGTATGTATTAAAAAAAGTCTTCTAATAAGATTTGCCCAGGAGAATACACTGACTGCATCTCTGCAGAGGAGTAAGCCCCCTCCAACATGAATGTCCTGGATATGATGCTAAACAATCTGATGGTGAGGTTTCAGTAATGCTGGAGCTTTGGGGAATGTGGAGCACCCCTTCATTGCCATTGCTCCCAGGTCCACTTTGGCCCAGAGTGGTAGCACCTGATAGCGTCCTGTTTATGGATCAGATAGAACTAAAATGTGTATTTATGCTAAACTGAATTGTTTGAAATGGAACTGTTTTGATATTTAACTGTATATAAACAATAATCTATACTTATACTAAACTGAATTGGTTGAATTAGAACTGTTTGACTAAACTGAATAGCTTGAAATAGAAATGTTTTTGACAATTAAATGCTAAACTGAATTGATTGAAATAGAACTGATTATTTGTATAAAAATGGATTTGCCATTAAATAACCTACAAAGGTTGATATGCCATAAAAACCAAACAACCAACTAACCAACATCTAATAAGATAATGTACCAACATTTCTATATATGTCTTCAAAAGACATTACATTATTAATACTCAAATAATCAGTCATTGACTTTAGTACCATAAGTTAACCCAGTTTATTTAAAAAGTAACCTTCAAAATCATTAATAGAAAAATGCAAAATTTTGTAGAAGTGAATTTTTAAGAGTTGCCAAATTTGTTTCTTGTCGCCCAACCTAGCAAGTCTGGATTTGTGAAATCTTGAATGACTTTTCTTTACAAACAACTTTTAAATTCTCAAATTTTTTGCCTCTTTTAAAGGACATAAATTTTTGATAAACTTTAGATGCAATACATGTTGATAATGCCACAAAGAAGCAGTGATTCTGATTAATTTATTTTAACAGCATGTCAATAAGTCTAGGGTTATTTTATGCCTAGAAGTTAAGGAATCATGTTCATATTCACATTTTTATCTAGTTGTTTCTTAAAAGTATTTTTTAATATAGTCCTATCGAATATGTATAATTTTCAAACAGTTCTATTTGACCCATAGATGAGACCCTAACAGGTACCACCGCTCCTGGTCAGAGTGGACCTGGGAGTAATGGCAATGAAGAGGTACTCCACACAACTCAAATCTCCAGAACTGGAGCCTTGTCATCAGATGCCCAGATATGTCATAAACCAAGAAACCTTTTTTTTGGGGGGGGGTACTTGCACCTCTACAGGGGTACTGTCTGCATATTCTAAGCCCCACTTACAAGGCAGAGTGTTTCAGTGTATTAAAAAAGAACTAAATGTAATAAATTTTCATTGACTTTTTACTGAGGATAAAAACTAAAAATTCTTTAAACCCTGGAACTGAAAACTTTTATTTTTGTCTTCATGGGTTTCCATAGAAAAAAATGCCTGACCTGCAACTAACTAATTTTTCACAGGAAGTATCATTCACTTGGAGAGAGAGAAAAAAAAAAAGAAAAAGAAAAAAGAATAATTTTAAATGCTATAAGAAAGGTCAGTTGGAAATGCAAATGATTTTTTTCCCTTGCAATTTGTGATCTTAATTGCAGTAATAATCCAACTTGTAGACTGGATTCCAGTTACATAAAAGAACTTTGAAAATATGTGCCATTTGGAAAAATCGTCCTCTTTACACTATCATGACCTACTTTGAAAAAAAAATAATTGAAGTGATAAATGGTGTCTTTAATTTGGTTCTTTGATTTTGATTCCTTAGAGAAATTTTAACTTTTTATGGTGTTATCAAAAGTTAAGGGATTTAAATCAATCTATTCATGTATTTCACAGGACATCAGTCTCACATCACTCAAAATCATTCTACCAGGAAATAAAGAAACTTATTTTCTATAATTATTTTTATTTCTATCTTTGAGGATGCTTTTTTGCAACTTGAGTTCCTTGAACCTTTTGTAGCACTGAGTGTATGTGTTTGTGTGTATACATATATATATATATATATATATATATATATATAATCATGTCATGCCATGAGCACAGATTTCCCTAATTCTCTCTTGCCATTCATCTCTATCATCCATCACTTCTGGCAGGTCTTCTAGACTACAACCTATGTCTGTACAGAGCTGTTGTAGATAAGTTCTATATGGTCACCCAACACTTGCTCTTCCATATGAAGGGGTCCATAGGAGAACATAGCTTATGAGTTTGTCTTTACCTCTCCAGCAGTGTCCCAAATGTCTTGTTCATCTAATTAGGATGGTTTTTGAGATGGGAGGTAGGTGGCCATACAGCTGCTGTTTCGTAGGATGTTACTTCCAGGATTTGTTCAATATAGCTTGTAGCATTCTTGTATGATTGCCGTGAAGCTTTTTCTGTATATGCTTAGTCAGCATCCATATTGTGCATCAGTATAGTAGTATGGATATGACCAATATATATATATATATATATATATGTATATATATAGATAGATAGATAGATAAGGTGACTGCTGAAAATTTCTTGGTCTAGTTACATTTTCTGTTAACATGGTTCAGTCAGTGAACTAAAACCAGGATAAGTATCCAACAAGTTAGTACTGGGGAATAAAGATCACTCTTTCCAACTTAATAGCAAATTAATGCTAAGATTTTAATAAGTGAATCAGGCCAAGAAATTTCTAGCACCTTCTGGTGTATATGTGTGTATATCTACATATGTGTGTTCATGAGTGTGTATATATGAAGTATATCTGCATGTTTATCATGGTGTTCTATACTAAAGGCCATCCCATGGCAAAACTAAGAGCCAAAACTGGAAACATATTTCAAAATGTTTGAGAGTGACATATTTCAGTTTTGGTTTGAGATTTCATCACTTCACTTTTGTAGTCAGCTTAAGAAATTCAAAGAAAGTTTGGCTTTTACACTTGAAATAACTATAACCATTATTCAATTAAGTTAACTTTAAGATCTATTTATCTTATATTCCTCTCATTGATGGGACCCTAACTGGTCTGTTGTATTTTGTATATGCAGGAGAGATTGTGTATGTATGCGAGAGATAATTAAGCCTATTCTAAGCCCTGCCAACAAGGTGACCTGAAATATGAGGTCAAAGATTAAATATCCAATTTATAAATCTCCTTCTCTGTTGCTCACTTGGAAGAAAGAACTGTGTAAATGGGTTTATTTTTTAGACATAAATGGATTGATTTCATAGAATATTTCTTATATCACCTGAAGAATTGTCACCTCAAAGTATTTAAAATAAGAATTGTCATACCCAGAAAAATAAAATGATTATTCATTATCAAAAAATTAACTTAATACAAGAGATTTTTATTTTTAAAAGTCTATTTTTATTTACCGAACCCCGGCACAGTGGGCAGGATGTGATACAAGGTCAATTTTTTTATAGAGTACAGCTGGTTTAAATTTAGAATTTTCTTTCTCCTAGACTGTTTTGCTAAAACCAAGACTAAAGAAATCAATCTGCCCTTTTATTTACCCATAGCTCAGGGGAGAACAGATAAATTCATGTCTTTTCAAATGCATTAGTACAAAGTGAAATGTAAACAGCCTTGTCCTGGATTTGAACTTGAGTCGTTGATTCTATTTCCTACAATGATAACTGAAGTGTGTAACCTTTTTAAAAACTTCTTGTTTAAACCATTGAATAATGAACCAACCAACAAAAGATGCAGAATGACAGTTTGACATTCCTGGCCCTCCTGTAATTAACTTAAAATTAATTGGAAATGTTTATAAAACATAAAAAGTAATGATTGTAATCAATAGACTATCAGAATGGAGTTTTCAGCTTCATTCTGTTGAATCAACTGCCTCATTGTTGGGGCTTAGAATACACTGAGTGTATTTCCTGCTGAAGGATAAGACCCAAAAAAAAGAGTGTCCTGGGTATGACTCTAAACTGCATTTGATGATGAGGTTCTAATTCTGGAGATGTAAGAAGTGTCATGTACTCCTTCACTGCCATTACTCCCAAGTCCAGTTCTATTTCAAACAATTCAGTTTAGCCTAAGTACAATTTCAACAAAAAAAACAGTTCGATTTCAAACAATTCAGTTTAGCATACAAAAACAGTTCTATTTAAAGCAATTCAGTTTAGCATAAGTACACAGTTTAGTTCTGTTTGATTCGTAGATAGGACCCTATCAGGTGCTTCTACTCTGGGCCAGAGTTGACCTGGAAGAAATGGCAATGAAGGGGTACTCCACATTCCCCAAAGCTCCAGTATTACTGGAACCTCACCACCAGATTGTTTAATATCATATCCAGGACACTCGTTTGGGGGGCACCCCTTCTGCAGAGATGCAGTCTGTGTATTCTACAGCCACAGTCAACTGGGCACAAATCAACTTTTATTGGTTATTTATGAAATTTGTGAATGATTCTTTTTCTGTGGGGGGGGGTATGGCATATCAACTTTTAAAGGTTATTTATTATCAAATCCATTTTTATACGAATAAACAGTTCTGTTTCAAACAATTCAGTTTAGCATAAGTACACAGTTTAATTCTTTTTGACTCATAGATAGGACCCTATCAGATGCTACCACTCCAGGCCAGAGTGGACTTGGAAGCGATGGCAATGAAGGAGTACTCTGCATTCCCCAAAGCTCCAGCATTACTGGATTGTTTAGTGTCATATCCAGGACACTAGTTGGGATGTGGATGACTTACCCCTCTGCAGAGAAGCAATTGGTGTATTCTATAGCCCTAGCCAACTGGGCAATCGTTATTAATAGTTTCTTGAAAGCATATATAACTGTTTGTTTTTGGAGGTGTTTGTATTTTAATGGTTACCATCAGGACACAGTGATAAGAGTTCAAATCATGGATGTGGCTATTTAGATTTCTCATAGTGTTAATACCCTTGGGAAAGGTATGGATCCAACTATTCTCCCTTCAGCTAGTGATAAATAATAGAGTGGACTTCAAAGCTGCAGTCCAACTCTTTAGTAATTATACCATGGAGACTCCTCCAACCGTAGGTTTAAATAGTATCATTAGTGGTTTTTCTACAAGGATGACTTTGGCATTAAATAACCTGCAAATGTTAATATGCAATTAAACAAAAAAAAATCTATTTCTATTCAATATTGATAATACTAATTTTTAAACAATTATAGTTTAAAGTAACTATTCTTAGTACAAATAGATTGCACAAAGTACCATGGTTTCAATTAACTACCTATTTAACAATAATAATAATAATCTGCAAACCATCATATATCTTCAATTAATTGTTCCTGTCTAATGATAATCATAATAATTCACATCCCTTTATATGGCTTTAATGAGTTAGGGGAGAAGAGATGGATTCATGGCTTTTCTTAGGGTGACAAGTGATTTCACTTGACACCCTAAGAAAATAGTCATGCCCAGGATTTTAACTCAGGCTGCCAACTCCATTTCCTATGACATACAGTTTTTATGGTTAAATTCCTCAAACTTTAAGACAGTACCTTGAAAATGACTCATATATGTGGGTCAACTCAAATGAGATACAAGGGTCATATAATATTGGTGCTAAATCAAGAGGTGGAGGGGTATAGGTCTAATTACTTCTATGTCATTCAGAATGTTAGATGACTAATTTTTAATAATTTCTCTTGGGTATCATCAACCTAATTTATGTATTTATTTTAACAACACCAAAAGACATTATTTGAAATACTCAAAGGCTTCAAGTAAGAGTAAGAATGTATGTATGTTTGTATAGATGTATATACAAATGTATGTGTGTGATGATATGTGTTTATGTATATATCGCTGTGTGTGTAGATATATATGTGCATGTATATTTATATGAAAATGTATGTATGTATGTGTATATGTATATAAATGTATGTATGTTTATATGTATATATTTGTGTGTGTGTGTGTGTGTGTGTGTATATATATATATATATATATATATATATATATATATATATATATAGGTAATATTCGGTCAGGTTAAAAAGTTTGGAGTAATTCCCTCAGGACAAGAAAATCATTCAAGAGCTGAACATTTAAATTTTCCTGGTAGAGAGCTCAATGTAATTTATTACAGAGCAATATTTCTTTAAGAAAAAAAAAATCCAGTTTTCTCTTTGCTCTTAAAACAACTAGATATACATACACAAACACACACATACATACATTTACATATATACATGCACACACATATATATGTTTATATTTTTTAATATGTATATGTTTGTGCATGTATATATGTAAATGTATGTATGTGTGTGTTTGTGTATGTATATCTAGTTGTTATAAGAGCAAGGAGCAAACTGGAATAGGTTGTGTATTATAATATTATAATTTTGGATATATGATGAATGTGTGCCTCACACTATACTTTGCCTTTTTAATAAGATTTCTGAATTTGATTATGCCTATCTGAACATTTATTCTAATATTGGGACAAAGGTTGACTTAATTGTCAGGGAGCTTTGGATTTTTTATTATTCTAAAATCTCACATTGACAGATGCAAGTGAATTCAGTAAAAAAAAAAAAAAAAAAAAAAATGGAAGGTAATAGGTGAAGGTAGTATGAATAGAAAGCAAGGAAAGGTTGATTTATAGATGGAAAAGTTTATAAAAATTCCTTCTCCTATTAGTGTAAAATATGAGAACAGATTTTTTTTTATTGATTAAAAAAAATACTTTGTTTTTGTTTTTAGTATAATTTTTTTTGTCTGGTTTTTCCATGCTTCATTATCATATTTCATGCATTTGTATGTTTACACTAGATGTCAGGTGATTAAGAGTATAGATAGAGTGACAACAAGTCTACTCCATAGTCTATCATGTTCTCTTATGCAGAGAGGTAAGACCTCCATCCTTCCTAAAAAAGCAAGTCCGAGTTATGACACTAGACTTCATCTGATGGTGAAGCTCTACTTCTAGAGCTCTGGGGAGTGTGAAGTACCCCTTTATTGCCATTACTCCCAGGTCCACTGACCTGGAGTGGTAGAACATGTTAGAGTCACATGTACAGGTCAAATAGAGCTGTTTAAAAAGATCTTTTCCTTTTACTTTTTTCATAAATTCTGACAATCCTCAAAAAAAATTGTCACAGCCATAATGATTCTGTATAAAAACATGAAAGTAAAAGTCCACTCACCAGATGGAGACACACAGACTACTGAAACATTGTCGCAAGTGTGCTGCAAGGAGATACATTAGCCCTATACCTGTTTACTATCTGCCTAGATTATGTGCTTAGAACATCTATATATTTTATGAAAGAAAACAGTTTTAAGCTGGCAAAGAAAAGAAGCAGAAGATACCCTGCACAAACTATTATGTACATGGACTACGCTAATGACATAGTGCTTCTTGCAAATTCATCTGCCCAAGCTGAATCCCTACTACATAGCCTGGAATGAGCAGCAGGTGGCATAGGCCTCCATGTCAACGCAGACAAAACAAAATACATGTGCTTTAATCAAAGAGGCAACATCTCCACACTAAAGGGTGGTCCTCTGAAATTAGTGGACAAGTTCACTTACCTCAGAAGCAGTGTCTCATCAACCGAGAAGGAAATCAACATGTGACTAGCAAAGGTATGGACAGCTATCGATAGGCTATCAGTTATATGGAAGTCAGACCTGATTGATAAAATAAAATGCAGATTTTCCAAGCAGCGATTGTGTTGATACTGCTATATGGATGCACCATGTGGACACTAACTAACATTAATGTATGGAGAAAAAAGTTTGACAGCAATTACCCAAGAATGCTGCGAGCTGTACAGAACACATCCTGGAAGCAACACTCTACAAAACAGCAGCTGTACGACCACCTACCACCCATAATAAAAACTATCCAAATTAAACAAACCAGACATGCAGGACGCTGCTGGAGAAGTAAAGACAAACTCATCAGTGATATACTCCTGTGGACCCCTTCACATGGACGAGCAATGGCTGGATGACCAGCTAAAACCTATATGTAACAGCTCTGTATCAACACAGGATGTAGTTTGGAGGACTTCACAAGAGCAATTGACAATAGAGACAGGTAGCGAGAGAGAGTCAGGGAGATCTCTGCTAGCAACGCAACATGATGATGAATACTTTTATCATCTTTTAATGTATCTCCAAGAAATTTGACACCTTTTAAATATCATTGTCTGTGCTAATCACATTTTAAACATCCTATCTTTGGCCAGTCAAATTCAAACATCCTTGCCTGTGCCAATCACATTTTAAACATCCTTGCCTCTGCCAATCACATTTTAAACATCATTGTCTGAGCCAATCACAAATAGTTTACAAAAAAGAACACTGATTAAATGGTTATGAGTCTTTCTCTGTATATACTTTCTCTTCTCCCATTATTTTAATAAAAACATCCATCATTGTTTGAGCAACAATTTTTTTCTCTATCATAAAGTCCTGATAGAGATTTAATAAAACCCAAATGTTTTAACGTTGACTTTACAGATCAAGGGTAAAGTGGAGCAATCCAGGAAAAGGAGTAGTGCCCTCCCCTACACCTCAGTGTAGTAGCTATTGAAAAGGGAGCCTTCGGGTCACCCTTGACTATGGTCACCAACTTACTTGTCTTCATCCTGTGGTTTTCTGACAGGTTTTATTCAATGTTTATGAAATCCAGTCTTCTTGCTTGGAGGAAAGTGATCAGTTTGGATCTCAAACTCTATTTAATTCCTCGAAGAACTGTTTAAAAATTATTCATATTTGATTGGACCTTGTGCAAAAAAAAAAAACCCTCTTAAGAAATAAGTAAAAGTAAAGTTAGCGACCATAGTCGAGGGTGACCCGAAGGCTCCCTTTTCGATAGCTACTACACCAAGGTGTAGGGGAGGGCGCTACTCCATTCCCAGGATTGCTCCACTTTACCCTTGAACCGTACCTTATAATGCTGAGTGTTAAGCAAGGTGGTATCAAGTACCATTTTTAAAGTCTTTGGTATGACTCGACTCGGGATTGAACCCAGGTCTCCCGGGCCATTGGCGAATAAATGTATAATAAATGCAATTCCCCAACTTCTAAGTATAGAATAACCCTAGACATGTTGACATACCATTAAAATCAATCAATCAATCAATCTTGATGCTTTAGCTAACAACTATAGCATCAAGATGCAGTTAAGTTTCATATACAGGACACCCTTTTTTAGGGTGGATCTTACCCATCTTCAGGGAATAAAGTCAGTGTATTCTTACAATATTATTCTATACATGAAATATATGACTTGAAAAAGAATGCAATTTGAACTGAGTTTTAATGCAAATAAAATGTCTCCCATAGATTAAAAATGTTATATCAAGTAGTGACACATAAGGTACTGCTGCTTTTGCCAGCCTGTGAGTCTCAGTTCATTATTGTATTTAGGGTACTGCTACTTTTCTAAGGCCTATAGCTATCTGCTTTAGTTTCATTCTACAGCCTTCTAGTTATAATACCAGTGCATTTGATGCTGTGAAATATCTGCATAAATTTTTTCTCTTATTAATTAATTAAATATGCATTTTATATGCAAGTCCTTTATAGTCCTTTCAGTTATTGTGTGTTAAATGTGATTGATTAGAACATAAAAAATGTGTAATATTATCTCAGTGGGATTTAAATGATTTTCTTTTAAGGCTTTAATTTAATTACATATAAGTATGACACTTTTCAAAAGTAGTTTCCATCTTGTTAAGACTATAAATTTAACTCTGAGATGATGTTGGAAAAAGATCAACTTTTACATATGTACAATGCAGGATCAAGTAGTGTTAAAACCAAATCTTTAATTTAAAAGTAACCCCCAACACACAAAAAACGTATGCACTGCTGGGCAACATACATATAATAAAGTCATCATCTCTAAAAGATTCAATGCCAATATAAAAAAGAATTATAAAGGCAGTTTCAGTAATTTCTGAACACTAGTTTTTGGTGAAACACAGGATTGTGCAAACACAGTACTCTATACTCATTATACCTTTAGCTCTGTAAGACATTTTCTTGTTTCTTAAATTTATTGATTGATTTTAATGGCATGTCAATCCATCTAGGGTTATTTTATTCTAAGAGTTTTGGGAATCACATTGTATTTTCATATTTGCATTATTTTTCTAAATGTTTCTTTTTTTTTTCTCTTTTGCCCACTGTTCTATTGAATATGAATAATTTTTAAACAGATCTATTTGAATCACAAATGGAACCCTAACAAGATCTACTACTTCAAGTTACAGTAGGCCTGGCAGCAACGATAATGAAGGGCTACTCTACACTCCCCATTTCTCCGGAACTGAAATCTCACCATCTGATGCAGTTTAGTGTCTTACTCAGAACATCTTTTTTTTGGGGGGGTGGGGATACAGTCAGTGTATTCTAAGCCTTGCTGACAGGGCTCAGTAAGATTTGAGGATGTAGAGGACATTAAAAGAAATATGATGGTACAGAACACTTTGGCAATTATCTTGAATAAAATTAACATTTTATTTAATGTTCATTTCTGTTTTGATAAATATAGCTTCAGGATTGATACTTCTTTTTAATATACCTCATATATACATTGCCCAGTCGGCTGGAGCTGTAGAATACATTGACTGCACCTCTGCAGAGGGGTAAGACCCCCCCCCCCAACGAGTGTCCTGGATATGACACTAAACAGCCTGATGGTGAGGTCCCAGTAATGCTGGGGCCTTGGGGAATACGAAGCACCCCTTCATTGTCATTGCTCCCAGGTCCACTCTGGCCTGGCATGGTAGCACCTGATTGGGCCCTATCTATGGGTTAAATAGAACTAACGGCATACTTATGCTAGACTGAATATCTTGAAATAGAAATGTTTTTTGACAATTGAACCGTGCTTACATTTAAACTGCGTGCTTATGCTAAACTGAATTATTTCAAATAGAACTGTTTTTTGACATTGAAACTGTATTTATACTAAACTGAATTGTTTAACATAGAACAGTTCTGACATGTAACTGTGTGTAAACAAAATCTGTACTTTTACTAAACTGAATTAGCTGAATTAGAATTGCTTGACTAAACTGAATAGCTCGAAATAGAAATGTTCTTTACAATTAAATTGTACTTACATCTAAACTGCGTGCTTATGCTAAACTGAATTGTTTTAAATTGAACTATTTTTGACATTGAAACTGTACTTGCACTAAACTGAATTGTTATATATAACTGCTTGAATTGTTTGAAATATAAATGTTTTTGTCAGTTAAACCGTGTACTCACGCTAAACTGAATTGTTTTAAATAGAACTGATTATTTACATAAAAATGGATTTGGCGTTAAATAACCTACAAAGGTTGATATGCCATAAAACCCAACAAACCAAACCATCATATATACATCATATTCAAAACTTTGTTGAAAATTTGGTGATGTTTTGGTTTGGTTTGATTTAATGGTATATCAACCCTAGTGGGTTATTTAATACCAAATTATTTATTCACGCACACACACACACACATGTATGATTTGTAAGTAAATAGTTTGTCGGTAACTTAAAATGAGTTACAGCTCATTTGTTTGCACACAGTCAAATGGTTTCAAGTATTGCTATCTAACAATAATAATTTTATTTAATCAGTTGTTTGCACACAGTTTAAATAGTTTCAAGTATTGCTATCTCAATGCAGTTGGCCTTCAACCATCACTTTTCATCACTTTTAAGATAAATAGAGTTGGGTGTTTGTAGAGTTTGATATGACATTAGTGACATTATACACTGATTTATTCAAACTAATGCCTTCATTTCAGTTCATGTCCTGGGTTTGACACAAGATTTCATCTGGTGGTGAGATTCCTATTCTGGAGCTTTGGGGAGTATGAAGTACCCCTTTGTTACCATTACTCCTAGGCCCACTCTGACCTGGAGTGGTAGTACTTTTTAGTGTCCTGTCTCTGGGTCAAATAGATTTGTTTAAAAAATTATTTATATTAGATAGGAATAGTTGATACCATTTTTTTTTAACTCTTTATATTTAAAAAATAGTGTGCAAACAAATGATTCTTTATAAATAAAAAAAATAGAAAAAAGGAAATAGAACACTGAAAATATAGTGATTGCAATTAAAGATTTAGAAATTAATCAAATATCAGTATTAAATGATCCATAAGGAGTTGATACGCCAATAAACAAATAAAGCAAACATCAAGGCTTTTTATTTGTCATCAATCCCTTATATACATAATACCATGGAATATCGCAACAGATAATATATCTGTCACATAAACAGTTTTTCAAAATGTTAAAGTTGGCACATTACTGTTAGCATCAGTTACTTTTATAGAAACTTAAAATAAAACAATCAGCTCTACACACACAAAAAAACTTTATTGAAGGGACCACAGTTTTTACATTGTACAAAATCTTCTCATGATATTTTAACTTTTTTGTTTAAGATTTAATGTTTTATTGATATTTTTTGTCAAAATTATTTAAATATAATTTTGCATATATATTTAATGAGCTTTTACAAGTAAGCTATTTTTCTTTCTAAATTGTCAATTTAGATATCAGTACAATCCAGTTTCTGTGGTCCTGCTGAGTGCTTCTAAATTTCAATGTCCAACCACTGAAGGATATACTATGGTTTGTTTGCCTATCTTAGCAACTGTGCAAGGTACAAAAAACAAATAAAACAAAGCATAGTTTAAATTTGCCTCAAGGCCACAAGCATGAAACACTTAGTGAGAACCAAGCTCACTTTTAGTAATGAATAATCTTTCAGACTTGATCATTAACATTACATTCATGTGTTCTACATCATAGGACATGCAGGACATTGCTGGAGAAGCAGAGATGAACTCATAAGAGATGTACTCTTATGGATCCCCACACATGGCCACGCAAAAGCAGGATGACCAGCACGAACGTACATTCAGCAGCTATGTGAGGATACAGGTTGTTGTCCTGAAGACCTACCTAGGGCGATGAACGATAGGGAGGAGTGGCGAGAGAGGGTCAGGGATATCCGTGCTGCCAGCACGATATGATGATGATGATGATGACATCATAGGAATGTCTGTGGTTATAAGCAAGTATATTAATATCTAAATAGATAAATATGTAGAGTTTTTTGGGGTTTTTTTTTAACTAGTTATTATTTTTTTAAAAATGTTTTGTTTCTGTGGTGTCAAAGGACAGAAACAGCAATGTTTTGGTTTACCTCTTTTGGTCCAGTGCATTTGGCTTCCAATTTAATGGCTGGAATTAACTTTTGCCCCTAAAATTAAAAAAAACAAACAAAAAACACATGCAAATTGAAAAAAATGTAGAACCTAATAATTTTCATTCACACCACAGAAGAGAATGCTTCAAAAACTAAAGCATTTGTTTGTATAGAAAGACAATATTATTGACAAAAATGTAGAACTTAATTTTTATTTACACCACAGAAGAGAGTGCTTTGAAAACTAAAGCATTTGTTTCTATAGAAAGTGTTCTACTTTAGTGTTCCTTCTACTTCAAATAAGATGATCTATTGACCTTTTAAAGACAACAACATTTTTGAAGAATAAATTGATGAGTCTTATTTGTTTTAGATAAAATTTATTTTTGATGTATTAACCCTTTTTGCGCAGAGTATTTAGCTACAAATTTAATCGCTAGAATGCACTTTTGACTACAAAATGAAAATGGTTGGTTTGGTTGGTTTCTTTGTTTAATGGCATATCAACTCTTTTTAGGTTATTTAATGCCAAAGCCATTCTCCTAGAAGAACAGTAGTGGTACTATTTAACCCATAGCTGGGAGGATAAGGGGGTTCATACCTTTCCCAAGGGTATTTGCCCAAAAGTGAACATAATAGCGCGACTGGAGTACGAACTCGCGTACTATGATTCCACTGTCCATCGCTTTAACCATTACACCACGAGGACACCCCCTAAAATGAAAATGCTTGCTAATCAAAAAATTACTGCAATTTCACAATTACAACACTCCAATACACTATTGGTGTTTTTGTGAATATATAGCACAAGTGTAATTATTAGAGAACTTTTTATTCACTGATACTTGTAAAAATAGATAGTTTACTTTAGAATTAGATGTAATAAAGTACTTTTTTTAAAAATTTAGGACCTGAATATATCAAGCAAGAGGTTCTTACAGGAGGTAGATTACACAAGATCCAAAATTCTTTAAGTAAAGTGCACAAAAATTGCATTTCACTCTCACATATTAATTATATTTGGTTGACTAGTTGCTCTTTACACCAAAAGGGTTAAACTGTCTTAGGTGTTTTTACTATCAGATGTTTGTACCTAACCATTACCCTATTTAAGATAGTTGCTTCTCAGTTATGTCACTTTCATACAGGGAAATTGAGGAAGAACAGAGTAGGACTGCACACTGCAGTTATGACAACAAAGAGTGCTGTCTATCTGGACATGGTGGTAGGAGATGGATATGTTGTATTTCTGTGGGAAATGACTGACAAAGAAAGAAACAAGTGCAAGGTCAAATTGTGTATTTTGTAGTGTTACAGGTTTTATGTTGACTTAAATCAGTAAATGTTTACTTTTCAACATTTTTTCTCATCCATCTCTCTATATTTCATAGCATGTAAGTAAAAGAAAAGTTGGCAACCGTAGTCTAGGGTGACTCAAAGGATCCTTTTCACTAGCTACTATACCGAGGTGTAGGGGAGGGTGCTACTTCATTCATAGCATATAAGACATATCTATTTTGCCCAGAAACCTCCAAATATCACTGCCTACTGTGTTGAAAGGCCAACTACTGAAGATGTGAGCTGTACAAATAAATACTTGGAGAAATGTACTTTATAGTGTTTTTTATAAAATGTGCTTGTAAAAGAGAAGGATGATAAATGTAATTGATGCAAGTACTTCCTGAAAAGTTCTTGGCACAACTTGTTAAATGGCAAACTTCTAAAATTAGTAAACCAGTTCATATACATTGGTAGCAATATCTCATCTACTGAAAGTGATGTCAATGTACACATAGGTAAAGCATGGACTGCTGTTAACAGGTTAATGACTATATGGAAATCTAATCTCTCTAATAAAATAAAATATTAATTCTTCCAAACTTTAGCTATGTTAGTACTATTTCATGGTGGGATGACTTAATGAAACACTTGAAAAAAATTTGATGCCAACTATTCAAAAATGCTGTGTGCTATTTTGAACAAATCCTAGAAGCAGCACCCAATAAAACAATAGCTGTACAGCCACTTCTTACCTCCCATCACATAAAACATTCAAGTAAGACAAGCGAGACATACTGGTCACTGAGCACTGCGGGTAAAGCAGGGATGAACTCATAAGCAACGGTCTCCTATGGACTCCTACACATAGACATACCAATGTTGGCTGACCAGCAAAGACTTACATTCATTCCAAGATTAATGGCCTGTAGGTACTGTTGGCAAGTAAGTCAAGGGAGTCCATGCTCTCAGCATCATTTGAAGATGATGGTTTAAAGAATCTGGAGAAGCATAGCACCAAGTATGTTGAAATGGGTGATGAATATGTAATGCCCCTGTCCCATTTTGTGGCTAAAAAATAGTGGGTCTGAATACCCAGCTATCCTCTTCATATTCTGTTACAATTCTGTAGTCAAAAAGGACAAACCATGACCTTAGATCATCCAACTGCCAAACCAAAAATATCAGTGTCAAATTTCACAATGATAACCAAGTTTTATCCCCAAAGAAATTCAGGACTGATGCACAAGTAAACAATCAGAAAAGAATACCAAAAACATTTATGTACACTGTACACATAGGCAAATTAATACTTACACAAAAATTATTTTGTAAATTATTGCGTATTGCTAAATTAATACAAAAAAAAAAAAAAGATAACATCTATTTTAATCCAACTTCTTGTTATTTGTTTTTGTATTTTGCTTGTTTTATTTTATAATTTATTTCAACATTAACCTTTTTATCACCGCATCCAGGAGACTCCTCTCCTACAATATTAAGCTACCATTAGTCATGAACTCATGATGCATAATTTGATAAATTCACACTACCCTTGCTACAAAAATGTAGAATAGCATACATTTTGGTGGTGTTAAGCTATGAACATTGATTATATAAGTAAGTAAAGTTGGTGACCATCGTCAAGGGCAACCAGAAGGTTCCCTTTTCAATAGCTACTACACCGAGGTGTGGGGGAGGATGCTACTCCTTTCCCTGGATTGTTTCACTTTACCCTTGATACGTACCTTATATTGCTGAGTGCTAAGCAAGGAGGTATCAAGTACCATTTCTAAAGTCTTTGGTATGACGCAACCTGAGATTGATCCCAGGTCTCCCGGACCATTGGCAAACACTCTACCCACTAGGCCAATGAGCCGGTTGTATTGATTATATAAATTGTTAAAAATTTAAACAACTTTCTTTTCTTTGGTACTTAAATGTTCAATGAAATGTTGGTTTAAATTAAGCATTTAGTATATAATATATATTACAGTAGTATTTAAAGAAACAATTTTTAAAAGTGTCCCAATGAGTAAAATTGTATACATATTGTTTCATGAACAAGTAGTATATGGAAGGGATTCAAAAATGAAAAAAGGCTTTCTTGATACGTGTATGTAATATAATCATGTAGCTTTACTGTCCTCTGGCAGGGTCAAAGACTGTCTCTATTGTTCAAAGAACAGAGGCAAAAAGGAGTTTCTCAGTTTTTGTGACACTCTCTAAACCTATCAATTATCTAAAGGTGATAATTATTTATTGTATACCTATAGCTTTGTATAGAAATATTAAATTTCTATTCACTATAAGTCCTATCATAAAGATTCTTTTTGAAATACAATAATATCTTGAGAAAATTTGGTCATTCATATACTTTTATTTTCAGCCTGTTAGAAATAAAAATAGGAGATTATATATCATTTCTAACTTTGTAGATTACATAACTGGCGTTTTATGATTGAAAACCAGCCTTGTACGAATATAGTCATCTTAGTATACCATAACTCACACTTACCAAAAAAGAATGAGAAGTAACACAGCAATGGAGACAAGATGTGTTTGAGATTAAAAGAATGATTTTATTCTTGTTTATCATCTGTTGATGTACAGACATGCATTCTAAATGTTGTTCATTTATTTATTCAGGAATATATCACATACCAGAGTTGAAGTTGAGAAGGGCCACGTTGAAAATCCACATGTGAAGATGTATTGCATATATGAATTGTCAAAAAAAAAAATCAATCCATTAAACCAAACTTATAAAACCATATAATTCTGTTTCTCAATCTCTACTGGCCATGTTTGTTGACTGTATTTTTACACTATAGTTGAGGTTAAAAGTGCTGTAAAAGTAACCTGAAGCCAAACATCTTTAGACCTTATTTTTACTATTCATGTCTCATTAAGGAACAAGAAAAGTTTTGGCCTGTTTACTAAAGTTTTCTCATTACCATGACTTTACTACTAATATTTGTGACCACCATTTTATTTTCCTCATTTTTTCTTCCCTCTGCGACTTATTTCCCCAAAAGTAGGTGCATTTAAATTGATATTGTGGGATCATGGGCAGCATAGGAGCTTTTCATTGTCAAACATGTCACTTATCCCAGTTATTCACATTACCTTGTTAGGGTTACAGAACTGTAAACACTCTGTTTTAGGAGGATAATAATTCTTTCTCTCTCTCTCTCTCTCTCTCTCTCATTTCTAAAGACTATCAAGAAAGATAGATTATTCTTCAAGTAACTCCCTTAGTCCAAAAAAAAAAAAAGGACTAATTTCTTTGAATCTTATCAAGTTGCTTTTTCTCTACTTGATATTATTTATTACATTTTTCTTCTTTTTCTTATCTAAGTTTTTTCTTTTTGTTCATTCTCTTCATTCTTTTTAGTAAACTACTTGAAGTTAATACCAAAGAATAAAAGAAAGAAAAAAAACATGGTCTTTAAAGACGGTGAGTCTCTGTGGCTAATGTACTGGACTGCAACCTCATTGTTGTGAGTTCAAATTCCAGTCATGCTATTACATTTACTTTCAAACTAATACCTTTAGTATGAACTCCCTTATCTCCCCCAGCAATGAATTAAATACTACCACTACTGATTAGTGTGACGGGGAAATTGACTAAAATCCCAAAATGGGACTTTATTTTCGCACGTGTGAAGACGGGGCAGGTTGGCACTTGATCCCCTACCGAAATAAGTCCTGTTCAGAGTTCTTTTCTCAGGCAGATAAGAACTGGCATATTACGTGAGGGAATAATTTAGGGCCAGACTGGCCACCGCTGGCAAAGGGGTCCAAAAATTTCACACTATCATACACCCACCAGGCCGCTAAACTTCTTCCCCTTCCGATAATAGAAGAATACGGGCCTATAGGTCTTAGTTGTAATAATACTAATATTGCTACAGTCGGCAACTCCGGTTTCCCGTGTGATACTTTAGGAATTAATAGGACAGTTCTAAGCAAGATAATGTAAGGCGAATAGAAGCTGAAAGGAAAGCATGGAATAATAACATAGACCACATGGTAAAATGAAAATACATAGGTTCTTTACTACGGTTATATATATATATATACGTTCAAAATGTCAAAGATATATAATAGGATAGTCCATGAATATAAATGTCTTTTCTTGGCTTTTATCCTTTTTCAAATTGAGAGAGAGAGTGGTAACAAAATTTGGGTGTAACGGAAAAATGTCCCAAAGTTACTTATCTTATTTTTTTGACGGGGTTCCTCTGGAGAATTTCTCTTCTTTCACGGGCTAATAGACTTTGTACTGTTTTTAATGCTGGCTTGAATCATTTTTGGAGTCCCTCGTGTCTCAGTCTTTTTGTCTTTAGCCCGGAGTAAAATGGCTATCGTCCGTCTGCCACGAGCGTTGCCCAAAAACTTCCTTTTTTTGTATTTACTTCCGTTGAGGGGAAGGGAACCCCACTTCCGTTTGGGGTCCCCCAGCCAATCATTTGGCTTCATTCTCTCTTTCCCCTTCCGATGTCCGGCGACCCAAGGTCACTTAAGTGCGAACATCTGTGTGACCCACATTCATTTCTAACGGTCACCTTTTGACTGCTAGATAATTTTAGTTCAACGGGGGGGAGAGTATCATTCCCACCTCCTCGTCTCCGTGAGCCATCACGTGACATTAGATATTCAATACTCTCCAGATCTCCAGAACAGGAGCCTCACCATCTGATGAAGTTTTATATCATACCCAGGAGAATGGATTATTAAAGGTATCTAAATGACTTAGTGGAAGTATTGAGGTACTTGAGGTGATCTTCCAATTTTTATTTTTCATTCCCTTGCTAATTCTAAGCAAAGAATGATGGGAAAGAAAAAGAGTCATTTCATCCTTAAAACTGTTTGCCTAAATTTATGTCTCTTGCATTTTTTACAAAATAACTTGCTGGCTTTCCTGTTCCTTTTCCTGGGGATTTTTTTCTGCTTTTTACCTTGTCCTGAATATAACACTAAACTCAATCATTTGTGAATGAACTGGAACTAAACCCTTTTTGAAAGTTTATTTTTTGTATTGTGTATTACCAGTTAAAATTACTTTCACGTGCACAAGGAAAATTTTTGATTTCACAAGTTACCAAATGTACTGCTTCTGAAAAAGATAAGTGAGTGGTGTTGCATTAAACTTTCAATTAACCATTTAGTGCTAATGTAGAATTTGGTATACCACATAGTTTCTATAGTAGTATGCAGTCTGCTGCATTGTTTCTATTGCAGTGTGTTCTTTATCTTTTAAAACTGATTTAAGTAATTAAAATTTAGTTCAAAGTAAAACATTAATTCTCAAATTTCACGTAATTGTAGCTCGCAATTCACTTTCCCATTTCTGTTTATTTAATGAAAGAAAAATTTTCTTGTTTGAAGTTATGTTTAGCATCCTTTTTGTGGGTACTTAAAAACAGGTGAAAATTCCTTCTTTTCGATTATGCTTTCTTTTTTCTTCCATGAGAGAACTGCATTCATGGCATAGTTCCGTTTCTTAGGCATGAGGTTGTGCTTTTTCAGAAATACATATACACATTCTTCACAAGAAATGACTGGCAAAATTTTTAGCTAATATCTTATTTATTGGATCTAGAATTTCTTCTTTTTTTCTTTTTTTTTTAACTTCAATCTAGTTTGAATGCTTATCTATTAAAGTTTATGACTCACAGGAAAAGTGACCAATAACTTAGAGGGAAGACTCATGACTCAAATGATTTAAACACACAAATAGATCCATAAAAGTGACCAATGACTTGCAGGAAGACTCATGACTTAATAACTTTAATCACATATGAAAATATGGTAGACTTTAAATAATATAAAAGTAACAGCCTGTTTGCCTAAAATCAGTATTGTCTTTTATTTCAACTTGTTGGCAGGGCTTAAAATATGCTGGCTGTATCCCCTATAGAGAGGTAAGACACCCCACTCCTTATAAGATGGGGTTCTGGATATGACTCTAAACTGATGGTGAAGCTCCAGTTTTGGAGATCTGGGGAATGTGGAGTATCCCTTCATTGCCATTACTCCCAATCAATCCCACTCTGATCTAGAGTGGTAGTACCTGTTAGGATCCCGTCTATGGGTCAAATAGCTCAGTAAGAATTATTTGAATTTAATTTGAAATTGCCATCATGTAAGGAAAACAGAAGTACTGGTTCTGCCATTATTCTCTCCTCATTTTGCTGCAAAGCACTAAGGCAATAGTTGAACCAAATGGTGACAAAAGAACATAGAACGAAAAAAATTATACATAGAAAATCTAAGATAACAGATATAGTTTTAACATAAAATATTAAATATGAAAAGAAAAAAGGAGAAAGTAGAGTTTAATAGTCTCCTATAGCCTCAGAGTAAAGAATATTACAAGAATGTAAGGTTTTGGAGTTGCAAATACATATCTAGATGCTAGTCTTGAAAAAAAACCCACTATTTTGATGGCATGGGTGCCAGGTGGCCTAAGGATTATCTGCTTTGTTGCTAAGTGAGTTTTGACTTATGATTCTTAAGGCTGGTGACCTTGATGGACAGGAGAGGTGTATCAGGGAGAAAGAGAACCTTTGAAAGCAGAACAGCCATTGTATTTTTGTCAGTAAAATGGTAGTAGAACTCTCAGCAGCAAACATCTGACTGGAGTCTTGTTAGATTTTTTTCAATTACCTTCCCAAACAATTGTGTCAAAATCAAGGGAAAATTTCATCTAGATCTGCATTTGTTTTTGTTTTTTTGTTTATTACAGAGCATTACATACTGTGAATACTTAGCTGTTTCTAATGATTGAAAACATTTTCATGCTTCTTCTTCTCAGGGGAGTTCCCATCATATAATGGTTAAAGTGCTGGACTGCAGCATGGTAGTTAGCGAGTTCAAATTCCAGTCATGCTATTACATTCATTATCAGATTAATACCCTTGGGAAAGGTATGAACCTTCTTATTCCTCCTGGTATGGATTAAATAGTACCTCTACTGTCATTCTACAAGGATGGCTTTGACATTAAATAACTCATTAAGGTTGATATGCCATTAAACAAAGACACTAAATCTTATTATTATTATTATTTTCAAACTTGAATAATTTGACCATTTTCTGGCTGATCACAGTCATATTCCTATAGCATGCATTGTTAAATTCCATTTTGGACTGGATATATCAAACCAAATTTCTCACTGTATCCTCGTATTTACAAAGTTTGGCACATGATCATTTTTTTATGGTGATCTTGTATAGCGAAATAATTTCTTCAAAAGATTTTTGTCTTTCATGTTTCAATGGGTACATCTACCAGTATAGATCTGAATACGACATAAAAATGTATTTTGATTTTTTTTTTTTTTTTTTCAGGATCAAATATTTGATTATGATCAAATCAATTGATGATGTCTTATCTGCTGTTGGTAGCTTTTTTGACCAGTGAGATCTAAACATCGCAACACAGATGGAAAAAGTGTGTAGACTGCAATGGTGATTATGGTGAAAAATAGACCTCATTTTGTCACATTCTATAAGAGTAAATATCTATACTGAACAATACCAAGAGAATTATTTCAGAAGGAACTTGTTTTTCACCTAGATCTGTTTCTCTTCCCCCCCCACTCTTTCTCTTTCACAAAGGTCCACTCTATATACTTCAATTAGGTGTCACTTTTATTCTGGTTCTCTTCCAACATTTATTGACTAAAGACTTAGGTATGTCATTTTGGACTAGTCTTGTTATTGATGATAACTACAGCATATTCATAATTGATTGTTACATAAGGACTCAAACCTGCACATGGGCATCACTCATATTACAAATGGTTGCTTCCACATATGACATGTGAAACAGTTTTTTTGTTTTTTTTGCTTTTGGTAAGCAAAAGTCATCAAAATATCCTATATTTGTCTAATTTTTAAGTATATTTATAGCATCCATGTGTACAGTTTTTTTTTATTTCTTCCAAGTTAAGCTAAACTTGATAACTAGGCATTACATTTAGGTGATGATAATTCTGAAAGAAGTCTATTTGGAAAAGTTGACAAGATAAATGTGTGAGGTCCTGAACTGATGACCATGAAGGAGACTAAAGTACCATTACACTAGGTAGGTTATTAGATGATGAAATATAGACATAAAATTTTAAGTGAACTTCATTTTGGGGGGGGGGCAAAGAGATAAGTTATCAAAAAAGCCAGCACCTAGAAGAAAGACAAGTTGATAAAGTTCAACATCTTGTCAGGTGGGCAAGCTGTAAAAAGGTATGCTTGAATGAGGTCACCAGCAATCAGCCATATAAATATCTGGCTTCATGATGTCGCCCACCTGAGGTCGAAGTAGGAGTAGGGTGTTTTGTGAATCCCAATATAAAATGACACTTTTCTTGATGCTCTTTCTGTTGGTGACTAGGATACAAGTAGACAATTCTTCACATAAATGGCGGACAAGGAACAAATCAAAGATACATGAAGAATCAGTTCCAATGAGAATAAAGAAGCTATTCCATATATTGTGTCTGTTATGCATTTCTTTCTGTTCTCATGGCCTCAGACTGAATGGAGAAAATTAAGCAACAAAGTCCTAATGTTTAAGATGGCTTGTGTTTTATCCTCTTCATCTGATGATTAACCATCATTGACTATGATACAATACTAAATATTAGAATAATTTCCATACATACCTAATACTTATTAATATACTGAAATATATTGATTGAATTTGGAGGAGTCTCTGTAACATAGTGGCTCACTTCAATGTCACAGTCTGCTGGACTGCAACAACATTGTAAGCAGGTTCAAACTCCTGTTACGCTATTACGTTCGCTTTCAGAATATTACTTTTGGGTAAAATATGAACCACCTTATCAACCACCCCTCAACTATGGGTTAAATAGTACCACTACTGTCTTTCTACAAGGATGGCTTTGTCATTGAATAATCCATGAAGGTTGATATGCCATTAAATAAAGAACCCAAAGCAAACTATTAAACAAAGAAACCAAAAATATTGATTAAATTCAGAAAATGGTTGAATACAGATTAGTTTGAATAAGAAAACTTTTGAATGAAGTGACATAATTTTCAAGTGAAAATAAATTTAAATTTCTTTCTTATTCAACAAAAGTGATCATTATGTTTTATTTTCTTTTAATGATTTATTTACCTTATAATAACTGTTAATGTGACCCATAGTAACACCGGTAGAAATAAAACAAAAAAAAACTTAAACAAATATATAAAGTTTCCTTCACTCTAGTAATTGTGTATATATATATATATATATATATATTGTGACACAGTAAAGTCTGGGGTAAGTTTGGAAAGGGGCTGATAAACAATAACTATAATTACAGCTGCATTTTAACATAGACCAGTAGACAAGTCAAACTTTGAATTGGTATACTTAAGTCAACTTTTGGCTTTTCATATAGCTGCCCACCAATTTTATCACTACTTCACCACTTTGCTTTACAGTACTAATATACTATTTTTCGCATTAGGGAAAAATAGATTAAGCACTGAATCTTGCAATTGTTTTTTACGTAAAACTTCTTTTAGGAAGTTTCAACTCTTGGTCTGTATGTTGTGCCTTGGAAATCAAGAAACGGATGCTTAATGGAAATTTACTAAGCTTTTTGCTTAGATGTGGCACAAGGCCATATGAAAGGGGCACCCAATGAGACTCGAACTCACTCGTGTAGGTTTGCTAGTCGAGCTTGCTAACCATTACACCACCAGAGGCGCCTGGAAACGGATGCTTAATGGTCATCAGGTAAGACAAGTGTTATAAACAGATCTAGTCTGTTATATATATTCAAATCAGTGGCAACTCCACATGTAGAGCTTTTTAGGCTCAGCCCAAGAGCTATTCTCTCAAATCTATCTATTTTAAAGCAAAAATAAATTCTCTCATAGCAAGTCATTTGTCTCTGGTTTTGGTTCAAATCATCATGAATGATTATTTTAACTTACTAATTTTTATAACCTTATTTTATTTTTATGTCTTAAAATGTTGATTTAAGTAAATTTAGTTGAGCATTCATAATAATGTTACACATAGAAAAAAATAATGTAGTTAGTTATTTCAGGCCCATGAAAATCATCCCTAAAAAACAAAGGAATTTTTTTTTAATAACATGACTCAGTCAAATAGATTTCTGGTTGAAATAATGAAAATAATCTTTAAAAATCTCAAATGTGTTTAACTCTCTCTTCTTCAAAGAATGTTTTCTTATCAACTTTAAAGGTAGATTTTGATGAAATATGATTTTTTACTGTTAGTTGTTATATTATATGAGAGACATTTAATAATATGACATTCGACCTAAAAGATTTGAGTCCCATCTAAGTTCTATGCATATATGTCTATAATCTGTTGACTCAGACATTGAGCAGTTAACATCAATTATTATAGTGGCAACTGAGACAGGTCATTAACCTGGCTGAATTTTTTTTTTTAAAGTACAACAGATAAAGAGAAAATATTGTTCTTTTTATAGAATGGCCACTTGTCAAGTAAAAACTGTGCAAAACGGCACAAGCAGAGGTTTTGATGAATTGTATTTAGAAAAAAATGTATGCTAAAATTCTTATATTCTAGATTATACATATAGAAAATTATGTTAAAAATATGAGTCCAAGTAACATTGGAGATATATATTTGCAACTGATTTAAATGCATTATTGAAAATTTTTTTAAAATGGTCAAGTATTAATTCAAGTAATACAGATAGAATTTTTTAGATCTTTTCTTTTCTTATTTTTTTCCAACACATTGGTAGTGAGTTGATAATACACTGAAAATCAGGAAGAAAGGGATTGTCAGTAGTCAAGAATTAAGGCAACTGTTATTGACATAACAGGATTAATATAAGTATATATGACACAAGCAAGAAATAAATTTGATCATGGCATAGAATTACCAAAATTTATCTAGTTATTTTTCATTTTGGTCATTTTTTTAAAATTTCATTTTGGTTCTTTTTCCTTTTGTTTCTTTTTCATGGAATTTTTTCATTTGGATTGTTGTACTGTAAACTACGCGTATACAAATATACACGGGAACATAATCAACTGATAATGACAACTTCAATAACGAACGAATACACTTCTTTACAAAAATATAAATCTCTCACACTTTATTTTCAAAAGGGTGATGTTCTGTTGTGTGTGAGAGATGAGTGGAAACAGGGACAGACTGCTATATTGACCCAAGTTCTTCTCTTTAACCATATCAGCACTTCTTTCGTAACATGGCTGGGGTTGTTCAACCATGGGTCACTGAGGGCCTAGCCCTCTGTAAGTTGATTCACACTTTGGCATTCCTGTCTCAACTGACTGATGGCTGCGGGCACCCTGTCTATATTCTTTCTTAATACCCACCTGCTTCCGCTCATCTTTGGCTTATTTACACAGGTGCATCTCTTAATTGATGGCTCGGCTGAGGGTCAATATATAACAGGATCATTTTTCATGGAATTTTTTGATTTTGGTTATTTTTCATGGAATTTTTTGATTTTGGTTATTTTCATGGAATTTTTTCATTTTTGTCATTTTTCATGGAATTTTTCATTTTTTTCATTTTTCTTGGAATTTTTCATTTTAGTTCTTTTTCCTTTTGATTATTTTTCATTAATTCTTTTATTTTGGTTCTTTTTCATTAAATTTCATTAAAATAAATGTTGCTTTAACTTTTGTGTACCTGGTTGTATGGATAAATGATACAAATTTTACTTTGAATAATTATAGATTATGTAGTCACTATTTGCACATGTCTTTACTTTAAATTAACAAAGTTTATATCCCTCTTTGTGTCATTTCATCCTTTAAGTAAAATTGTATAATTATTCAAGTTTTAAGTATCAAGACTTAAAATCTGATATGAAATATTTACATTTTTATTTCTTTTTTGTTCTCTTCATTTTTTAGCAATATCAGTGAAGATGGACCATGTCATTGAGGATTTTTATGGTGTCTATCTGCTCTACAATGTGAACCCTAGTTTCAAAGGTCGTATCTACATTGGATATACAGTTGACCCAAACAGACGCATCCAGCAGCATAACACTGGTACTCATGCAGGCGGGGCTAGAAAAACAAGTGGCAAAGGTCCTTGGTAAGTTTTTTTTATCATTTTGTTAAATACTGGATGTATTGTAACATTGTAAGTAGTTGTGAATAGATAGGTTATTTTAAAAAAAGACAGAATAAAGACAAATTAACAAAGTTCAAGATCTTATCCAATAGGCCACGTGTAAAAGATATACTTGGTCTAGCACTGCAGACTGAAAACAGCAGTTAACCAGGATTTGGTGGGGGCTGTATTGATGATGCTTCCCCCCATACAAGTAGAAGAGAGGGCTCAATAATCTTTGAACTCCAATAAAAAAAAAAAAGCTGTTTTTTTTTTTTTTTTAATTCTCTTTCTCTCTCTCTCTCTTTCTTTGGTTGCTAGAGACATATGGAGACCAGCAGTAGTCTTTTCAGAGAGTGATTTGAACCATGCAAAGATACAGGAAGAACTGATTCTTACTCGAATGAAGAATCCACACTGTACATTGTATCTTTTATTCAATTCCACCTACTTCCATGGCTTCAGAAACTGAATGGAAGGAATAACACAACAGAGGTCTTAACACTTAAGGCGAGTTACATTTTTGTTTTTCCTCCCCTATCCAACAACCAGCCATCACCAACACAGCAGTTATGACTATGCAACAATATTCAGATGGTACATTAGTTGTCTGAATTTCTGAGATGAAACTTAATGATTTTTATCATTTAGGGTTTTTGGATTATTGTCTTCATCTTTATTGTTATTTCCACAACATTTCAGCTGATATGTCGCCCAGCCTTCTCCAGATGTTTGTAGAACTTAGGAACCTACACGGAACTTCGAACTACATCCGTTATTGAATCCACGGGGGTCGTCTGTTCTGATTGAAGACCGGAGGACATATCGGTCGAAACGTTGTGAAAATAACAATAAAGATGAACATAGTCCAAAAACCCTAATGATAAAAATCAGACTTGAAATATTGATGATGAAATTAACACAAAAAAGGCCCTCACTTATTCTAATGATAAGTTAGTATGTTAAAATGTGATTGAAATTTACTATTGTACATTGTTGTATTTATCACATTTCAACCTCTGCACTTGCTCACCTATCTTGGGTATCTGTTGCATTTTGTAACCTTCAAGAAATGTCAAACAGAGCCTCTTGCTTGATATGCTGGAGCTTGTTGTTTTCTGCCACACTCTATATCCTACCAGCTCAGTTGACTGGGGCTGTAGAATACACTGATTGCATTGCTGCAGAAGGTTAAGATGCCTCTCCAATGATTGTCCTCGATATGACACTAAACTACATCTGATGGTAAGGCTCCAGTCCTGGAGTTTTGGGGAATGTGGAGTATCCCTTTATTGCCATTACTCCCTGGTCCACTCTGACCCGGATTTGTAGCACCTGTTAGGATCTGATCTATGAGTCAAATAGAAATATGTAATCATTTTCTAAGCTTGAAACCATTTAACTGTGTACAAATAAATTACTGATGTTAAATTGGTTTATTAGTATTACACACATATATATATATATATATATAAATAGGATTTGTCATTGAATAACTTACAGAGGTTGATATTACATAGTAAGTTTTCTTGGAACCATTTAAATGTATGTAAACAAATGAGCTATGGGTCATTTAAAGATATTACATAGAAACTATTTGTTTACAAATCATATATATATATATATATATATATAAACAGGATTTGGCATCAAATAACCTACAAAAGTTGATATACCATAAAACACAACTACCTAAGTAATGTCCTTCCATGAAATTTTCAGAACTCTTAACTATCACATCTTTATAATCCTACTCTGTCTGTTTGACTGCACTGCCTCAATCAAGGTTTGAACTCATATCTTCCAGGGAATCATATATACTTTACAATTGCTTTTATTCACTGGGCCAACAATGTGTTCGATTTGATAGATTGATTTTTATAGTATATCAACCTATTCTAAGTTATTTTATGCCTAGAGGTTAGGGAATCGTGTTCATTGTACATTCATATTTACTTTTTTTGTTGTTTCTTGTTGAGAGAGGTACCTGCCAACTGTGGTAAGCAGGCCAGGGTGAAATAGAGCAGGCAATGTTTGGGGCACCTTTTCCAGCCCGTTACCCATGGTGTGGTGGTGAGCAGTGCTGTCCTGGAGAGGGCTGCTCAGACACTCAAACGCCTACCAAACATTATTTCTGCTCTAGTCAGTAAGAAGCGACCATATAGTCTGAATCGCCTGTGTGTAGATTTGTGGCTATGACTTCCAGTGTACCTACACCTGTCACTTCATCACTCGCCCTTTGCCATAGAACTTGAGGTAATAGGATGAAATAAAGGTTGATTGAGGAGTTGATTGACTTTGTTTAAAGGGAAGTAGGTTTGCGCAGAGCCAACATCACTCTCTTGTATTGGAGGGTCTAATCCAGTGGCAAGACTAGGTCAAGACGGCTGAAGACCAGAAGGGATGCAAGAGCTGCCAGAAGGTGACAAATACACCTGCAGTACTCCACTGCTGATTTTCTGTACGGGTTTACTCCCTTACACCAAGGGTAGGCAGCTACTGATATACACCTCCCGGATTTGATAACATGTTTGTATATTACATAGTTCTAATACCCTTGGGAAAGGCATGAATCCAAATATTCTCCCTCCAGCTATAGGTAAATAATAGAGTAGACTGGGCTCTTTAACCGTGGTATGTCAACTGGTCTAAGAGATGAAAAACTATGAATTTAAACCTGTTAAACTCCGCTTAAAAATTAACCTTCTCTCTCATCCTGTTCGTGCTGAGGGGTTGGGTAAATACATACATCATTGGCTAATAAAGGCAATTTCCAAAAAGGTATTTAGTCATGTTTAGATTAGTGTATGTTTTATACAGATTTGATTTAGGTCAAACTCAACTTCATTTCCTCTTTGTTTGTTCATCGTCATGGGATGAGATTAAACAAAACCAGTTTGTATCGGCACTTAACAGATGAATGACAGGAGATGATTAAATTTTTAACTCAGGAAAAGCGTTGGTGGGTGCCTATTGTGAGAGTGTTGGATATAGAATAGACTGCTTGTTTCACATAAGTTTATTCCTGGTCAGATTCAGCTGCAAAATTGATTGAGATAAAGTGGGATTATCATGGATTATGTTTAGGTTATAATAAATCTGAGATTTTCACTTTTTCCAGATGAAATTTATTTCTAGATTTTACCTGCATTAAGCTAACTCAAAATTAAATTTGAAACAGGTTTTAAGCAATTTTATATTGCAGTGTATCCTCATCTAAAACCAATTGGTTTTATCTATTGATTTCAATGGCATGTCAACCTGTATAGGGTTATTTTATGCCTAGAGTTTAAGGAATTATATTTACATTTTTTTTATATTTGTTCCTTTAGAGTTTTTGTACACAGTTATATGATATTGAGTACTACTATCTAATACAGTTAGTTTGCATACATTTATATGGTTTCAAGTACTGCTATCTAAAACTAATAATTGTGTAATTTTAACTTATTTCTACTCATTAATCATTTGTTCACACAGTTATATGGTTTCAAGTAAGTAATGATGATAATCCTTAGTAAACAATTAGAGCTTAAGTAACTATACTTAATAAAGATAACTTACAGTTATATAGTTGTTATAATGTGTATTTCATTAAACAAGAAAATAAAAAGTAGTTAAGTAGTTTTGTTGGTGGTAATAAATCAAACACATAACAACAATCAAGTTGTATTTGATAAATGGTGTCTGTCCAAATCCGGATCCACTAATCTTAATTTATTAACTATATATATATATATATATATATATATATATATATATATATGCGAATTAGAATAACACATTTTAATACAATGTGAGATACAGGTTTACCTCCTCAGCACCTCCCCTTGAACTAAATTTCTCTTAGAAATTAGCTAATATCTTTTCCTTTTAGTATTCAAACTAAAAGGTTCCACTCTCTTCCTTTTCCGGGTTTACATTTCAATTATGGGAATTGGTGGAGTGGGCATATTGAACACTTCATAAAGTACCTCCATTGGAACTTCCTCTCCTTCAATGACATTCTCAGTGTATCAAGGTCTCAACTGATTTATATGTCTTTGGTGTTCATATTTCTTACCCTTTAACATATACATCATCCCTCCAACTCTTTTACTTATTACACCCTCTTTCCAGAATTCCTTTGCACTACAATACATTTTTAAAAATACCTTGTCTTCCAGCCTAGAATACTTTGGAGTATATTTTGTGTTTTTAAAATTTATGTTATTTGAGTAAATTTTCTCTTTTTCCAAACTTTTGCAGTCTATCAGACACAAATCGAATTTTCTGGGAAATCATTAATTCAGAAGGTGATTTACCTGAAATTGTGTTTGGATTGGGTGTAATTCTATATATACTCAGGAACCGTTGAATGCTACTTTCTTCCATATCTAGGCCATTATTTTTCTTTAAAGCCCTTTTAAATGTATCTACAAACCTCTTGGCTTGTCCATTCAACCTTGGATTGTATGGAGGGTTAGTAACATGTTCAAACTCGCATTTTAAAATTTTTTTTCTTTACAAAAACTGTGGGTGAAACCCAGTTTGAGTAATTAATTTTCGAGATGACACCTAGCTTTTCTAATCTTTCCAATTCTTTGTTGACTGGCTCTAATGCCACAAAAGGTGCTTTCCTATTGGGCTTAAGCACAGGTTTCACTTTTTTTTCTGTTCGAATTTCATTTTGGTTTTCACACACCAAGACCTTCTGAAAATACATAAGGAAAACAGTTCTTCAGATCATCAACCAGTTTTTCTGTTTCTTTATTTTTACTTTTTGAAGAAACGTCTACTTTGTTATAATATGAATTTATTGGCAGCTATAGTCAAATAATACAATCCAATCGCTACCAAATAAATTTGATGCATTTTGTAATACATACACTTTTGATTTTAACATTTTTTTTCAAGAAAAGGAATATGTCGCATAAACTCTCCTTTAAAGTTTAATTTCTTTCCTGATGCTCCTCAAGCCACTATGTTTCTTTTCAACGGAGAGCTTCCTATCTGTTTCCACATCAAAATATTAATGGAAGATATATCACTACCTGTGTCAAGCTGTAATTTTATGTTTACACCATTTAATTTTACATTTGCATATTTCTGTTTCTGCCTCTTCTCAATCTCTTTTTCTTGACAGTATCACTTTTACTCTGTCATTAAACCTTTTATCTTTATTTTCCACTGGACACTGAATATTTTTATTTTTGAAAGTACCATTTTTTTTCCAAAATTTTTATTTTTCCATCGGCAGTGCTTAGTTTATGGCCAAAAAAAACACACAAAAAACACTTTATTTTTAAAATAAGTCTTTTTTAAAATGTAGCCCACTTCATCCATAGCATAGAGATGGTTTTATATATATATATATGTATATATATATATATATCTTTTGCAGATTTCAATTTAGTTCTGACTGCATGAACATGTGAAATATCTTTCTCTTCAAATGTAAAATTGTCGTATTTAATATTTTACATATGTTGACACTTCTTTGTGATTTTCTGCAAAGTTATATCAGGTTCCTGCTCTATTTTATTTAATATTCATGAACGAATGTCTTTATCGTGACTGGCTGTCAATCACTGAACAAAAATTACCCAGTCAGCTGGGGCTGTAGAATACACCAACTGCTTCTCTGCAGAGGGGTAAGACACCCCCTTCCAAAGAGTGTCCTGGATATGACACTAAACAATCTGATGGCGAGGTTCCAGTAATGCTGAGTACCCCTTCATTACCATTGCTTCCAGGTCCACTCTGCAATGGGATGGTAGCATCTGATAAGGGCCCTATCTATGGGTTAAATGGAACTAAACTGCATACTTATGCTAAACTGAATTATTTAAATTAGAACTGTTTGACTTAATTTAATAGCTTGAAACAGAAATATTTTTGACAATTAAACTGTGTACTTATGCTAAACTGAATTGTTTGAAATGGAACTGTTTTTGACATTGAAACTGTACTTATGCTAAACTGAATTGTTTGATATAGAACTGTTTTGACATTTAACTGTGTGTAAACAAAATCTGTACTGATATTAAACTGAATTGGTTGAATTAGAACTGTTTGAATAAACTGAATAGCTTGAAATAGAAATGTTTTTGACAATTAAACTGTGTACTCATGCTAAACTGAATTGTTTGAAATGGAACTGATTATTTGTATAAAAATGGATTTGGCATTAAATAACCTACAAAGGTTGATATGCCATAAAACCCAAACAACCAAACTGAACAAAAACCAAACATTTGAACATATCAATGGATAAATCCTTCTAATTAAACCTTTCACATTGTTAGTTTACATTTCCAACAAAACTGACAAAATCTTCGTCCTCTTGTTTTCTTAAATTCAAACACTTGTATCTGGTATGAAGCAAACTCTTTCTTTCGTCAAAAATACTGGACAAAAATTTTTTTGTTTCGTCAAACAAAATCTCGTTTTTTTTTTTTTTTTTGGTAAAATCAAATTTGTATACTTCATATTCTCGTCAGTGCCAAGTCTTTGAAGCAACAAACTTACTTTCTGCCCATCTGACCAAGAAGCAGATCATTTTGAAAAAATGATCTTGAATCTTTGATAAAATACTAGAAATATTATTCTTTCTTCTGGGCTATACTTGAACTCAGAACTTGAATTTGCAATTCATTCTGCCGTAAAAAATTAGAATATCTTTTATTTTTGAATATTGCTAATTGTTCTTTCCTAATTGCATTTAATTCTTCTTGCAAGCATTGTTGAGTCCTCTATTGTTGAACTTGTGCTTCTGCTAGAATTTAAACTGCCTGTATAAGTTCTTTTACACACTCGACCCAAACAAAAAAAAAATTTAATATTTAGGTTTTTTTTTTAGATAGGCAATTTTTTGCCAGAGTCACAGAAATTGTTTTTAAAACAACAGAGATCACCGTTTCCTTTTACCACCGAATTGTGAAAACTATGAAAATTTTGAATAAATACTATTTTTAAAATAAATTTCCAAACATTTTAGAACACTTGTTCGTAAATTTGTGACACAGTTTCAAACCTAAGTCTAAATCACAATTTTTTCCATTATAAGAACAACACACAGTTCTTCGTAAATTTGAGATGCAGTTTCAAACTCAAGTCACAATCACAAAAATTTTTTAATTTTTTTTTAAACAAGTGCATAATAATACTTTTCAAAAGTCACACAAAATATTACTTTACATTGACTCACTTAAGTCAAAAAGAAACCAAGACTTCTTTTTTACTTGCCTTACTTGGATGATGTGAAAAAGAAATTCTAGTCGTATCCATAGTTGACTGTAATTCTTTTTTTTTTTAGTTAAAACCAGGTTCTAACACTCATTCCTAAATCGTCCATTTGTTAAAGATTCATTCGCTTTTAGGGAATATCCGCATCACCAATTTGTTATAACGTGTACTTTATTGAACAAGAAAATAAGAAATAGTTTTGTTGGTGGTAATAAATCAAGCACAGAATAAGAGTCAGGTTGTATTTGATAAACAGTGTCTGTCCAAATCCGGTTCCACCAATCTTAATTTATTAACTAAATATATACACATTGGAATAACACATTTTAATACAATGGGAGACACAGGTTTACCTCCACAACAAAAGTATCAAGTATTCCTGTCTAATATAAATGATTTTTACAAAGATTCATTTAATTCATAAATGGGACCCTAACATATACTTCTACTCTGAGTCTGAAGGCACATGGGAGTAATGGCACTCTCCTGGTCTTCAGAATTAGACCCTCACCATTAGATGCAGTTTTGTGTCATACTCAGGACACCTTTTTCTTGCAAGGGAGGGTGGTCTTACCTGTCCCTAGGCAATACAGTTAGCATATTCTAAACTCTGTTGACAGGGTGAAAAGGCCAATTGATGATGTATTTACTTATAAACATGCTTGTTTGGCCTACAATATTTGGTCAGCTTGTCTGAAGAGTGTTAACTCATCTTTTGATGTCAAAAGTTTAATGTCATATAGATATCTGATTTCGACATTTTTGATGATAGAACCCATCCCGATATGTCAAAAGTACAGTTAATGGTAACAATTAATATAATTAATCTAGAATTCTATCATATATAATATTACGCTCCAACAACTCTCTTTCTGAATTTTTTGAATAGACATTTTTGATTATGATAATGATTATTTGTCATAAGACCTACACTCTTTTTCCTAAAAAATACCTAAAAACTTATCAAGCAATTACACAAAAATATAAATATGAATGTACAATGTGATTCCCAAACTTCTAAGCATAAAATAACCGTAGATAAAATGCCATTAAAATCAGTCAATCTATAATAACAAACTGTAAATAAAACCGTAGATAAAATGCCATTAAAATCAGTCAATCTATAATAACAAATGTACATAATAAAAGTGTTGTCTTATATTCTATCAAACATATTATCCTTTTTATCCATTCAGAAATTTAAAATTTAAGAGTTTTTTTCTCTCAAACTCCAAATATTTTATTTCCCAAAATCATAAAATTGAGCTTGTTAACTCTTTTGCTATAGCAGTTTCCAATTTTCAATGTGGATTTTTAAAAATGTTACTTTAAAATGAGGCTTCACAAAGTGATCCATTTAGTTTCCTAGGTACAAATACAATTTTGTTTGGGTAAATAAAAGCATAGGGTTCCACAGGATATGAATTTGCTAGTTAAATCCTTTTATAACAGAACAAAAATTGCTGGATCATATAGATTAGTTGGCAGATATTACGCACCTAGCAAAATGCCTGATTAGACGTGATGGCTATAAGTGATATTTTGTTCACATATAATCCATTCAAAACATACCAAAATATACATTTAAATGAACAATCTGCCTCTGACCAAAAAGATCCAGATCCTTTTGTCATCCTTAACAATGCATATAAGCATATTTTCACAAAAGAAAACATTTAAAAACAATTTTATTTTAAACAAATTATTTTATAAAAATACTGTATTCTAAAATATCCCTTTTTATAATAGTTATAAGATGTCTTTAGAAAGAAGATTTAATAATAAGGATGAAAATATAGATTTAAAAAAGAAAGAAAAATTTGAAAAAGTAAAATAACAAATTTTGATTCTTGTCCAGGGCATGAATTTACTAGTTTGCATTTGTAAATTTCTTTTTATCAGAAGAACAAATATTTTTGGATCATGTTGACTTGTTGCTATTGAAAACTATAGCAAAATATCTCAAGCTTTGTGCAACTTTTGAGCACATTTTACTAGCTTTTTCAAGTTCATATATGGTGCAATCTAGGTTCAGCCTTGTGCATTATTTACTAAGCATACAGAGAAGCACTTTGAGCATAGAACAAGGTGAATTGCAGCTCAAACTTACAAACCTACTGCTTAATATTCATGATCTTCCCATTAAAATATAATTCAAGAATTAAAGTTAAGTTTGCATTTATAGTTTATTGATTCTTTTCTCATTTAAATTGTATTAAATACTGGTAAATCAGTTATTTTGTAATTTAATATCCTGTTGATTTATTTGGGGTGAATGGAAATTAAATTTGGTTACAAGTGGTGGATCAAGTAACAAGAAATCCTGCTTTAAAACATTGTATACAGTAATTTGTGTATCTCTTTATCTGAGCCAATGTGATCAAAAGCAACTCCATTAGTCACTAATTTAACTCAGTTTCTTAGTCTGAATCATGAATAATTTCTTCCAGATGTGTTCAGTGAGTGACATGACACTAGAATTTGACTATATTTGGATATGGTCTGATAAATTCAACAATTAATCCAGAATTTTCCTAGAGCCAAGAATATATCCACTCTCAGCTTAAGAAAACTAATATGTAGTGAAAGGATTTGTTTTGAAGGTAGCACAAATTTAGCAAATTATGCAAAAGTTCATAACAATATGTAGCTTAATATTAGAGACAAGGTGTCTTCCAGTGACTGTGATTAAACCTTAATGCTGAAAGGAATTATAAATAAAACACAGAAACAAATAACAGGAGGTTTAGTTGAAGAGATGTTGTCGGGTGGAGGTGGGGTGGCAACAAACAATAATTTATAAAAATACATTTTTGTGCGAGTATTGATTTTTTTCATATATGTACATAAATGTTTTTTATTAATTTCTAACTTGGGTGTCAGTCTTGAATTCCTTTGAGAATATGATTTGGTTATCATCATGAAATTTAGGGCTGATATTTTTGGTTTGGTGGCTGGAGAATATAAAGGTCTGTCTGTCCTCTTCAACTACTGGACTGCTACTGACTAAAGGACAGGGGATAGTTGGTATTTAGACCCAGTAACTTTTAGCTGCAAAATAGAGGAAAATTTTCTCTTTTTAGATATGATGAATCACTTGGGTTAGAGACCATTATTGCTATAATGGTTAGAGTGTTTGCCAGTGATTTGGAAAACTGTGTTTCAATCCCAGGTTGAGTCATACCAAAGAATCAAAAAATGGTGCTTGATGCCTCCTTGTTTAACCTTCAGTATCAAAAAGTATGGATCAAAGGTAAGTGGAGCAATCCAGGGAAAGAAGTAGTGCTCTCCCCTACACCTCGGTGTAGTAGCTATTGAAAAGGGAGCCTACAGGTCGTCCTCATCTATGGTCAGTCAACTTATAACTAGGTCTAAGAATACCTTCACTCCCAGCTGAAGATAGCTAATGTGTAATGTGAAGTGAAAGGGTTAATCCAAAATTATCCTATTCTATTACTAGGTCTAAGAATAACTCCACTCTCAACTAAAGACAGCTGGTGAATAAAATGTTCTTAAACCCCATAACCCACTTTTAACAAAGTTGCACCTGTATTTTAGATAACTTTACTTCACATTTTGTGAACAAAGCAGGAAGTGACAAAAACATGGATTTACAAATTAAAATTGCGATATCTGATTTTATAGTGGGGAGGAGTATCCCATGAGTTAATGGAAACATTAGGTTTATAAGTCCCAAAAACTCACTCTGAATAGTCTGGCGAGGACACATGGCACAGTGGATAAGGTATTTGGTTGGAAAGTGCTCCTGAGTGAAATCATCTGGAGCTGCAGGATCAATCCCAACAACAGGTAAAAAATAACTAACTTGATATAGCTTAATACTTTTACTCGGTCATGGTTAACAGAATTGGAACCGTCTACTTCTGTGGATCAAATAAAAGGATTCAGTTTGAAATTCTGTGTGGGTCCCCAAGTTTGACATGAAACACCTGAAAAAAGCCAAAGGACATATCGACCAAAACATTGTGAGTGTAACAATTAAGATGAGATCAATAGTCCCAGTATTCTAAGTAATAACAATGTTTACTTCTGTTTTTTTATCAAGGAAATGAAATAAGAATGGGGAATGCTTCTGTTAGTTGTGAGATTTTAAAAAAGAACTTAAATGGATTGAATAGAAGCCTTAAATTATAATCAAATTATTTTATAAACTGAATGTTTTGTCTGTTTCTCTTCAAACCTGTAATGTTTGTTTAGTCAGGTTGAGTAAACAGTTAATAAAAAACAGTTACGAAGTGTTTAATTGAATATGTGGACATGCATACATAGAGATACATGTTTAGACACATTTGTTCTAACCAAAACATTCTTTCTACAAGAATTTGCTGGAAATTATGGATTATTGATACAATCTGAGATGAGGCCATTTGCATTTGACTTCATGGTTATGCCTTTGAGAAACATTAATCCATTTCTTCTTTAAACCCCCACCTCCAATGGGTAAATAGGGTAGGATAACTCTTTAGCAGCAGCCAGTCTATGATTTGAGAGATTGATTTTAAAGGCATGTCAAATTATTGAGGGTTATTCTATGCCTTGAGTTTAGGGAATTGCCTTTGTTGTATCTACACTTTTTGTGTAGTTATTTCTTTAGAGTTTTTTTGGGAGGGGTGTTGCATACAGTCCGATTGAATACAAATAATTTTAAACAGATCTATTTGACCCATAGATGGGACCCTAACTGGTACTACCACTCCAAGTCAGAGTGGAACTAGAAATAATGGCAATGAAAGGGTTCTCCACATTGCTCTGATCTCCAGAACTGGAGTCTTAGTGTCATACCCAGGACACCCCAATTTTCATAAAGATAAATTTAAAATGTGAAAAATAAAATTGGGAATTGTATCACTAATGAATTTTTTTGTGGACCCATTTTGTTTCTGTCTTCGATTTATGCTTTCTAATGCTTGTAAAATTCATTTCGTGACTTATCTCTCTTTTGTTCCTGTGACTGTTTAATTCTTGATGATAATTGATCCGAATTCACTGTTAATTTGATACTTTTCACTTTATTTTTGTTAGGTCTCTATAAAGTTGGACATTAATGTGATTGAAATCTCTTACCAGAAAAGTAAACATTGTTAGCATTTTTACAACTATCCATTAAAAGTTTTTAAAAAGATAAGTCAAAAACAAAACAAACAGTAACCCAACTCAAGAAAATTTCAGTCTTGCTTTTTTTCCTTACTTGATTATCTATCATGATGTTGGCTTTATTTAAATTTGTCAATGCCGGTTAGGAAGTGCCTTGTTATTTTAAGAGTGTCTTTTGTACCCATCTTCTCACTGCTGTTTTTTTTCTCTCCTTCAAATATCATATTATGAAGATAGTGTGCTACTTCAGCCTTGTTTGATCTAGTTATCTTTGTCCACCTGAAACAGGTATGAGAAGAAAAATGATTAAGAAGTCCATAAGATAGATTGTTATGTCTGGAGGGTGCGGAATTTTCAAACTTTTTCAGAATGAGGACCACATTGCATATTTTACAAATATTTGTAGAGGGGCAGAATATGACTATTAAAAAAAGAAACAATGCTGACCTTAAACTGAATAATATATGAAATACTAGGGTGAGTCAAAAGTTTTGCATTATTTTGGTAACATGATAGACAATTCAGAGGTGACAGATGCTTTTGCCAACATAGTGAAGGTGAAAAATGACACTGGATTATGAAATGCTGGACTTGCTTGATACTCTCTGAATGCTACTTCCTGGATTTACCTCTATGGTTTAGAACATGGCCCAGAATTCACAGTTTTAGGTCTACTTGACCTTTTCTGATTGTCAAGGTTCTTGCTACTACATGAAAATTTTTACTGTACTGTGATCTTTGGCACAATTATGGCTCATTTTGAACTCATAAAGCATAAGTTCTTGAATTAGACTCTGTCGCATGTTTATCACTGACTGTATCCGCTGCAGTAGAGTAAGACCCCTACCTCAAAAAGTGTGTGTGTGTTCTGGGTATGACACTAAACTACATCATCTGGGGAGTGTTGAATGTTCCTTCATTGCCATTACTCCCAGGTCCACTCTGACTTAGGATGGTAGTACTTGTTAGGATCCCATCTATGGGTCTAGTTCATTTGAAATTTTGTATTCAATAGGAATACTTGATGCCACATAACTGGAAATTATTTGTATTAATTGAAAATATAATTGTTTACTAAGGATTATTATTATTAGTTAGTTGAAATCATATAACTGCAAACAAATGACTATTATTAAATAAAAATAATAAGTTGAACACATTTAATTATTAATATTAGATAGGAATACTTGAAACCATACAACTGTGTCCAAATTATTTGTATTAGATAGGAATACTTGATATCATGGCTGAGCAAAAAACCTCTTAAGAAACAACTGTGAAAAATGTAAATATAAATGTACTAATAAAATAATCTTGAACAGATTGACATGCCATTAAAATCAGTTAATCAATTGTAGATGCATCTTGTATTATTCATTGGACAGAAAGTTGCTGCAGGCTTGATAAAATCTTATTTCAAGCTTGATTGGTTTAAGGTTCATAGTTCAGAGATTCTTGGTTTAGTCTGACTGATATCTGAATAGGCTTTTTTTTTTTTTTCTTCTTTTTTTTTTAAATTATTATTAGAAGCATTGTCAATAATAATCATCACTCTCATCATCATTATTTTCCTTCTTGTGAGTTTTTCACACATTTACTTTACCAGTTGTGTCCATCATGTCTTTTTCATCTTACTTGGATGGTTTCTGAGAGGGGTGGGGAGTGGCCATACAACACCGGTTTTGTAGGATGCTGCTTCCAGGATTTATTCAGAAAAGTATGCAGCATCATTGTGTAGTTTCCCTCTTGATTTTTCTCCAAGTGTTGTGTTAAAGTTCAAGTGGTGCAATCATACAGTAATTCTAACATGGCTACCGCTTCGAAGAATGCACATCTTATTTTATTTAGGAGATCAAATTTTTGTATGGTGGATAATCTGTCAATAGCAATTCATGCTTTACCTCTGCGGATATTGACATCATGCCAAAATCCTTGGTACTGTGGCACTACAGGTAGGCAGTAGCAGAATAGTAAGATATAGCCTTAAGCAAAGGAATTAGCAATAGGTGATTAGTAAAAGAAATCAGAAAAAGTAATTAGGGAGGGTTAGTTAGATTAGCACCTTGATGCATCTGAGAATCACTGGGTGCAAACCTGAAATTAACTTACATTTAACTTAGTAATATAGAACAAAACCAGCAAGTTCTAACTTGCAATTAAACTTTCAATGCAAAGAAGGAGCCATTATCTGATAGATAAGTGTTTTATATGTTTACATTAGGTTTCCAAGGGCAAAGTGTCTGCTCTTGATTTCGGGCTGTCTACTTAGATAGTGCAAATTTTGAAATATCCAAAGCTTCATTGTTTCTTTATCTTGGTTATCATAAGAGGTGGTCATGAGTGTAGCCCACACATACCACCAATTGCAGATACTTTGTCTGAAAGTTCCATAAAAGAAAAGAAATGTCCCTGTTGAAATCAGTTTTGGCGTGAATTCTTGGTGAATTTATGTTGATTCACTTCAGTTCTCCATCTCTAGACATAAAAGCACTCAGTTGGCAGTGCTTAGAATATACTGATTCTATCTCCTGTATCCTTAATAAACAGTTATAGTTTCAAGTAACTGTTCTTAATAGAAATAATATACAATTATAATATCAAGTATTTCTACCTAATACTGGATTTTACCTTTCCTAAAAAAAGTGGGACTATACTAAAAAAATATGAGTAATTCAACTATAGTTCATATATATATATATATATATTCTTCAATCCAGTAAATCCAGAGTAGGGAATGATTCCGTAAGGACAAATAAATTATTCAAAATTCGGATATTTAAATATTCCTGGTAGAGCTCAATGTAAATAATTTCACAGAGCAAATATTATTTCAAGAAAAACCAATATTCGGTCACATTAGGATTATGAATTTATTTTCATCCTGTTTAGAGCATTGATATGAATCAAAAACTCCATTTTTTTTTTTTTTTCGGGTTGGATCTGAAGAAGTACTGTTAAAATTTTTTTTTTTAGTTTTTGATTCATATCAATGCTCTTAACAGGATGGAAATAAATTTATAATCCTAATGTGACCGAATATTTTTTTTTCTTGAAATTATATATATATATATATATATATATATATATGTTATACCAGAACTATACACTCAGTGACTCTTTTTAGTATGACACCGGTAAAGATATAAATGGACGGTGTCTGACTACTTCAGGGGGAAAAAGCGTTGATTGCTCTCTGATAGACTTGCCAACTCTTCGGCTTGTACCTGTGGAATAACTGTATTGAACCAACGATACAACAATATATATATAAAAAATTTTGTTTTCTGTTAAACTGTTGGTATGAATCTATTTTAAAATTTTGTCTGCATTAAATGACTCACTGAGATTGATATGCTATAAAACAAAATAAACCAACCTACCTAACTACCTACCTAATACTAATGATTATATAGCTTCAATTAATTAATAATAGTCCTTAGTAAGCAATTATAACTTCAAGTAACTGTTCTTAATAGAAATAATATACAATTATTGGCATAATGGTTAGTGTTTGCCACTGGCCCTGGAGACCTGGGTTCAATCCCATGTCAAGTCGTACCAAAGTCTCAAAAAATGGTACTTAATGCCTCCTTGCTTAACACTCAGCATTATAAGGTAAGGATCAAGGGTAAAGTGGAGCAATCCAGAGAAAGGAGTAGCGCCCTCCCCTACACCTTGGTGTAGTAGCTATCGAAAAGGGAGCCTTCAGGTCACCCTCAACTATGGTTGCCAACTTTACTTTTTTACTTATATGATATCAAGTATTCCTACCTAATACTAATAATTATATGATTTCTGTTAAAAGCTTGCAAATAAAAGAATATATTAGAGTTTCACAATTACAATGCTACAATACATCGAGTAGTGTATATCATACTAGTGTGTTTATATGAGCATTTTTTATTCCCTGATACTTGTAAAGAATTGACAGTTTTACTAAAGTTTTAGAAGTAAAAAGCTTTTTTCTTTTTTTTTTTTCAAATTTTAGGGCCAAGATATATATCATACAAGAGGCACTTTCTGTGGGTATATTGCACAAAATTTTAAAAATTTTCAGTAATGTGGAATAAAGATGCATCTCGCTCTCACGCTTTAAGTATATTTGGGTGACTCATGTTGTTCTCCACACCAAAAGAGTTGATTACTGTATTTGATGACATATAAAACTTACTTTCATACCACAAAATGGCTCTGTATTTGAAGTTGATGTATCTGGTTGACTGCTTTGTTTTCTTGTTCTTCTAATTGTGTTTTGTCCAAGTTTATTTTTTTTCTGCTCTACTTAGTTTCATATTTCATTGACCCTCAGAACCCTATACCCTCACTACACCATAGCTCCCAGCCCATCCCCAGCTTCTGAGAGAAAAATAGCTGAACATGGAAAATGGTGTGATTTGTTGATTATAGCATTTTATAGGAAATTGTTAAGGGTTAGCATTAATTGCTTATTTTTTCTAAAGAATAAATCTTACTCTGGAGTAATTATTATCTGCTACAAATATTTCTGTACATATTTATTCGACCCCTCTGCCACAGACAAGATGTGACATAAGGTCAATTTTCAATCAGAGTAAAGCTGGTTTGAATTCAGTTTTCCTTCTTCTAGACTGGTTGCTTTATCCAGGTTAAAGTACTCAGTCTGACCATAGCTGGGAAAGAATACAAACATACCATATATACATTTACCCGAGTCCTCCACCTTGAGCAGAATGTGACTTAAGGTCAATTATTAAGTGAAGTAAAGCTGGTTTGAATTCAGTTTTCTTCTAGACTAGTTGCTTTACCCAGGCTTAAGTACCCAATCTGTTCTACTATTTCCATGATTTGAAGCATAAACAACTTCGTCTAGGATTTGAACTTGCCTTGCTGTTTCCATATTCTATGACAATAACCACAACACTAAGTGCACATTGATATTTCCGTAAACTTAAGTGCTTGCTTTTTGGTTTCTTCATTTATAGCATATCAACTTTTATGGTTTATTTAATGCCAAATCCTTCTTTGTGGAAAAACAGTACTGGTACTATTTAATCCATAGCTGGGGGTGGGTAAGGAATTTCATTTCTTTTTCAAGGGTATTATACTGAAAGTGAACATAATAGCACAACTGGAAGTTGAACTAAATCACTATGATGTTGTAGTCCAGAACATTAACCATTATGCTTGGGGACTCCACTCTTTCTTAAGTCTTAAGTATATGAAAGTCTTATTTCAATTAAGTCTTATGTAGTAACTGAGCTGAGTAGTGTGGTCTTATTTTAACTGAGTCTTATGTAGTAAATCATGTAAGTAGTGGGATAGAGAACTGAATATGAACTTAAGAATTAGTTATTTCGTCAACTTTTATTTAGTGAAGTTTCAAGTTTCCTGCAAAAAGGTTTTGAGATGAATTAAAGTTTGTCCCTGATTGATTGGTATATTCAAATACCTAATCATGAAACAATAAATGTATATCCAATAACACTCTACTAAAATGAGATATAATTGTTGATATGCCATCAATCTTATATTTTATTAAATACTGATTTAAAAAAAAAAAAAATTTTTTTGTTTTGTTAATTTATTAGTTTTATCCTTTTATTTCTTTTATTTTCAAATTTGATTTTTTTAATGTTTCTTTTATTTATTTATTTTTTTTCCCTGTATTTGAAAAAGATGCTTTTTGTTTTATAGCTTTTTTTCTTCATTTTTACTTTTATTAATGAATCTCCTGAACTTAGAAACCACTGTTGGTGAGACTTTAGAAAATGCTGACTGTATCGTCTCTAGGGTGGGGCAAGACTCCCTCCAAAAAGGTCTCCTGAGTATGCCACTAAACTACATCTGATGATGAGGCTCCATTTCTGGAGATCTGTGGAGTGTGGAGTATCCTTTCATTGCCATTACTCCCAGGTCCACTCTAACCTGAATTGTTAATACCTGTGAGGGTTCCATCTATGAGTCAAATCAATCTGTTTGCAAATTATTCATATTATAAGAGAATACTTGATGTCGTATAACTGTACAAAAATCTTTTAAGAAACTAAACAAAATATATAAATATAAGCATAAATTGTGTGCAGTTCCTTAATCTCTTGGCATAAAATAACCCTAAACAGACTGACATGGCATTAAAATCATTTATTGTTAAAATTGTCAGTGAGATTCATTGTATATCAATATAAAGCTTTTACATAATCTCAAATAAGAATCAATTTATCATTTTATTCTAAGAATTTAAAACTTTTTCTCATATATATATATATATATATATATACCCTCCCCCATGGGGGTTGAGCACTCTGGCGAAGGAATTGTCGGCCGCCGCTCGCATAAGGCAAAGCTCTTCGAAAGAATTGAGCACTCTCGTAGCCAATAGGGTATAAAAATGTAAACAAACGGCTGCTGCTGTTGCTAAATAAATACCTTAAAATTCCCTTAGCCAACGTGGTCCGCTTGTCGGCCGAGAGGTCTGAGATTTAGTCTAACGTAAAGTTGGATGGGTTTCGATCCCGGCTTCGAGCGTCCTACGTGTCTAGCCACACTGAAGAGTTCTGATAGAACGAAACAGTCTGTCTGTGGATGGCAATATATATATATATATATATATATATATATATATATATCAAATAACTAAATTTCTTTTATTTTTCCCCTAATTATCTAAATCTAAATGAGTCCTTATTTTGCTCTATGATTTAGGATGTCAGTTTGGGATATTTCCAGGAGCTATATACCTTTATCTTATCAGGTTCTAGGTCACCTTAGGGAAAATTTTTGCTCTTATCAGCCTTCTCCAGTCAGAATATTAGACTTTAAAAATGTGTCAGTATATAAGACACTATTTTAATTCTATTATTAGTCATACAACCCAGTCTTACTACAAAGTAATGAGAAATTCCATTATTATGGTAACACAAGTCCATTTGCATATCAGTTTTTCTCAACACATACACACATGAAGCTTTTTGCAATTTATTAACAACTTGGTCTGATTACGGAATAATAAAAAATTATTTTATATATATTTACCTATGCTATCCACCACAGATGGGATTCAACATAAGTTCATTTAAGCTCAGTCGGCCGTGGCTGTAGAATACACTGACTGCATCTCTGCAGAGGAGTAAGAATCCCCGCCCCCAATGAGTGTCCTGTACATGGCATTTAACCATCTGATGGCGAGGCTCTAACCCTGGAGCTTTGGGGAATGTGGAGTACCCCTTCATTGTCATTATTTCTGATCCAGAATGGTAGCACCTGATAGGATCCTATCTATGGATCAAATAGAACCGTTTGATATTTAAACTGTATGCAAATAAAATGACTTATATTAATTCAAATTGTTAGAAGTAGAACTGACCATTTAACTGTGTGTAAACAAATGACTGATGTTGAATTGATGGTGTTAAATAGCAATACTTGAAACCATTTAGCTGTGTACAAATAAAACTATTTAGGTTAGTTAGCAATTTTTGAAATCATTCAAGTGAGTGCAAAAAAATGATTAATACTAAATAGAACTATTTGGATTAGAATATTTGGAACCATTTAACTGTGTGCAAGCAATAGTAATCCTTGTATGTAAACAATTTAGTTCTGACTCATTTAAAAATAAGACTACCCACAAACCATTAACTTACAAAAAATATGTATAACCATTTATCTCTCTGCAAACAAATGAGCTCTGGGTTATTTAAAAATATTATCTACAAACTATGCATTTACAAATTGTATAGGATATGTATAAAGAGGATTTGGCATTAAATAACCTATAATTGTTGATATGCCATCAAACCTAACCAAACCAAACAAATTTATTTTTATTTTTTAAGCTGAGTACACCTTGTTTAAATTCAAAATTTTCCTTCTCGACTGCTTAATATACCAAGAGCTTCATCTGCCCTACTATTTACCCATTGCTTGGAAGAGATGAGATGGATTCATGCTTTCCTCAGGGGAATTAACACAAACTGCTTCATTCAGGATTTGAACTCTGGTCACCCTGTCCATTTCCTATGATGACAGCTATTACACCTTGCTATAGTTTTTGTATTTGTTGTATTAGTGTGTTTAGATAATTGTAATTTGGTAAGTTTATTATTTCTTAAAATCATATCTATTATTTACATTTATTTTGAGATACATATAAATTATAGCTATTTATATAGCTTCTCAATATCATATTTAATGTATCTCCATCCCTCCATAGTACATTGTGCTCTCTACTCCTAGGTGAAAACTAATGATATAGTTACAAAAAAAAATAAAGAAAACCAGATTTAGGATAATCCTGCTAATAAGTTTCAGTGGTAAGTCTTCCTCTCTGTTCTTGTCCTTCCTACCCAATGTTAAATGTTGATAAGTTTAAATTAACCCCCAAAACTATTTTAATCAAGACAAGGCTCAGTAAATTTAAAAAGAATGAATATCTGTACAGTGTGTCAGGCCCAGTGAGCTTCTGTTTACTGTAGTCCATGATCACATCTTTCATTCAACTTTGATCCTGAATTACCGCTCTTCAGATGTGCTCACACAATGGTATTCTTAGCATTTATCTTTTCATAGATCTCTATGTCATAAGATTCACAGACCAGGGGTGGATCCTGTGGTATCTGAGTGACCGGAAATAACTATTTGGAAGACTTTTGCAATGATGGGAAGATAAAATTATCAACCAATTTGAGCCAATATGAAGAAGAATGGAATGGTAACACTTTGTGGCCAGCGATGTGGAAAACACCAGAAAACCTTGTCAATAATAAGAAAAAATGTGTGGACCCCTTCACATGGATGAGCAAAGGCAGGATGACCAGCTAGAACCTATATACAACAGCTCTGTGCCAATACAGGATGTAGCCTTGAAGACCTATCAGGAGCAATGGACAGGTGGCAGGAGTAGGTCAGGGAGATCTACGCTGGTGGCGCGACATGATGATGAAATTTTTCTACCATTATCATTATTTTTAGTGCATTTATATGAACTGTAGACTCTACGTGGAAGACTAGTTTTTTAAAAGCAAAGACGATACTTCTGCATGTTACATCAAAATGACTTAGAATATTAGACTTTGTCACGAAGAACAAAGGAAAGATTATATATAAAGTATTGAGACAATGCACAAAGTTTATAGAAACAACTGGTAGTTTCTCTTATCAGTCAAAAAGAAAACTTATCTTCAAGGGTGCTTTACACTAAATGAATAAAATTTGATGGACAAGAAAGTTTATCTTACCCATGACCTTGTTACATTATCTTCAGTTGCTTTCTAGACTGTTTATATATCTAAGAATAAGTATTATTTAAAACTAACTAAAAACCTACCCTTTGGATGGGAATTTAAGCTGGTTTCTCTAGAATGCCTAAATGGGTCCATTTGGCTCTAATAAAAGATTGCTCTACCAACAGGACTTAGAATATATGGACTGTATCCCCTCTTGAGGAGTAAGACCCTTTCAAAATTGAGGTGTCCTGGGTATGACACTAAACTGCATTTGATGGTGCAGCTCCAGGTCCATTCTGACTGTTAAATTCCCATCTATAACTCAACTAGATCTGTTTTAAAATCATTTGTTAGGAATGCTTGATACCATATGACTGGAAATTATTTGTATTAAAAATAGTTACTTGAAGCTATAATTGTTAACTAAGGAGTATCATTAGTTACAACCTTTAACTGTGTGCAAACAGATGACTATCATTAAATAAAGATAATTACTTGAAGCCATATGATTATTAGTATTAGATAGGAATACTTGAAGTTGTACAATTGTGTGCAAATTATTTCTATTAGATTGGAATAGTCGATATTAACTGTGTACAAAAAACTCTCAGAAATAACTATGCAAAAATGTAAATATAGATGAACAATGAATGTGATTTCCTAACCTTTTGGCATAAAATAACACTAGATAGGTTGACATGCCATTAAAATCAGTAACTTGTATTTTTTTATTGGCTTTAAAAAAAAATTTCATATTACATAAATTGAAAAATTTATTCTTCTCAAGTTTCCTGGTAGCATGTTAATAAACACATGAGGACTTAGATGTTTTTTAAGATGTTAACATTAAATGCCTCCTCATAGCCATTGCTTGTACTTGAAATGTAAACATAGGAACAAATTTTTTCAAGCCATTATTTTTTGGGTGATTGGGAAAAAGACATAACTTTGGTTTTTGGCTAAAAAAATTTTTTTTTTCAGTTGTCTACTTTATATTGTTAAACAAAAAGTTATTTTAACAAAGTGAATGTCCAGTTTTATACTTACATAAAAAAAATCCTTCTTGCTAAAGACTAAAAGCCTTGGTGGCTATAATACTAGCCATTCTTATGATATTTGATGATAGAATGACAAAAAAGACATTCCATAATTAGAAAGATGTCACGTTCTATATATGTATTTACCAACCCCTACACACAGACAGGATATGACACAAGGTCAATTTTTAATGTAGAGTTTAACAGATTTGAATTCAGAGTTTTCCTTCTTCTAGATCAGTTGCCATACCAAGGTTAAAGAGCCCAGTCTGCCTTACTATTTACCTATAGCTGGAGGGAAAATAATTGGATGCATACCTTTCCCAAGGATATTAGTGCTATATGAAATGGAAACAGCTTTTTCCAGGTTTTGAACTCAATAAAAACCTAGTGCCTTGAAGTTAAACAGTGGTCAAACAGGGCCCTATCCTCAAGTATTTCAGGTTGCCACTGGTGACCTCGTTGTGGGGAGGGGGTCTTACCTCTCTGCAGACTTGCAGTCTGCTATTTCTACACCCTAGGCCAAAAGAGTGAACAAATATACAGACATATATTATTGGACAAGCTCATTATATTAATTATGTTTATGTATGTGTTTATCTATATATACAGACACTTATTATCATATGTGTGCTTTGTAAAGTGACGCTAAGTCTGTGTTAAGTTCTCCCTTATTCTGGCCTTGTGCCAGTTTAAGCTTTGTAAGAAAAATTGTAGGAGACATCTGTGTGTTGGCATATATATTCTAGTATATATATATATATATATATGAATTTGTCTACTAGAGCCTCTCTGAAACTAGTAGACAAATTCACCTACCTAGGAAGTAGCGTCTTATCAACCGAAAAAGACATCGACACACGACTAACAAAAGCATGGACAGCTATCGATAGGCTCTTGATCATATGGAAATCAGACCTGACCGATAAAATGAAACGCAGTTTCTTCCAGGCAGTGGTTGTATCGATACTACTATATGGATGCACTACTTGGACGCTAACTAAACAGCTGAAGAAGAAACTAGACGGCAATTACACAAGAATGTTGAGAGCAATATTGAACAAGTCCTGGCGACAACACCCCACAAGACACCAACTATACGGCCACCTTCCTCCCATCACGAAAACTATACAAGTTAGATGAGCCAGACATGCAGGACACTGCTGGAGAAGCAAGGACGAACTCATCAGTGATGTACTCTTATGGACCCCCACATATGGCCAAGCAAAAGCAGGACGACCAGCTCGAACATACATAGAGCAACTATGTGAGGATATGGGATGTAACCCTGAAGACCTGCCAAAAGCGTTGAATGATAGGGAGAAGTGGAGAGAGAGGGACAGGGATATCCATGCTGGTGGCATGACATGATGATGATGATGATGATATCTGCTTGGAAAAAACAGCGTTTTATTTTATCGGTCAGGTCTGACTTCCATATGACCAAAAGTCTATCGATAGCTGTCCATGTCTTCGTTAGTCGCATGTTGATGTCTTTAAAAGAAACTTATATTTTACTTTATAAGCAAAATAAATCATACTAAAATGTATAGAATCTGCTGTAATCTCAAACAACATCCAAATTTTATAACCTATCACCTTTTCTGTCAAGATTAATATTAAAACAAAACAATATTGTGTGTAAACAAAAACTGTGTACTTATGCTAAACTGAATTGCTTGAAATAGAAATGTTTTTACATTTAAATGTGTATTCATATTAGAAAAAAGTGAAACCATTTAACTGTGTGAAACAAATGAGTTCAGGCTTGTTTAAAAATATTACTCATATTTAATATATGTATAAAAAGGATTTGACATTAAATGACCTAAAATACTTGATGTGCCATAAAGTCAAACCCAACAATATTCCTTTTAATTTGAAATAGTTTTGAACAGAATAACAAAAATAATACTAATTTCAATGTATCATTCAATTATGATTTATTACTAACAGCATTTCTATTTGAACAAAACTAATATTTTCAATTCCTTTAATTCATAGATTGAATAAAAGTCATAGGCACAATTTTGAACCTTTTTCAATTCCTATTTTTCTAAGTTTCATTATGATTGGCATTCTTAATTACATTGCCATAACAACCTCATAGTTGTAACATTTTTCAGTATTTTTCCTAAAGTTACAAATTTTCCTATTCATTATCAGATGAACTTTGTACGGCCACTCATTATCATAGGAAATAGACAGAGCAATCCCTATTCAAATCCTCAGCAAGGCTGCATTTCACATAGCACTTAGGAAAGGTATACAACCAACTAATCTCTCTCTCCAGCTATAGATAAATACTCAGACAGACTGGGTTCTTTAACCTTGGTATGGCAGCTAGTCTAGAAGAAAAAAACATCTGAATTCAAATCTGTTAAATTCCACTTAAAAGCAAAATGTTATAATAAATATATAAGCATTCCACAAAACTAGTTTTCCAATCTTTTTTTTTTTTTCATTCTAGTTTGGTTTGTTTTCTTTGTTTAATGGTATATCAACCTTCGTGGGTTATTTAATGTCAAAGTCATTATTACAGAAGAACAGTAGTGGTAGTATTTAACCTAGAGCTGAAGGTTCATGCCTTTCCCAAGAGTATGAACAGAAAGTGAACATAATAATGTGACTGGAGTTTGAACTTGCTTACTATGATGTTGCAGTCCAACACATTAATCAGTATGCAATGCAATGGACTGTGAAATCGTAGGAAGCAAGTTCGTACTCCAGTCACACTATTACATTCACTTTTGGGCAAATAGCCTTGGGAAAGGTATGAACCCCCTTATCCTCCCAGCTATGGGTTAAATAGTACCACTACTGTTCTTCTAGGAGAATGGCTTCGGCATTAAATAACCTACAAAGGTTGATATGCCATTAGACAAAGAAACCAAACCAAACCAGTAGGCAATGGGACCCTCCAGTTCTATTCTGTCGGCTATTTTATTCATGTATTTATTCATATCTATTTCTGAAGTAATCTGGTGATTTTATTCTCAAAAATTTTACTGACAATAATAATGCATGACCAACAATTCAATTTACATTATGAAAAGTCTTATATATATTGTGAGTTTGTGTCTACTTGTATCTATTGCTTGAACTTTGAACAGATAAGAGTTCTACTTATTGAAAAGCAAAAGGTTAAAAATTGATACCAGAAAGACTTTTGGACAGTAGTTGTTAAAAAAAAATTATTAGGATCAAAATATCATCTTTTTTTTTTCTTACTCTATTTTTATATTTTCTCTTGCTTAAACTTAATCTTTATTCTTTTCATTTTTTTTCTTTTTTCTTTCCTTCATCCTCAAGATAATGCTTTTCAGAATTATTTATTTAATCTAGCTCACATATTTTTAAGAGTAAAGAAAAGAACAAAAAAAATGTAACATGTCTCAAAGAAGAAAATCTTTTTTGTTTTTCACAGTATCAAATTTACTACACTGCAAAATCTAAAACTTGTCAGTTTATGGATTACAAAAATGTATAATTTATGTATACAACAATCCTATTCCGCTTTATTTCCTGACCACTTTCTTATTCTTTATTTCCTGACCCTTTCTTATTCTGATTTTCAATGCACCACATATAGATGGAATGATGGAATCTTCTCAGATTTTTAGTAAGAGAAATATTAAGATTCAATGATTAATTTGCTTTCCCTTTAATGTTAGAAAGATTTGATAAGTTAGTACAAGAAAGAATAAAAGTAATTAGTGGAGTATGTAATTACCCAACCCCTTCACTGTGATCAGGATGAGACATAAGGTCAATTTTTAAGTGGAGTACAGCTGATTTTAATTCCTTTTCTTAGTCTGGTTACCATTCCAAGGCGAAAGAAACCAGCTTTCCCTAGGGAGAACAAATGGAATCATGTCTTTTGTAAGAGCATTAGCACAAAGGAAAATGCAAAGAGCCTTGTCCAGAGTTTGACCTTGTCATGCCAATTCCATTTCATACAAGGATAACCAAACTTGTCTCCATAATTAGTAGAGTTGCAGTAGAGTCTGGGCAGCAATTAAAAAACCCCTAAAACTTTATATACTGAGTTCAAATGTAGTGGGTTCCAAAATAGTCATCATTATTTCATTTTTCTCTTAAAGTCTTTTTTGCTGTATCAATGAATATGCAGTTAGATTAAATAGATATTTGTACATGCTTGTTAAATAAATCCCATTTTTTATTTCAAAAGTTATCTACTGCTCTCTGTGTTGCCTTAATAAATTGGCTTATGCAGCCCAGTCAGCTGGAGCTGTAGAATATGCTAACTGCATCTCTCTAAGAATCTACTAGATATGACACTAAATTGCATCTAATGCGTTGTGGATTGAGAAAAAGAAAATAAATTCAATAAAATACATTCAAAAAGTGCAGAAATTTCCAGGAGCCCCTGACAGGAAGTGGAGGCGATGCATGCCTGGAAAAGAAACGATCCCTGCAAAAAGAAGAAATTCAACCTCACTTCAGCGGGACCCTTCATCCTAAAATAACCCTCTTTCACACAGTTGCTAGCAGTGAACACATAGTTGATTAGGTTTAGTAGCCTGACACCATATCTGCTGCTAGCGAGCCAACACACCGAAACAAGAATCATAAAAAAACACCTGGACATAACCACACTGAATTTGGACTTATCAACCACTGGAGATGACTTTCATATTTTGACACCTTGTCTAGGAGACGCAACCATTTCATTTGGATTCAAGAACAATTTTCCTCACTCACAGAATGGTTATTGAACCCAGAAATAAAGTTAAAATTTAAAAGGTATCTTGTTCTCATATTTCTTCCTTCCTTCAGGAATTCATTTGCAGCATTCTGCAGTCATAGAAGAAGCCAACAAATTATCTGGAGTAAGAAGAAAACCAATGGAGTCAGATATCTAAACCCAAAACTGACTACTATCAACCTAACAAACTAAACTAAATAAATAACCAACCAAATCTTCTGTAACCCCTACAAATGTTGAGGGCCTCAGTCTTGGAGTTTTGGGGGATGTGGAAACTCCCTTCGTTGCCATTACTCCCAGGTTCACTCTAACTCAGAGTGAAAGTTCCTTTTAGGGTATCATCTATGGGTCACATAGAACTGTTTAACTATTTAACTGTGTGCAAACAATTGACTGATGTTAAATTGAATTGTTAGTGTTAAATAGCAATATTTGAATTCATTTAACTGTGTGCAAACAATTGAGTTCTGGCTTGTTTAAAATGTTACCTACAAACAATTTGTTTGTAAATATATATTTATTTTATATATGTATAAATAAGAATTGGCATTAAATTACTTACAAATGTTGAGTTGCCATAAAAACCAACCAACAAGTGTCCTGGATATGACATTAAACTGAATCTGATGGTGATGCTCCAGTTCAGGAGCTTGGGAGAATGTAGAGTACTCATTTATTGCCATTACTGCCAGGTTCTATCTGACCCAGAGTTGTAATACCTGTTACAATCTATGGGTTTACTAGAAGTGTTTAATCATTTACTAGACTTTAAACCATTTATGTTGAATAAAATTACTAGTGTTAAATAGCAATACTTCAACTCATTTAACAGTATGCAAACAACATACCCATGATACACGGATATGTGAAATAGACGTAGGGAATCTAAAATACACGTGAAACACTTTACGACTTAGTTCAGGTACGAAACTTTTATTCACCTTTTTGAGTTTAAAGGTTATTCGACATGTGGAGAGAAAGACACAATCTTTCTATGCTGACTGCTTTTACATCTTCAGCTCTCAACCCAACCAACGCGCGGTGCCTGTAGTGCACAAAGTCGTCTGGCCTCGCCCAGCTCTGAAATCAACCTTCTTCTTCCGAGGCTGGAACTCAACTGACTGCTTTTTCTCAAATCTCAGCCCACGCTTCCAGTGCATGATGTCACCCAAATACCCTGGTCCAATTCCTATCTGGGATTTTTATTTTGAAATCTCTGAATAACACATCCTCTCCACGTGCGCGTGAACACCTGCGTTAATGTTGCACCTAACTAACCCATGCACTAAACAAAAGGTTCTCTTCCTAACTAAACCGAAAGGCAAGATATATAAAACGAAATCCCTCCGGCATTATATTACAAAATGAGCTCTGGCTCACTTAAAAATGTTTCCTACAAACTATTCATTTACAAACCATTTTTATTTAATATGTATAAACAGGATTTAGCATTAAATAACCTACATTGGTTGATATGCCATAAAACACAAATAACCAACCAGCTTATGTAACTTGGGCAACACTAAACAAATGCTGTACTGTAGTAGCCATGGGAACAAAAAGCTGTGTGCCTTGTCAGAGGAATGTGTGTTGTGTTGCCCATGTCAGACTGTTTTGTTGTAAAGCGGACTGTGAAACAAACAATGCACAAGTTGGCTCTTCATCTGTCCTTTCTGTGAAAGGTGTTCAAATTTTAGTTTGTTTCTTCCTTTCTTGAAAAGCAGATTCCTGATACCTTTCTGATTAAAAGGTGTTCTGCCTATCATGTTAATCTAACTGATGCAGACAGAAGGAATTTCAGTTTTCTGCTAGTTTTTGTTAACTTTCTATCGGTAGCTGGTTGAAATACATTTGACTTTTTTAAAGTGAGAGAGAGAAAAAGTGGCTGAAAATTAAGTCTTTCTCATGGTTTACCTCTGATACAAACTAGATTCTTCAATTGGGGATATCAAAACTTTCTGACTTTCGGTGGTCAAACACTCTTCCTGCTAGTGAAGTTCCTCTTTGACTATAACAGCACTCTTTTCTTTCATAGCGAGATTCCCATGTGTCTAAATGAGCCCAAAAAGGGTCTTACTTATAACAATTTTCCCTAATTCATTACTTTAGATTGGGTTTTTTTGTGGGGTGGGGTTCTTGTTCCTAAGCCCCATCTTTATTAGTGGTTTTGCTCTATGGAAAGTTAATTGATTTTTTATAGGTTTCTCATTTGTTTATCAGCTATTCTTAATTCTGAAAAGTAGTTTTGATATCTTAACATCTTTAAGCCACCCAGATGGTCTCCAAAAAGAGAGATGCTTTAAAGAAGACAGATTAAACAGGTTATCATCGCCCATATTTGTTTACCAGAAAAATGTAATTTCTAAATTTGAAAAGTAATTTAACTTAACAATATCCTCAACTCAATCAGGTGACATCAAAAGGGAGTTAACCCCAACTGGACCATCCTTTATTCACAGATGTTTTGTGCAGATATAAATATTTATTTACACTCCCAATAAAGCAAAAATTAAAAAAGTAATTTGACGTAATTCTAAACTGGACAAGCCTCTTCTTTATGTTGGCTGGAGCAGGTGGTGTTTTTTTTTTTGTTTTTTTTTTTTGTTTTTTTTTCTTTTTTAAATATCCTTTCCAACAGTAGACTCTCATACCTATATTAACTATCAGGATTAATATCTTAAAGAAATCTTGATATGAGAAAATGAATTTAAACTGATTGAAAAATGTTCATAATTTACCGGATATAAGTTTGAGATTTCTCTCTTCTCTCTCTCTTTGTAAAATGAAAACAGTTCACAAAATAAAGAAGCTAACACATCATTTCTTTTCATATGCAGGTTTTTTTTAATATACAAAGAGCACACAATAAGTTTCCATACATTTTTCCTATGGGCACTTTTATTGATAGTGCACACATGAAACTCTAGTCCCCTTCAAAGTAATCTCCTCCAGCTGCAATGCATTTGTTGTACCGTTCCAACAACTTCTGGAATGCCCCATGGAAGTCCTTGTGTGTGAGCATGTCAATGACCTTTGTCACAGCCTCTTTCATCTCCACAATTGTCCCATAACGACAGCCTCTGAGCTTAAGGAATAAGTAAAAGTCACAGGGAGCAAGGTCTGGACTTTAGGGATGGTGGGAAACTGTCTTGATACCCATCTTGGTCAAATAGTCTGTGACAAGGATGGAGTTGTGGACTGGTGCATTGTCCCGGTGGAAATGCCACTGACTCGATTTAAAGAGTGCTGGCCTCTTCCGATGGAATCTCTTCCTGAACTCCCTTAAAACCTCAACATAGTATTCCTTGTTGACTGTCTGTTCAGTGGGAACCCAGTGTATGTAGATCATGCCAGTGCTGTAAAAAAAAAAGGGATCATCAAAAGTTTGTGGGTGGATTTGCTCTGTCTGGCCTTCTTGGGTCTGGGAGAGCCAGCATGCTTCCACTGGGAACTCTGTCTCTTGGTCTCTGGGTCATAGCAGTAGATCCAACTTTCATCGCAGGTCACCAGAGCATCAAGAACTGCGGGATCTGAATTGATCAGCTCAACCATCTCCCTGCTGTCATGACAACGTCTTTCTTTCTGATCTTCTCTGAGCACTCTTGGGACAAACTTCACGCAAATCTTCCACATCTTCAATTCCTCGCAAATAATTGTGTGTACAGTTCCCACACTGACATCAAACTGTGCACTTATTGTCTCTATAGACACACAACGGTCCTTATCCATGAAATTCTTTTTTTGACCAATCAACTCTGGTATTCTGACTTCCTTACTCCTCCCACACCTCTCATCATCCCTCACAGACTCCTTGCCTACCTTGAATCTCTTATGCTACTCAAAAACTGATGCTTGATTCATGCAAGATGCTCCAAAAGCAGTCTGAAGCATTCCATATGTTTCTGTGGCATTTTTTCCAAGTTTACGTACAGAATTTTATTGCATATTGTTCTTCTAAAGTGTCCTCATGTCCAGATTGCATTTTTGAAATTCACCAGCTGTGACAATCAGGCTTTAGTAGGGTGTATTCCAATTCCTGCTGTAGCTGTTCATTTGAACCTGAAATCATAAAATTGGTCAGTCATCTCATAAGATGCATATCTATAACATACTGAATTTTCAAGAATCTACGACAATTTTAAATGCCTGTACAAATAAAGTCTGGAAACTTATTGAAGACACCTCATATATTCTTTGGAAGAAAGCCATTGTATCTAACATTCAGTTCTTGTCTTTAAAGGGTTAGAGTAATTTAGTCGTGTAAGAAAAAATATAATAAAAGTATGCCATGTCATTCAGTTGGGGTGTTTGTGTGCTACTTCAATATCTCTGGATTCTATGAGAAAAGTGCTTTTCCACAAGCAATAATAGTTGTTAAAAAGAGCAAAAGAAAACAAAGGGAAAGCATGGCCCTTGGTTGGAAATTTGGAATCCAGGAGTCAGGTGACTAAAATCACTTGCATGATTTGGAAAATGTAAATTTATATTCTTTATTTTTATCATTATCATTTTTTTCTAATGTTGAAAATTTTATTTTTTATTTTATTTTATTTTATTATTATTTTTTTTACCACAACAATGATATAACTAGTTCTCATTGGTATAGTGGGTAGAGTGTTTGCCAATGGTCTGGGAGACCTGGGTTCAATCCCTGGTCACGTCATACCAAAGACTTTAAAAATGTTACTTGATATCTCCTTGCTTAACACTCAGCAATATAAGGTATGTATCAAGGGTAAAGTGGAGCAATCCAGGGAAAGGTGTAGTAGCTATTGAAAAGGGAGCCTTCTGTTTGCCCTCGACTACGGTTACCGATTTTACTTTACTTTATATGCTATAAAAGTACCTTTATCTTAGAAAGTCTACCTATTTACTTTATAAACATTTTTGTTTACTCAATATTTTTTTTAATGTTCTACCTTTTCTGATAAAATACTAAGATGAATCAAAATTTTTGCAATGTTTTGGTAATATGAGGCACAATTAGTCAGCTTCAGATTTCATGGTTGTGAAGATGATAACCAATCTGGACTGTGAGGTGCCTGGTTCATTTGATACTCTTCGAGTTACTCACTGGATCTCTCTCTGGCTATGGCTTAGAACACAGCCTCGGAATCAATGCTTTTAGACTTACCTGTCCAAGTCTAGGGTTCTTGCAACCCTAGTGAAATTTCTTGAACCATCTGGTTATTGCACTGTGATCAACTGCATCTTCACCTTTCGCACAACATATTGTAATTCAGTAGAAGGGCCAAATTGACCAGTCACAGCCCTTCTGGAGGTCACATGAGGCTGGCTATAAAACAAGGGGTCACAAGGAATAGCCACTACCCAGGCTAGCAGTTCTAGCTAAGACCTTATTGTACAAGCTCCAGATGGTGACGATTCGGCAGCAAGTCTACCACCTTGTAGCTGAGAGCAGACAAATACAACTACTACCACAAACCTTGTGACAGTTAACAAGTAACCAGAAACAACTAAACACCTAAGTTTCTGCAGACATATTTATCTACAACCTTACCCAACCAAACTCTTTGAACTCTTTTGCTTGTTTTGCATCTTGTATCTATATTGTGTATATGTACAGTAAACCTTTTGTAATAGCAAAAACTCGTTTGTGTCCTTTCTTCCAAATCGGCGCCCATCTCCTCACTGCATTCTAAGTACAATTTATTCTCCTACAAAACTTAGGGTTTAAACAGTGCTTTCCCGGGGACAAAAATCCCTACATACAAATGTTTCTAGCATTATGGCCCCTTTAAAACTATTACCTACCACAGTTGGTACATTTCACAGCTTCGGTCAGGTAATATACACACAGCAAATCAGAATGTACCAATCAGTTTTGGTTTATTTTAGTGGTTAGCTAATTTTTTTCATTTTTTTATTTTGTTTAATGGCATATCAAATCTTATGGGTTATTTAACACCAAATCTTGTTTATATATATATATATATATATATATATATATATGCATGTGTGATTTGTTTTACTTTAATGGTTCAATTGAAAATTGTTCTTTTTAAATAAATAACTTGCATAAATAAATTAACAGATGAAAAATAGTTTCAGAAATATATAGCCAAAGACGGGCCTCTCCCATGGCTTTACTGTGTAGGTAGTGTTAAAGGCCAACTAAAAAAGAATTAAGAAATACTAGCCCTTCAAGAATATGGATGTTGATTTCAAGAAAAGCTGTCACTTTTCTCTTAGAAAATTGGTGCAACATAATCTTTATGCACTCATCTGTTCTGGGTTTTTGTCAAGTGGGGTGGGGTTGGGTCATTTCTGCCAGACTATCTTAGTAAATATAAATAGCCAGTATGATCTATTTTCACTCTGTCATATTGTAATTGACATTACCTACCTTACCCTGTGTTATTTCAATTAGCAACCTCTCTTTCCTTTCAACCATTGCTTCTTTTTTTTTGTTCCATACTCCTCCCTTTCACTTCCTCAATTACTCTTTCCATTTCACCCCCTCCACTTATTTTTCCTTCAATTCTACCCCTGCCCTTTTTCTTTAGATTCTATCTCTACCATCTCTGCCTCTTTTATTCCTTCCATTCTATCATCACCCCTTTTTTCCTTCTATCTATCTTTGCCTCTTCTCTTCCTTCCATTCTATTCCAGCCCCTTCTCTTTCATCTGTTTTATCTCTGCCTCTTCTCTTCCTTCCATTCAATCATCACCCACTTCACTTCCTTCCATTCTATCCCTACTTCTTTTCCCTCCAGTCTATTCCATGTCCTCTCTTCTTTCCATTCTACCTGCCACTTCTCTTCTTTCCATTCTATCTCTACCCCTCCTCTTCTTTCCATTCTACCTGCCACTTCTCTTCCTTCCATTCTATCTCTACCCCTCCTCTTCTTTCCATTTTACCTGCCACTTCTCTTCTTTCCAATCTATCTCTGCTCCTTCTCTTTTTTCCATTCTATCTCAGCCTCCTCTCTTCCTTTCTATCCTCATCCACTTCTTTTCTTTCCTTTCTATTCTCACCTACTTCAATTCCTTTCATTCTATCTCTGCCTCCTCTCTTCCTTTCCTTCTATCTCTGCAGCTTTTCTTCCTTCCATTCTATCCCTCTTCACTTCATTTCTTCCTTTTCATTCCATTCTCTCTGACTCATCTCTTTCCATTTTCTCCTCCCTATTTTCTCTTTCCATTTTCTCCTCCCTATTTTCTCTTTCCTTCGCTTTTCTCTTCTCTTCATCTACCCTTTTAGTTCTTTTTCCATCCCTACCCCTGCTTCTGTACCCCATTATCTCTAGTTCTAGCTAATGCCTGGGAAATGTCACTGTCTCACATTTTTTGCTACAGACTGACTATAAAAGATAATTTCTGTTTTGTTATTTAAACACTAATATATATCCCAAGAGAATTTATTAGTAATCTATTTGATATATAATTACCAATGATATATATATATATATATATATATATATATATATATATATATATATATATATGTGTGTGTGTGTGTGTGTGATTTGTTTGTTCTCTTCTTTCTCTCTCAGAAATGAACTTTATACTTTGTGGAAATTTTAAATTCTTGAAATTGAATATTGAAAATTACTGTATATTAAATTAAATAAAATAATTTAGATTCATAACTATGTAGATGTTTTAAGCCAAGTTTGGTACAAGGTCAGATTTAAGCAGTATCCAGTGAAAATCAGATTTTTTATATGTAGATTACTTTGGATTCTTTACTCTTCTGTAGGCAACTTCTCCTACCACTCCAATTATTCTCCATCATTCAGAACTGTAGCCACGTTATCATATGCAGTTTAGTGTCATACCCAGGACATCCATGTTTTGGGGAAGGGGTCTTATTCCTCTGCAAAGGATACAGTTAGCATATTCTAAGCATTTGGCAACTGTAATTAACTCACAAATTAAGATAAACATAAATTTCTCTGCTAAGCTATCAAAATTTGCTGGTGAGGTTTTGTGAGCTTGAAGCCAAGTATAAAAGTGTAGTATTTTGTCTTTGTTCTTTTGATGAATATGCCTAACAAACAACATGTGTCTGCATTATGGTGTATGAACCTACTGCTATCATCTCTACTTCTGACCATGTACTATTGATTCTCTTCTTCCCCCCTCCACCTGGCTAACAATCTCATCAAGTCATACAGAGAGAATTATTAGAGCTATAACTCCAGAGAAAGAATTTGCTATCATAACACTTATTATAACAAACTACTATTGAGTAGACTAGGTGCCCACAGTGTAATGGTTATTGGGGTAGGAAATGGACACAGCAAGACAAGTTCAAATTCTGGATGAAGGTAAAAGCATTTCCCATAGCACTAATACCCTTGGCAAAGATATGAATCCAATTATTCTCTCTCCAGCTATGGGTAAATAGTAGGGCAGACTGAATTCTTTAGCTTTGGTTAGGCAAACAGTTTAGGAGAAGGAAAACTCTGAATTCAAACCTTTTAAACACCGCTTAAAAAACTGACCTTGTGTCATATCCTGCTCATGTGGAGGGGTTGGTACACACACACACACACACACATATATGTATACTTCAAAGTAACTAATATGATCATTCATTTAAAAAACTGAGATAGCAGTGGTAACAGTAGCAAATGAAAGAGTGCTCATTGCAACAAAAATTGTGCCAACACAACATTAGAAAGAAAAAAACTCACAACTTTAAGTTTCATAATCTTTTGATCATATATCACCAATGCTTATCTGATCATCAAAAGATTAAAGTTGTGAATATACATGGTGCGATAGGTAAATTGTCACCATTTTAAATTATTAATTTTGTACATGCACTTTATTTGTTTCAGGTTTTGTCTACTATGCTGCAAACTAGACTCAGTTGGACATTATGTGTGTGGAAAGCAGCACTATGATGCAATTCCCTTCTCCAGGAATTTGGAAATGGCATGCTGCACTACTTCACATTCATGCTGAAAGTGCCAATACAAAGATTTTAGAGTTTTGGGGTGTCAATCTGAGGATAGATTTATATTCATAAAAACCAAACACCCAATCCACATCATAGTATTAAGAGTGATCACTAGCAATGTTGATGTTATGTCTCCATCTATTTTCCCATGTTGTCTTACACTCAACACAGAGGCCTACATCAAGGGCCTGGAAGAGTTAGTGCTGCCCTGGATCCAGAGGGTAACTGCTGGAAGATACTACGTCTGGAAACAGGACTCTATGCCAAGCAGAAGAACCTGCTCTTGGCTGTGAGAAAATATTTGCGACCACATCACTTCTAACATCTAGCAACCTAACTCCCCAAATTGCTATCACCTTAATTATTGGGACATGTTTGAGCAAGAGACCAAGAAAATTTCATACAGCACCAAAGATGAACTGAAGACAAGGATAGAAACAGTTTTTGACAATTCAAAGGAGACTATTAAAAAAGCTTGCAGGAGATTTTGAAGTCATCTGTTGGCTCTGGTTTAGGCCAATGGTGATTTCTTTGAATAAATTTAATCTTTATTATTTCTAGATATTTTAATATAATTTTGGTAAATATATCAAATAAAATAAGATGTCAATATTATTTTAATTTTTGCATAATTTAGACAACAGTTTATCCATCATACCATATATATGTGTGTGTATGTGATATTTTTGCAGATTTCTTTTACTAGTTGTGTTACATAGCCAGATATACGGCTGCGTGAAACGTACATAGAATGTTCATAAACATATATAGATAACATAGGAATCCCAAAACACAAAAAAACACTTACAACTTCTTAGTTCAGGTACGAAACTTTTTATTACCTTTGAGTTAAAAGGTTTTTCGACATAAGGAGAGAGATACCATCTTTCTATGATGACTTTTCCATCTGCCCCCCACCACCACCACCACCACGTGCGGCACCCATAGCGCACAAATTTGTCTGGCCTCGCCCAGGTCTCAATCTCAACTAACTGACTTTTCTCAAATCTCAGCCCACGCTTCCGGTGCGTGACGTCACTCACATCCCTGGTCACACCCTCTGTCTGGGATTTTTATTGTGACATCTTTGAATGACACGTCCGCTCCGCGCGCGCGTGAACACCTGTGTCCATGTTTGTACCTAACTAACCCATGCGCTAAGCGAAAGGTTTTCAGCCTAACTAAACCAAAAGGCAAGATATATAAAACGAAATCCCTCAACCATTATATTACAGTTGGTGATAACAGTTGATGATAATTTTTCTTTATTTCATAAAATGGCTGTCTCATCAAACATAAAATTATTAATATCTTTTACTATCTGATATTTGTTAAAAGTCTCTTCAAACACTCAATGGATATTTTCATACTGACAAGTTAAGAATGTCCAAAAGGAAATGGTTTGATTATTGCATGACAGGGCTAATTTCATATCTTAATTAGAATTACAGTGAATCATGAGAAGTGATAAAATTATTATTATTTCTTAATTATCAAATTTAAAACGTTCATCTTTTATAGAATTTCAGGTACAATCAAGATCAGAAAGAATAAAAAGTAATTTTGAAACTTATTTTTTAAATAACAATGATGCAATAAGCATAGGAACTTTAATCAAATTACAGTAATTTTTAGCTCATGGAAAAAAATTTATAAAAAAATTCCAAATATCTCCATCAATATTTAATGTAAAATAATTTTCTGTCTCAATATTCCCCTATTCTTCTTTGTAATGGTATAAGAAAATTATAAAAAATCCTAAATATCTCAATCAATATTTAATGTAAAATAATTTTCTGTCTCAATATTCCTCTATTCTTCTTTGTAATGGTATAAGAAAATTATAAAAAATCCTAAATATCTCAATCAATATTTAATGTAAAATAATTTTCTGTCTCAATATTCCCCTATTCTTCTTTGTAATGGTATAAGAAAATTATAAAAAATCCTAAATATCTCAATCAATATTTAATGTAAAATAATTTTCTGTCTCAATATTCCCCTATTCTTCTTTGTAATGGTATAAGAAAATTATAAAAAATTCCAAATATCTCCATCAATATTTAATGTAAAGTAATTTTCAGTCTCAATATTCTCCTATTCTTCTTTGTAATGGTATGAAACTTGAATTAACCTCTATGTTATTCAAATTGATTTTTAGTCACAGATGTCAATCTCAAAACATCTTTGTGATTATTTTGTGTACATACATTTGTTTATGTCAATGAAATTTATTGTAAATTTCAGTGTATTACATTAAGGCAAACTACAAAACTATAAGCCCAGTCAGCTGGGGGTGAAGAATACACTGACTGCATCTCTGCAGAGAGAGACCCTCTTCCCACACACGCACTAATGAATGTCCTGGATATGACAATGACCCTTCTGATGGTGAGGTTCCAGTCCTGGAGTTTTGGGGAATGTGGAATATCCTTTCATAGCCATGACTCTCTGGTCCACAAACAGGTACTACCTCTCTGGAAGTGGACCTATCTATGAATCAAATAGAACTATTTAATCACTTACTATACTTAAAACCATTTAACTGTATGCAAACAAATGACTGATGTTAGATTGAATTAGTATTACTTTGTAATAATTGAAACCATTTAACTGTGCAAATGAATGAATAATGTTGAAGAGGATTATTAGTGTTAAATAGTAATACTTAAAACCATTTAACTGTGTGTAAACAAATGAGCTCAGGTTTGTTAAAATGTTACATACAAGCTATTTGTTCTAAAATCATATATATTTGATACATATGTATAAACAGAAGTTGACATTAAATAGTCTGCAAAGGTTGATATGCCATAAAACACAATCAACCAACCATTAATCCATTGTTGTAACATCAGTCTATGATGATACTGATGCTTTTATTTTGGAAGGAGTGAAAGATTCTAATTAGCATTTCAAAGTTATCATTATATTGAGAATTTGAATGCTTAAAAAATTATGTTCTGCAAGAACATAGACTCAACAAAATTACCATTTAGCTACAAATTGTACTGGAAATTGTTTTATTCTCTGAACATTTCAAGTAAATTGCTGTAATGAAAATTTCACTATGATGCATTGTTTTTTCTGGGTTATGATTACATGTATGTATTTTCACCCAGACATAAGTAAATAGTGTAACAGAATGGGTTCTTTATCCTTGGATAGGCAACTAGGATAAGAGAAGGAAAACTGAATTCAAACCGGCCATACTCCACTTAAAAAGTGACCTTGTGTCACATCCTACCCATGGCAAAGGGTTTGGCTTGGTTTCTTTGTTTTTAATGGCATATCAACCATCATAGGTTATTTAATGCCAAAACCATTTTTGGAGAAGAACATTATTATGTCATGCTGACAGTACAGGTTCCCTGACTCTCTTTCATCATCAATCCCTATTGTCCATTGCTCCTGGTAGGTCCTCTAGACTGCATCCAGTGTCTGCACAGAGCTAATGTATATAATTCTTTGCTGGTCAGCAAACCCTGGCATGTCCATGTGTTGGAGTCCATAAAAGAACCGCTTATGAGTTCATCCTTACTTCTCTAGCAGTGCCCTGCATATCTTGTTCATCTTTCTTGATTGGTTTGTGAGATGGGAGGTAGGTGGCTGTATAGCTGCTGTTTTGTGATGTCCTGTCTCGAGGATTTGTTCAAGATAGCACATAGCATTCTTGTGTAGTTCCCATCTAGTTTTTTTCTCTCTGTATGTTTTGTTAGTGTCTATGTGATGCATCCACACAGTAGTATGGACACATTCACAGCTTGAAAGAAATTTAACCCATAGCTGGGGGAGATAAAGAGGTTCATACTTTTTCCATGGATATTAGTCCAAAAGTGAATGTAATAGTGCAACTGGAGTTCAAACTAGGCTAACTACAATGTCACAGTCTAGCATGTTAGCTACTACCTCATGGGAACTGCCCTTCTTGTTATGGGAAGTTATGGTGCTATTTAACTTACAACTAGTTGGATGAGGGGGTTCATACTTTTCCCAAGGGTATTAGTCCAAAAGTGAATGTAATAGTGCAAATGGAGTTAAAAATCATTCACTATGATATTGCACATTAGTCATAACAAAGGGGTTGGGTAAATACATACACACATAAATGTTGTTCATTAATACAACTCCTACTAATACTGTTGAATACACTGACTGCATCTCTGCAGAGGGAGTAAGACCCCCACCACCACCACCAACAAGTGTCCTGGATATGACACTAAACCATCTGATGATGAGATTCCAGTCCCGGAGCTTTGGAGAATGTGGAGTATCTCTTTATTGCCATTGCTCTAAGTTCCACTCTGACCCAGAATGGTTGTATCTATTAGGGTCTTATCAAATAGGACTATTTAATCATTTATTATACTTGATTCCATTTAACTGTATGCAAAATTCCACTCTAAGAATTTGCATTTTACTTCATTCATGTCTTCTTTCATCAATAAACCTTGTTGATTTGTTTCCTATGACTCCTTTACTTTTTTGAAAACTTGGGCTACTCAATTTATGTTGTTACTTTTTATGATGTATGTAAGTTTAAGACTATTTTATAATCATGGGGGGGTGTCCTCATGGTGTAATGGTTAAAGTGATGGACTGCGGAATCATAGTACGCGAGTTCATACTCCACTTGCGCTATTACGTTCACTTTCGGGCAAATACCCTTGGGAAAGGTATGAACCCCCTTATCCTCCCAGCTATGGGTTAAATAGTACCACTACTGTTCTTCTAGGAGAATGGCTTTGGCATTAAATAACCTAAAAGAGTTGATATGCCATTAAAACAAAGAAACCAAACCAAACCTTTATAATCTTGGAAATTATTGCACAGTATCTTAACAGATTTACTCATTTAAGTAGGGAATAATCTATATTACAGGGTGGAACAATAAAATTGTCTCCCTAGAAAAGACGACATGATTCCATTTCCGTTTAATGAAAAGCGGTTTTCTTTTTTTGTTGCAGACCATCTACTAGTTGGCCAGTTATGTACAAATCCCAAGAGCGATAGGAGCCTTCTATCATGTCTGAAAGTGACACAATGTTCAACGAGCAAGATCGGAGATGCCCCATTGTACAACTCATGCTCTCTACCGATCTAAGTTATGACAACAGGACCATTGCTAGCACCCTCAAAATGCAAATCTGGATTGCCACAAATAACAAAGACGTGCCCAGGGTGATGAAAACAAAGTTTCTGGCTATGGTTATGGTCTTTGGTGTGGTTTCAAGTTAGGGCCACATCATGCCAGCTCACATCTTCGAAGTCGGCTTGAAAGTCAACACCAAAGTGTACCTGGATGTGCTGAAGAGTGTGGTGATCCCCTGCTGCAATCAGGTGGCTGGTGGCAGACCCTGGGTGTGGCAGCAGGACTCAGCGCCGGCCCACAAGTCCTAAGAGACCCAGGCTTGGCTTCAGATAGTGTGCTACGACTTTGTACCCTTCTCTCACTGGCCCCTCTCCTCCCCCAACCTGAACCCGCTGGACTACTTTGTTTGGTCATACGTCGAGAACATCACCAACATGACCTCCCACAACACCAAAGCCAGCCTGATCACCGCCATCCGCCGAGTATTTGCCAAGCTCCCACCAGCACTTTTTGAAACGGCATGGTCCCAGTTCCGGATCCGTATCGAGGCAGTGATTGAGGCTGAAGGCGGCTACATTGAATAGATGTCAGCTCTACTACATAATCAAGTTACCTGAGTTGATTTTTTCAATAAAAGTTTTAAAATAAAGCTGTAGTGTTGTTTTCTTTAGGACGACAAAATTTTATCGTTCCACCCTGTATATTTTCCCAACCCTTCACCATCAAGCAGGATGCAACACAAAGTCAAATTTCAAGCTGAGTTTAATTGGTTTGAATTCATAGCTTTCCTTCTCCTAGACTGGTTGCCATAACAAGATTAAAGAACCCACCCAGTTTTCCTTACTATTTACCCATAGCTGGAGGCAGAATAGTTGGATGCATATCTTTCCCAAGGTTATTAGTGCTATGTGGAATGCAAACAGTCTCTTCCAGGATTTGAATTCTGGTCACCATATCCATTTCTTATGACAGTTACCAGTTAACATCTGTATTATACGACTGAAAAGAGTTTACATTTTTCATAAGCACTAACCTGAGAATATTTTTGTTATGAAACTTTTTTTACTTATTTAATTTATACAACTTCTCAAAAGTGATCCTTTTCAATACCAATTGCCTTAGTAAGCAAGTTTGAATTCCAGTTGCCCTATTACATTCACTTTTGAACTAATACTTTTAGAAAAGGTATGAACTCCCTTATCCCCCCTCCCCCAGCTCTGGATTAAGTATTACCACTATTGTTCTTCTACAAGGATGGCTTTGGTATTAAATAACCCACAAAGGTTGATATGCCATTAAACAAAGAAACCAATAGCGATGTTCATATTTCATAATTATTTTTTGTATTAAGACAACCTTTTCCATTTATTTATTTCCATCTTTTATCTTTTAGGGAAATGGTGCTCACAATTCATGGCTTCCCTAACAACATATCTGCTTTAAGGGTAAGTAAAGAAAATTATTAATCATTCATATATTCCTATGTCACTTGAGCTGTGTCATGTCTATTCACTATGAACTTAGAAGTATTGTTTAGTCGAGATATGCCCTAAAACCTCATATACCAAACAGCCCTGTTGGTAGGGCTTAGATTATGCCTACTGTATCCTCCTGCAGAGGAATTAGGACTCCCCTCTAGAGTTGTCCAGGATATGATGCTAAACTGTATCTAGTGGTGAGGCTTCAGTTCTGGAGTACCCTTTCATTGTCATTACTCCCATGTTCACTTTGGCTCTGAGTGGTATGATGTGCATTTGTTTCCTTAGTATTTTTCTCTGGTTTGTCCTCAACCCTGTAAATTCCAACTGAGAGCTTACCCCACCTCCTGCATCCTCTACTTAGCTTAGACTGACACAAGGTTACAATAGTGAAGCATTCACAGAGGATTACATTTATACTTATCACAGTCAACAAGGCTAACTTGTATGTATTTGTGTATATGTATGTATCTCATTTTCATATGTTGAGGCTTCAAAAGGTTAAGCTATTCAAAATAGCAGGAAAGGTCAACTACTCAATTTGAGAAACTTATTCAATTTCATTTTATTGGAGGCCATGAGGCTTTTTGTGAGTCATTCTGTTCTTCATCTTACTCACAGAAGCTAAATTTTTTTTTTACCATGAGCAAAAGTTTTTCCTTCCAAAGGTCAAATGAAGATCTGTAAAGCTGGGATGTTTTGGCTCTTTAATCATGAAAAAATAAAAACAGTCCAGTGTTATTTTTGTTCAATTTTATCATTGTTTGTTTTGTTTTTTGTTAATATAATTCCTCTGCTAGGTTGAGTCAAAAGTTTGGCAATATTTTAGTAATATGTGACACAATTTGCTAGTTCTGGATGCTTTTGCCTTGGTCATGAAGGTGATAAAACACACTGAACTTTGACATGGCAAGCTTGCCTCACTGGTTTACAAAGAAATTGAGGCAAGCACAAAAATACCCATTTTTAACTAATTTGAGGGTGCTGAATTCAAATTTGAAATCCGTTTTTACTCATCACCTCTCGTTTTTTAGATATGCATAGTGTGCGTTTTGTGCATATACAGTACATAAAGGCGTATATGAATTCAGGGTTAATTCTAATATTGTGAGACTTATGGCTTATTTTTTAATTATTATGCACTAAATGTAAGTGATAGCATTACATTATATATATATATATATAGTTATATATCAAGATGGATTTTGACAGTTAACGCAGCAGGTCTCAATCCACACTCTGGCAGTCATTGGAAGAGGTTGTCTCGCAGGCGGCGCAGGAGGTTGGTGTCCCTCAACTATCATGTTACACATCTTTTGGGTTACTAAATATTAGTATTACATTTTCAAATGCACATTTAGTTTTACTTTGTTATATTTTCAGATTCTCCAATGGCTTCAAGCACATCAAAATGTCGAGGATGCCTCAACAAGGCCAATTCTTTCTGTTACGTGTGTGGGGACTTCACAACAGTTGCACAGCATCAAACCATCACTTCCCTCCTCAGAACCGCCTACTTTCACTATTTTGACTGTAAAATTGGTGATCAGGACAGGTCTTGGGCTCCACACATCTGTTGTAAACCCTGCAACAATGGACTAACTGCATGGTTTAATGGCAAGAAAGCGGCTTTCAACTTTGCAGTCCCGATGGTCTGGAGAGAGCCGCGAAACCACTCTGATGATTGTTATTTTTGTTTAACTAATATAACTGGTTTCAATGCATCTTCTAGGAAAAAGATCAAATATCCCAACCTTCAATCTGCTATGAGACCCATTCCCCATTCAGATGATCTTCCTGTACCCACACCTCCAGTAAATAAGGATCTTCTTTCCTCATCAGATGAAGAAATGCCTTCAAGGGAAGATTCTGCCGAGTCTTCTTTGGAAGATATTGAGTCTACATATTCAGGAACAAGTGGCAATGAGACACACTGGATCACCCAAGAAGACCTGAATGATCTTGCTCGTGATTTGTATTTGTCAAAACAGCAGTCAGAGCTCTTGGCTTCTCGACTTAAACAGTGGAACCTAGTCCAGGAAGATGTAAGGATCACCAGTTTCAGGAATCAGAACAAATAAGGTCATTGGTCTTCTTATGGGTATGCAAGTGGGCTTCACAAAGTACTGTTGTTTTCTCTGTCTCTGGGATAGTCAAGCTGTATCCCAGCATTACAAGCAGAAAGACTGGGGGTCTAGAAGCACTTTTGTTCCTGGCGAACACAGCCTCAAGGAGAATCCTCTGGTGGACATGAATAAGGTGCTTCTTCCTCCTCTTCACATCAAGCTTGGTTTGATGAAGAATTTGGTGAAGGCGTTGCACAAAAATGGTGCTGCCTTCCAAAACTTGTCTACTGTGTTCCCAGGTGTTAGTGCTGCTAAGCTCAAAGAGGGCATCTTTGTCGGACCTCAGATCCAAGAAGTGCTGAAGGATACTGATTTTGAGGAGCTTCTTAACTTGAAGGAACTGAGAGCATGGGAAGCATTCAAGTCAGTCTGTAGTGGTTTCCTCGGTAATGCACACATACCAGATTACCAAGCCTGTATTGAGAAGTTGCTAAAGTCTTACGAGGATATGGGGTGCCGAATGTCACTCAAGATTCATTTTCTCCATTCCCACCTCAACTTCTTCCCGCCAAACCTTGGAGCAGTGAGTGATAAGCATGGAGAAAGATTCCACCAAGACATTACGAAGATGGAGAGCAACTATCAAGGCAAATGGAACCCTGGCATAATGGGAGACTTCTGCTGGATGCTCTTGCGTGACATCCCGGAGGCAAAATACACCAGATCTAAGAAAACACACTTTTGACTGTCTGTGGTACTATGAATTGTGTAATTGTGTCATCCAAGTATATTCATTCAATCAGTGTTCTTTATCTATCCTATTTTATCTGTTATAAGCTGCTGCAACTCTTGAAATATACACATATATTCTCTGTTTATACTAAAATGAGACTATTTAAAAGCCAGAAAACTAGAGGTGATAGAGCAAAACTATTTATAAATTTTAATTCAGCACACCCAAATTAACAAAAAACACCTATCCCCATTTTTGCCTCAGACCAAAAATTTGTTTTTGTAAACCAGTGTACTTTTCAAGTGCTACTCATCAGATTTTCTTCAATGCCTTGGAACACGCCCTAAGAATGCATGCTTTTAGGCCTACCTAACCTTACAAACTAAGCAAAATTTCTTAAACCAACTGGTTACTGTACTATGATCAACTGTGCCTTAACTTTTAACAAAAAAAAAGGTTTTTGGTTGTTTCCATATCATTATATCCCAGCATAAGTTCCTGAATTAGACTATGTTGCATGTTCATCTCTGCATTTTCCAAATCACACTCATAGTAAAGCAATGCATAACATACCAACTACCAACCACAGTGAGTACCTACCACAACTTGAACTGCTTTAGTCGTGTGATATACATGTTGCAAACTAGCAAATATTGCAAAACTTTTGACTTACCCTAGTATTGTTCATTTTCTTTGTGTTGTTTTTTTCTTTTTTAAATGTGTTCATTTTGTTTTTGATGTTGAAATGATTCCTCTTGTAGTTTAAGTATTTTCCAAACTAGTACTGTAATATATCAGTATTGTAAGATGTTATATTTGGAGTACATTTACTTGAATTTCCTGTTAAGAAGTTAGTCATTTTAAAGAATGATGAAAATCCTTGTTTTGGGTTGGTACATATTTAGTGAATAAAAACAAACAGACTTTGCCCATCATTACCACCACCATCACTTTTGCTGCTATGTTATGTCTTCTTACTACTCTAGTGACAGAACAGAGTACAGAGAAGGTTGAAGTCATGGCTTTTCCTAAGAGCATGAAAGTGATATCACAAATGTAAGCCATGTCTGTGAGTGTGATTTTTTTTTCTCTGGATTGTTACTAGATAGCCCAGTTTACTAGGGCTGTGGAATACACCAAGTGAAGCTCTACAAAGGGGTAAGATGACCCACCCCACCCCCACCACCAGTGAATGTCTCAGATAGCACATTAAGCCATCTGATGGCAAACCTCCAGCTTTAGAGGTTGGGGGAATGTGGAGTACCCCTTCAGTGTCCTTGCTCTCAGGTCTTCTCTGACCAGGAGTAGTAGCATCTGATAGAGTCCTATCAATGGGTCAAGTAGAACTGTTTGACATTTAAACTGTGTGCAAACAAATGACTTGCATTAAATTGAATTGTTAGAAATAGAACTGTTTGACAATTTAACTGTATGTAAACAAATAATTGTCTAATTAAATTATTAATGATGCATAACAATACTTGTAACCATTTAACTGTGTGCAAATGAATGAGTTAGGTTGAATATAATTATTAGTGTTAAATAGCAATACTTGAAACTCTTTAACTGTATGCCTAAATTGAATTACTAGTATTACATAACAATACTTGTAACCATTTCACTGTGCACAAATTAATGAATAGTGTTAATTAGAATAAGTGTTACATAGTAGTACTTGTAACTACTTCACTGTTAGCTAACAAATAATTAATGTTGAATAGAATTATTAGTTTTAGATTGCAACAATTGAAACCATTTAACTGTGTGCAAAAAAATGAGCTCAGGCTCATTTAAAAATGTTATAAACAAAATGTCTTTACAAAACATTTATTCAATATATATGTATAAAGAGGATTTGGCATCAAATAACCTACAATGGTTGATATGCAATAAAACCCACCAACCATGCTAGAGTGGAGGTGCTTATCGTGTAATAGTTATTATCATAGAAAATGGATTGGGTGATCTGAGTTCAAACCATAGGTGAAGCTGTTTGCATTTTACATAACGCTACTACCCTTCTATTGATGAGTAAATAGTAGGGCAGACAGGGTTCTTTTACCTTGGTATGGCAACCAGTCTAGGAGAAGGAAAACTCTGAATTCAATTATATGAGTATGTACTATAACTTTTTCTCAAGCTTACAGGCATTACCATATTTAAGGCAGTATGACTGAATGTAAGTTCTATCTATGGTCCAAACCAACTTATGTGTTACAAACACTTCTGTTTTATTACAGAGAAATATACACTGGAATGTGTTGTTTGTTTTTTTTTGGCAGGGGGATGTTTTAAAAAATTTTATTTCTCCTTATGTGAGCTTATTTTTGCCACCATTTTTTTTTTCAGTTTGGTGTGAACATGTCTGCGTGTTGGCTCTAAATACTGCATAAATGTTTTAAATAAATGTTAAATTTTGCAGCTATAAATTCTAAAAAAGTCAATGTATATTATATATAAGATTTTTTTTCAGTTCCTATCTATGGATCAAATAGATCTCTTTTTTTAAATATTTGTATTTGATAGGAATACTAGCTACTATATAACTAAACAAATTAATTGTATTAAGAATAGTAACTTGAAACTATAATTGTTTACTAAGGACTACTATTACTATATGTTACTTGAAACTGTAATACTGTGCAAGCAATGCTTATTATTAAATAGAAAGAGTTACTTGAAACCATATGATTATTAGTATTAGATAGGAATACATGATATCTTATAACTGTGCTAAATGACAATAGAAAAAATGCCCTTTAAAAAAAACTCAATGGAACACAGTAAATTTAGTTATAATCATTTCAATCATACATCCTAGATGCATCAAGGTAAGTCTTCAGTGATGCACTGTCTTCATCGCCGATTTCGGGTTATATGCATCATATCGGCTCCGACAGAAACCCCGGCACGACTGGAAGAGCCAAGCCGCCTCCTTGATCGCGACGTGCTACGCTCTTGCCTCTACCAAAGCAAAAAAGAAAATAATATGGCCGGACTTTGGCCGTTCTTATACACATTTGTCCTTCAGTAACAGCCAATGAAAAACCAGGCATTCCACACTCCTCTACTATATATAATACCATCTTTACCTCATCCGGTTTCTGCTGACTACTTCCGGATTCGGTACCGAGGTAAGATGGTATTTTTAATACTTGTTCACATCCATGATTTACACTTAACAAGACTTACACATATCCCCCACCCCAATCTATCCTATACTAATACTTCCAAACTAACATGAAATAAGCCCCTACTCTAACTATTCAGTCAGTCTTTAACTCTTACCTTATACCCTTATTCGAAGCCAAAAAAAAAAAGGAAAAACTCCCATTTATTTGGCTCACAAAATCATTTGCTACAGATTAACTCATGCTTATTTGCCTAGATCTCCCTCCCCATTTGTCAATAATCTATACTCATATTACCAATCTAATGCATATTTCTCAAAAAAAACAAAAAAAAAAACGCTACTCTATTCAACGCCTTACATTCTAACTTATTACTATTACGAACCTGTCTCCTACTCTCCCCCCCTCATCCCATAAATATTTACTTATGAATAAAATTTTCAGCATTAAATAACCCATCAGGGGTTGTTATACCATTAAACAAATAAACCAAACCAAAACTTTGCTTTCAAAAATGAATTTATTTATAAAGATTTATGGATAAAAATTATTTTCACAGTTTTTTTCTTTCAAAAATGAATTTATGTATATATGTTCCCACAGAGGTATCACCTGAAATAATATTCAAATAAGGAGACAAGTAACAATTATACTCCACTAAGAACAAATAAAATAAAAACATCTTCTTCATAAAAGAACCCAAGAATTGACATGCCATAAAATCCAACCAACCAATACATGTATCTCACCACAAAAAAATACTAAGTGTATGTTTGTGAAATGTCACTCAGTCTTCAGCCCTTATTTTTGTCACTGTCTCATTATCCTACTTTCTACCCAGCACCATATCATTATACAACAGGCTGTGGGGGTGTGGAGTGTTATCTCAAAACAACTGATGCCCTATCAGCAAGGCTTAGAATACACTGACTGTACTCCTTGTAAGCCCCCCCCCACAAAGTGATGTCCTAGGTATTACACTAAACTGCATCATATAGTGAGACTCCTGCTCTGGAGATCTGGGGTGTGTAGAGTACCCCTTCATTGCCATTACATCCCAGTCCACTCTGACTTGTGATGGTAGTATCTGTTAGTGTTCCATCTGTTGGTCAAATAGATCTGTTTGAAAATTATTTATATCTGATAAGACAACGTGCAAAAGAAAAACATCTCTTTAGAAACAATTACACAAAAAATGTAGATGCGAATGTACAATGGATGTGATTCCCTTAATTCTGGACATAAAATAACCCTAGATGGGTTGACATGCCATTAAAATCAACTAATCAAAACAGCTGGCAAAGTCTTTAATAACAGGAGACAGAATAACTACTTTTACATTATTTGATTTTAATAAGTTAGCTTAATATTTATGATGAATTTACAATTTTTAGTGGAGTTTAGCACTTTGCTAACATACTTTATATATATATATATATATATATATATATATATATATTCATGCCTATTTTTATCTGATGCCTTTAAAATTTAGGATAGGTCAATGTTAACTGGAATGTAAAATGAGAAAACTAAGTAGCAAAAATAACTCCCATATAACAATACTGTACTTGTTTATGCCAAACTTTAAAAAGCCTTGGGAAATTGAAAAAGTACTACTGGTTTGAATAAATGCTTGTTCTTAGGAAAACTGAGAAGGAATGCACTGAAAATATAGAGAATTGGACACTGTTACTGAAAACAAGAAATTCTAAGTTGACTTTTAGACTTGTTAAATGCACTGTTAAATTATAACCCCAAGTGATTCATGACATCTTAAATCATACTTAAAATTGCAATAAAACTAATATTTTTGATTCCTGTTAACACTGATATATGATATGCAGTGTTCCTATATATATATATATATATATATATATATATATATATATATAGTCAAAATGCATTTTGGTTGTTAATAACTGCTATATTATAATCTTCCTCCAAATGTAGATATTTGAATATAGATATTTACTATGTTCAGTAATGAGTTTATTTATGTATGGATATTTAACATATTGATATAATTATAAATACTATCCAAGCAATGTTTTATCAAAGTGGTTCTAACTTTCTCAAATATAAGTTAATAGATCTTCTTAAGTGGTTAGAGATTTCTCTTAGACTATATTTTCTAGATTTCCACCATACCTTTGCAATTGGATTTTGATCTGACCTCTTCGCTAGCCATGTCATTGGTTTTGTATGCCTTTCCTGAAGAAAAGCTCTGAAACCCTTTGTTCTATGACTTGATGGAATGAGGAAATTATCAAGGATTTCTGTGTACACCTATGAATTGGTTGCTGAGGTAATGATTGGCATCTCCTCATGTCCTTTAAATGACATACAACCCTGTACCATTAATAACTTGGGAAATTTACTTGCTTTCTTTTGGCAGTTATCTTTTTATGTTTCTTTTTAACAGCACCAGACAAAAGTTCCAACATTATCATCTTGTCCAATGCAGATTCTTGATTTATCAGTGAATATCACTTTAATCCAAATGTCCACACTCCATGTTTATTTTTACTTAGCCCACTTTAACCTTATATTCTGCTGTTTTTGATTTAGTGTTGGTTTTTTGTTTGGCTTTTCTCTCTCTAAATCATATTTCATTTAGCTGATTTCTCAAACATTGAATCCTGTTTCAACCATTTTTTTGATATTACTTTGATTTTTTTTATCTTGGTGCTTTGATGTCGATTGTGATCTACCAGCATGTTTTCCTTCTTTAACCACTCCATTTATTTTAGATACAGCTGCCTGGGAATAACCAATGTCTTTCACCACACTTCAGTGTGAATTGCCATCTTGAATGAGTTTTACTATCATTTCTCTTGTTTGAATTGACAGTTCTTCTGTTAAAGCCATGTTTCCTTCCAATTATGTATACTTGTTGAGATCTGCAAGAACTCTCTCTCCTAACTGTAGACCAATTTACTATTTAGATTTTTGCTGTTTTTTTTGTTTTTTTAGGAAGGCAAATTACAAGATCATTCCATAATTTTTTCCTAAGTATTTGGTCATTCCATAGTATTTTTTTCTGCATGTCTTGGGAAAAATATATCAGTGATTTAAATAATGTAGTTTGTTTAAGGTATATTTTATAAAGCCAAAACATTCTGCTATTAAATAAAAAATGTTTTCTGTCTTATCTCTTGTTAGTCTATATACTGCTTAATAAAAAAAACTTTTGTGAACATCCTCAAAGTGTGCTAATTCCATAATTGTTGTCAAGGATAGAAATTTTATTTATGTGTACATATTGAGTTTTCACACTAGTAAATTTAACCAATACAGTTATATATTTTTTAAAAGCACACAAAAAAACTAAAATTAATTAATTAATCAAAATATGTCAGTCTGATTTTCAAAACTGTCTTCTTTTTTATATTTTGGACATGTTGATGAGGCTTAGAATATGCTGACTGTATACTCTGCAGACGAGTAAGACCCCTCCCAAAAAAGGTGTTTTGAGTATGACAATAAACTGCATCTGATGGTAAGGGTCTACTTCTGGGGAATGTGGAGTATCCCTTCGTTTGTATTTCTGACCAGGCTCACACTTGCTGTAATAGTACCGATTAAAATCCTATTTATTTGTGCAACAGATCTGTTTAAAAAATATTCATGTTTGAAAGGACTTTGTGCAAAAAAACTCTTAAGAAACAACTGTAGAAATGTAAATATGAACACGATTCTCTAATCTCTAGGTGTAAAATAACCCTAGACTGGTGTAACTTGCTTTTCAAATCGATCACCTTATTTATATTGTCTGATTTCATTGTAAATCTTACTCATTGTCCTGTTTTGAATTGAGTCTATAGTTGTTTCTCATCTATTAATAGGGTAGGCACTGCGTTAATGTACACAGCGGAGTTGTGACACTATTGTATGCAGCTCACAAAGTTTTGCCTGGTAAACAACTCAACCACACATTGTGTTTGCTTCTAAGAAAAAATTAGTTAGCTGCAGGTTTTGGTCAAAACTGTATAAGCCACAAGTCTGTACCAAAAAAAAAAACAACAGAATTCCAGAATACATACATATTGTCGTTATTATCCCCTCTTTTGATTTATCCTGGTTAGGTGGGTATGTGACACTTTGCAATATGGGCTTGGGTGATGGGCAGTTTTCTATTAAGCGCTGTGTCTTAACAGCCCACTGCTAACTTTTTTGTGAACCACTACTGTTCTTAGTGTCCCACTGCTGCTTAAACTCCTTCTTCTCTATTTGCAACCAACATGGACAATGGTTGGGAGAGGGACCCCAGCCCATTCACCACTACAGTAGTCTGCAACTATTATGTTTAGCTCCTGATTGCTCCCCTGAATATATAGAGTCTTGACTTCTGGAAAAGAAAACTGCCCTACATGCATGGATCTCCCACAACTAAAATACCTTTTAAAGATTATATTGTTGTCTACTGACCTCTATTCTATCACTGAAGATTTCTGTTTATTATGGACATTAAAAAACTAACCCTTTCATCTCCACTAAAAAAATCTTCCTCTTTCTATTTTATTATCTATTAGAATCTGCCAACCTCCCTAAATTGTTTAGCTTTCCTTTTGGCACAACTGTGCATACACATCTATTTATATATGCCTCTATGTTCCCTATGCCCACACACATCTATATAGATATGGTCATACCCCCCCCCCATATGGTACACCCATATGCATACATACTCATACAAACAAGCTTGCACCTACATACATGTGTACCCAGAGATAGACAAGTTTTAAGTGTTACAGAGTTTATCTTATATTTAACTATCCCCCCATTTCTCTGAACAAATTCAACACGAGTTTAAATAGTACCACTACTGTTCTTCTAGGAGAATGGCTTTGGCATTAAATAACCTACAAAGGTTAATATGCCCTTAAACAAAGAAACCTAACCTAAGAACACAGCTGAAGGAAATGATCAGACAGTGTACTTTAACCTCCAGCTCAGTGGTTTGAGAAAATGAGTCATCTCACTTTTATCTGTGGTTATCAATGTTGGCATCAAAGTTTGTTGTCAACTTTATTGGACATCAGCTGTATTTGTGGACACCTTGTGATAAAACTGAAAATAAAATTGTGGAATGTGAAGGTGACAGTTGTGTCCATCATTATTGGAGCTCTTGTAACTGTTTATTTGTTGTTTATGTCTTTTAGTGTTCCACATTATTTAAGTTTTAATTTAGTGAGGAAAGAAATTATGTTGTAAAAACTAGGATGTAAGATGACAGCAGGGGACTTGTGTATTAAAGGCAACTTTGTCATGATGAATAAATCTTTTTTTTATTTTTTTTTATTAAAAAATAATCACAATTCTCTCCCTTGCATCACAAGAATTTGTTTTGGAAATAAATTCATTTTCATTCTTCTGATGGTTGACCACAAGTGTAGGGGTCCCCAACTCGTGGACTGGAGCCCAACTTTCAAAATTTTATGATTGGGAATGACATCAGATATCTCATCAATAAATTATGATTGTTATCTTTTGAATGTAGCTGGGTTGCGGGGGGGGGGGTAAGATTGTGGCCATGGACTTTCTTGGGTTCAACTTTGTGCACTTCAGGCTGAAAAGGCTGGGGACCCCTGCACTGGTGGAACATGTCAATCTAATTTTCAAAATAGTCATCTTTCTCACAATGATGAATATAGAAAAGATCATAATAATCAAAAGAAAGAAAATATATTTCTAACCTTGTTTTTATAGTAATGAATAAACAAAAATGACTTGATTTGATTTCCAGAAATTCAGTGAATTTGTGGTCTTATGCTAGTCACAGTACTTGATGCGGCTTTTGTTCTGTGACTACTTCATGCGTTTCCAGTTAGTCATCTTATTAACTCTTTCTGTGCCCATGCTGTGTTCCACAGAAGAGGAATAACACAATCTATCCAGAACTTCTTCTGACAGTCAAGGTGGTCAGTTGGAACAAGTTGCCCAGGTGTTGGCAATTCAAAGACAAAAATAACTCTCCATTGATAGATATCTGTTGGAACACAACTGAGTGATAATAATATATATATAAGGGAATTGCTTTTTTTGTGTTGAGAGACAGACAAGCTGAAGAATTTGGCTGGTGCTGTCTTCCTATGTTAATCAGTCTGATCATTTTTCAGAGTGGTTTTCACTGGAGAGGCTTTAGTGCTTGAAGAGAATTCTTTTCTTATCTTCTTGTCTTTGCTATGGTCTTGAAATTTTCTATTCTTTTGGACACTTTAAGAGGTATTTTTATTGAGCATTTCCCTGAGAACAAACATTTCTGACTGGCTAACCAATTACAGATGATTCCATATTTTTCTACTATTTTATGATTGGTCAGCTAATCAAAAATTCTGATCTGTATCTGCAGGAAGAGTATCCCTTTTATTTATTAGATTTTAATTGGTCATCCAATCAAGCCACAATATAGGAGCTTGGCTAATTAAGGGTCCTAACTCACACATTGTCAGGGAGGTAGTATCCCTTTTCATGTTAACCAATATTACAAAGACAGAATCAAAGATCTGATGAATCTATCTGAAACCCAGATTTGACCTTTTAATTTCAACAAGTGGACAAAGGTTAATTGGGGATTTCATGAGTTGAAATGGGTCAGTGCACTAACAGATCCCAAATAACATTTTCGCAGAATTTTTGAATTGACTTTGGAATTTCTTTATGTGTACTCATAACATAAATGAGTTTGTATTCTTATGTTTTTATATTGGGAAATTACATTTTCCCGAATTTAAAAGAAAAGTATTATTCTTTTCATAAATTCTTAGGACCAGCGAATACCTCATATCATTATACATTAAGGGTTGAAATATGTTTAAAATAATTCATATGAACATCTTTGGGTTTTTTTTGTTGCATTACTTTTAATCATTAAGCTGCAACTTAAAATTCTGAGATGAAAAATCAACATTATACTACATTAATTTATTTGAGCTATTATCCTTGTCTTTATTTTTATTGTCATATTTTAACCATTATTCCCTTTTTTCAGCTATCTATTATGTTCTATTTATTCTATCAACTTTCTTGGGTGGGGTTTCAAACCAAACAGATACTCGTTAACTTGTTGTTTACCCAACCTCTTCACCACAAATAAGATGTGAGACAAGATCAATTAATTTGTTATATATTATAATCATCATGTTGCACTGCTAGCACAGATCTCTCTGACCCTCTCTCACCACCCGTCTCTATTATCCATCGTTCCTGGGAGGTCTTCCAGGCTACATCCTGTACCAGTACAGAGCTGATGTATATAGGTTCTAGCTAGTCATCCAACCTTTGCTCATCCATGTGCAGGTGTCCACAGGAGTACATTGCTTATGAGTTCGTCCTTACTTCACTAGCAGTGTCCCGCATGTCTGGTTTGTCTAATTTGGATATTTTTTGATGGGTGGTAGGTGGCCGTACAGCTGCTGTTTTATAGAGTTTTGCCTCCAGGACTTATATACACAAACATAATTTTGCTATTTTATTACAGTTACTCAGCCAAATAGTTTCTTTTTTTATAATTTTTCCCAAGTGTGTGATGTACCACTATAACAAGAGTAATATTAAGTTTGATATTTCTTAATTTCTTTGATTAAAGCATTGCCAATTATTAAATATTGACTTATATTTCTTTCATTTTAATGTCAGAGTTGCTTTTTATTTCAACTCTTAGATTATCATTCCATTATCTTTTCTTTTTTTTTCTAGTTTACCTTGCTTATGATCAACTTGAGAAAGATGGTCTTATAATTGCAATTAAAAGACCAAAAATGACTAATAATTATCGAAGGGTGAGTCGCTGTGGTATATTAGCTAAAGTGCTCGACTGCCTCGTAGTAATCAAGATCAGATTCCAGTCATGCTTTATACATTCACTTTTAGACTAATACACTTGGTAAAGGTATGACATGCAACCATCCACTCAGCTATGGGTTAAATGGAATTACTGTTCTTCTTCTATAAGGATGGTTTTGGCATTAAATAACCTATGAAGGTTGATATGCAAACCAAGTGAAATAACTTGAGAGATTTTTAATGCAAGATTATCAAATGAATTGATTTTATAGAAATTTAATTTTGAATGACCAATGTTTGTAAAATCAATTAGCTAATTGGCAACAATACCTAAAACTAGGAATCAATTATTATATCTTATTGATCAGAAAGCAGAGAAAATGTGCCGGTCCGCCAATGATCTGGGAGACAGGGGTTCAATCCCAGGTCGAGTCATACCAATGACTAAAAAAAATGGTACTTGTTGCCACCTTGCTTAAGACTCAGCATTATAAGGTATGAATCAAGGGTAAAGTGGATTAATCCAGGGAAAGGAGTAGCGCCCTTCCCTACACGTCGGTGTATTGAAAATGGAGCCTTTGGGTTACCCTCAACTGTGGTTGTCAACTTTACTACTTACTTATTAATCATTTGGATATATAAATTGACCTCTATATTTTTTACTGGGCTATTGGCCTAATGAGTAGAGCATTCGCCAATGGTCTGGGAGACCAGGGTTTTATCCCAGGTTGAGTCATACCAAAGACTCAAAAAATGGTACTTGATTCCACCTTGCTTTTAACGCTCAACATTATAAGGTAAGGATCAAGGGTAAAGTGGAGCAATCCAGAGAATGGAGTAGCACCCTCCCCTACACTTTGGTGTTGTAGCTATTGAAAAGAGAGCATTCGGGTCACCATCGACTAAGGTCGCCAATTTTACTTACTTTACATAATTATTAGTTTCTACAAAACTTAACTTTCAAGCTGAAACTTTTGTGATTATGACTTGTGACCTCATTGTTAACAATTGAACTGAGTAGGGTGGAGTAAATAATTTGATGCCTCCTTGTGGTGGGAAAAAAAACTTTGAACAATTGTTGGGAAATAAACTACATCTGAGAAATATCAATAATGTGCTTGCTTATTCTTATACACATATACACTTAATTACTAAATTTAGGTTAGTTTGGCCCAAGGACATGTATGGTGTACTCTATTTAGTATTGTTTTTTTTTAATGGCATGTCAAAATAGGGTTATTTTGTAGAGTGTTCACCAATGGTCCAGGTGACCAGGGTTCAATCCCAGGTCGAGTCACATCAAAGACTCAAAAATGGTACTTAATACTGCCTTGCTTTTAACACTCAGCATTTTAAGGTTAGGATCAAGAATAAAGTGGAGCAATCCAAGGAATGGAGTTCCACCTTTCCCTACACTTTGGTATAGTAGCTACTGAAAGGGGAGCCTTCGGGTCACTCTCAACTATGGTTGCCAACTTTACTTTTACTTGTATTTCTAGTATTAAACATAAATGCTTGAAACCATGCATCTGTGTGCAAATTATTTATGTTGGGAACACTTAATATCATAACTGTCAGCTAAAAACTCTTAAACAATTGCGCAAAAAGTGTAAATATGAACATGCAATGAATGTGATTCCCTAACCTGTAGGCATAACATAATCCTGAATAGATTGACATGCCATTAAAATCCATCAGTCATTTCAGAAATCGCTAAAATATTAATCCTGTTTGTTGCAAATAATTTCATCAAATTGGGGTAAAAAGTTAAAGATAAATTTGTTCTTGTAGAAAAATGTCATTTTTTATTATCAAACTGATTGTGTCTCTGAGTCTCATTATTCATTATTTTTTACTTAGGCTTTTTGATAAGTATCTTTATAACAGCTGAAATCACTTTCCAAATGATTAATAAGTAAGTAGTAAAGTTAACAACCGCAGTTGAGGGTAACCCAAAGGCTCCATTTTCAATAGCTACTACACCGAAGTGTAGGGAAGGGCGCTAATCCTTTCCCTGGATTAATCCACTTTACCTTTGATTCATACCTTATAATGCTGAGTCTTAAGTAAGGTGGCATCAAGTACCATTTTTTGAGTCATTGGTATGACTCGACCTGGGATTGAACCCCTGTCTCCCGGATCATTGGCAGACCGGCACATTTTCTCTGCTTTCTGATCAATAAGAAATAATAATTGATTCCTAGTTTTAGGTATTGTTGCTAATTAGCTAATTATTGGATATCACTGTCAAGTCCCTTGGTAAAAGATTTCTTAATGATTGTAGGTTAGTGATTTATGCCAACACACGCAAAGACTTCACTTGCATGGCTACCAGGCCTTTACTTGGGATAGCCTTGACACAAACACATACATATGTGTTTGCATATATATGTAGATGAATGGATGGATGGATAGATAGATGTAGACAGACCAATCAGTGTTAAAACTTAAAGTTTGATTTCAAATTCAGTTTGTTGAAACAGGTAGACTCTTTCTACTGAAGAAAATGGTGCTACATGATCTTATTCTTTCTTATTGTGCATTTGAGTTCTTATTACTATTACTTGCAGTTCATTGCATCTGATGATGATGTCCTACTGATTTTTTCTTCTAGTGTTTTAAATTTTGGGACAGGTATTGCTAATTGTTTAAAAGGATACTCATGACCCCAAGTTTCTTTTGATGATGTCCTTATGCTTGAGTTTTGGTCTACCTGTTTTATATGACCCTTCTTTAAGTTAAGAGTACAGGAACTATTTTGACAGTTTGCTGTTCTTGAGTCTGTTTAAGTGACCAGCCCATCTTAGGTTGCATTGGGCAAATTAAAAATTTTTCCAAGATGAATTTATTTGGTATATGCTGCCATCACATGACATTTAGTATTTTGCACAAGTGACGCAAGTGTAGTACATTGTAAATTTAGTTTTTATGAAGACATCTTTTGAGTTCTTGTGAAATCTATAATACAAGTAAGGCATATGGTTGCTGTATATTGAGACAATATCTTTCTTAGGTCCATTTGATAAGTGTAACTAATTTAGAATTCGATGTCTGGAGGTGCACTTAGCATAATGGTTATCATCAAAGCAAATGGAAACGGTGACCAGAGTTCAAAACCTGGACAAGGCTGTTTACATTTCACTTAATGCTAATACCCTTGGGAAAGGTATGAATCCATCTCTTCTCTCCACAGCTATGGGTAAATAGTAAAGAGAGACTGTTTTTTTTTTTTTTTGTCTTGGTTAAGCCAGCTGTACTCTACTTGAACATTGAGCATGTGTTACATCCTGCCTGTGGTGGAGGGGTTGGGTAAATACATATTCATTGCTTTTCTTAGGAGCATCACCTCAAAGTGAAACAAACAGCCTTGTCCAGAAATTGAATTTGACTCACCAAGTCCATTTTCAAGGACAATAATAAACTACCCGCATAGAGGGACATAAGTAAGTAAAGTTGGCAACTTTAGTCAAGAGCAACTTGAAGGCTCCCAAGGTATAGGGAAGGGAGCTACTCCTTCCCCTGGATTGCTTCACTTTACCCTTGATACATACCTTATAATGCTGAGTGATAAGCAAGGATGTATCAAGTACCATTTTTTAAGTCTTTGGTAAGATGCGACCTGGGACTGAACCCTTATCTCCCAGGCTATTGGCGAACACTCTACCCACTAGACCAATGAGAAGGACTTAAAGGGAATTTTAATTTTTTCCTTTTTTTGTGTGCCTACCATAATGTGATACTAGTCTCACATTATTAATTTCGTTAGTATAGTGAGTTTAGTCCTCACTGGGTGCCCTATTATTCTGCTTAAAAATTGGCACTGTGTCACATCCTACCTGTAATGAAGGGATTAAGTAAGTATATACTTGAGATAGCTACTCAGGACCTTATCTGGTTTATATTGCCTTTGTACATAAAATAAGATGGTAATTTTTTTTTTTGTATATTCTAAGTGACTCACATAATTGTATCAATACTCTAAGAGCATGTTTATAACTACCTTGACTGAAGCTGATTAGTTAATGAGTTTGTCATCTTGCTGTGTTAGGCTGGCTTTATTAAATGTCAAAAATCCCTTCTACTTTTTCTTTTTTTTAAACAATTTTACAATCTTTACATTGAATGATTCTAAATGGTAATCTTTACTATAAGAGATAAATCTATATGACAGAAAAGAGATTAATCAATCATAGTTTTATATTATCTTATTATATAATTGTTTCATGAAAATTTGAATGACATCAGAGATTTAAACATTTTTTTGTGCAAATTGTAATGCTATATAATCATTTCACCTCTCAAATTTGAAGAATTATCCATAACTCTGCTCTCATCATGTTGATTTAAATGTGAATAGCATAATTACTTGTGCATAATACATATCCTTATATATAAAATATATAAAAATAAAGACTAATAATAAGAATTTATATAGTTTATATACTGTTTTGAAATATAAAGCTTACACAGTATTTAGGGTGAAGGCAAGGACATGTTCTTGCCCAGTCAGCTGGGGCTGTAGAATATACTGACTGCTTTTCTGCAGAGAGGTAGGGCTGCCCCAATGAGTGTCCTGGATATAATACTAAACAATATGATGGTGAGGTTCCAGTAATGCTGGAGCTTTGGGGAATGCAGAGTACCCCTTCATTGTCACTGCTTTCAGGCCCACTCTGGCCTGGAGTGGTAGCATCTTATAGGGTTCTATCTATGGGTCAAATAGAACTAAACTGAACTTTTGCTAAACTGAATTGCTTGAAATAGGACTGTTTTAACATTTAAAGCACATACTTATGCTAAACTGAATTGTTTGAAATAGAACTGTTTTGATATTTAACTGCTTGTGACCAAAAACTATACTAAACTGAATTGTTTAAAATATAATGACCCAAAAAGGGTTGATACACCATAAAACAAAACAACCAACCAACGACATGTTCACACAAAAATGTTATAAACTTTCATAAAAAATAAGTTCACAATAGAAAAACAAATTATCGACAAACACACCTTCCACTGACTATTTCTCTGTGGAAATGTATGTATAAAACAGGAGTGTTTTTATACATTTGTTAGTTTGGACCATAGATATAACTTACTTTCAGTCAAATGAAGCACAAGGCTGAAAAAAAAAGTTAGTATTTAGTTCTATATAATTCACACCTCTAACTTAGGATTAAAAATCTAGGGTAAAAGTGTGTAATTATGTTAATTGTTTGAGTAAAATAAATAGTTCTTCTTTTCTTTTTTTTTTACTTTTAAATTTTGGAAAATTAAATTCCTTATGATTAGTTAAATCTTGCAGCAACATGGCTTCCTGCTGATTAGTCTTTATTGATAGAGACCTCTTCTTGATAATAGACCCTACTTTACTAAAAGTTTCTCCTGGATACAGTAAGTATGCATACCAAATTTGGTCACTCTACATCTAATAGTTGAGCTGACTATTAGAGTACACAAACAGACAAACCCTTCCCTATATATATATATGCACACACACATACTAAGGTAAGTCAAAGCTTTTTCAATATTTTAGTACTTTCTAGTTTGTGGTGCATATATTGCATGACCAAAGCAGTTTAAGGTACTCCCTGTGGTTGGTAGTATCATAGTAGTTGATGCACTGACATGTGATTTAAAAACTACACAGAGGAATGTCTAATTCGGGAACTTATGCTTTACAAGTTGTAACTGAACCATAACACTACAGAAGCAACTAAAAACATTTGTTGTGTGGAAAGTGAAAGTGCAGTTAATCTGAGTACATTAATCAGATGGTGTGAAAAATTTTGCATGGGTTGCAAGGGTTTCTTTGATCAGATAAGGTCAGGTAGGCCTAAAAGAGAGGATTCTGAAGCTGTATTTCAAGCCATATAAGCAAATTCAGCAAGTAGCACAGAGAGAGTATCAGGCGAGTTCAGCATCTCACAGTGGTTAATTATCTTCATGACCTTGATAAAAGCATCTGGAGCTGCTAAATTGTGCTTCACATTACCAAACTATTGCAAAACTTTTGACACATCCTGATATATATATATATATATATAAAGTTGGTGACCATAGTTGAGGGCAACCCAAATGCTCCCTTTTCATTAACTACTACACTGAGGTATAGGGAAGGACACTACTTCTTTCCTTGGGTTGCTCCACTTTTACCTTGATCTGTACCTTATAATTCTGAGTGTTGAGTGAGCCAGCATCAAGTACCATTTTTTTGAGTCTTTGTTATGACTTGACCTGGAATGGAAACCCTGGTCTTCTGAGTCACTGGTGAACACTCTACCCACTAGGCTAATGGGCTGGTATTTACTTTATATATATATATATATATACACACACACACACACACACACACTGACCTTTTATTCAAGATAATAAAAAGAGATTTCTTTTTTAGTTGCTTATATATGTGGAATCATCTAAATTTAAAAACAAGAATTAAAATGAACACATGTACGCGGCTGAGCAAATTATACACAGTGTGGCAGCGATATCTCCTCCATTTTAAATTGTCACTTGTGTGATGCGAGTGAATTTAAGCAAATGGCATTGAAAGCTCTATCTAGCTAATGTCTTACAATCTTTTTTCCAGTTATAATCATGGCTTGAGCCAGACATTTTTAAAGGTTGACAAAAAACCATGAGTTATGTCTGGTTGCAACCCCCTTTTTTTGGCGAATAACATCTTGTAATTGTTCCAGATTGTTTTCTTTTTATAGATGAACCTGTAGTTCTGAAATTTCAACCCTTAGCAGTATTGATTTTCTCTTTGGAACAGCATCATTCCTACATGAGATGAGCACAAAACACTTTCTATGTATTAATTACAGATTCACCAGTTATAAAAAAAAAAGTCTTTTAACAGAAAATATACAATGTACACTGGTCCAAGCCATGATCATAATTGATCATGTCTGAAAAACAAAAATGGTAAGACATTAGCTAGATGGAGCTACCATTACCATTTGCCTAACTTCACTTGCACTACACAGGTAACAGTTTAAAATATGGAAGGTATTTCTACTGCACACTGTATAATAAAGTAATGATATAACTCAGGAGTTGTATGGTTTTGACCAAAACTTGTGACCAACTAATCTTATCTTAAAAGAATCTTCACAATATGAGGTTGAATTGTTTAGCAGGCAAAACTGTATTAGTTTCAATGAAAGATTGCCACAAAATAAGTGTATTGAATGCCAAGGAGAATATCTTAAAGAAAATGTTTTATTTATTATTTCTGTTTTTGTAAATTACAGCTTCAGCCTCCATACTCTTCAAACACACTTTATACAAGAGAACATGTCTGCATCCAATGAAAGTAAATATTGTGCAAACATCTTGTGATTTAATGTTTTCCCCATACTACTGATCATTATCAAGATCAGGAAAAACTGGAGCTTTATCTGGAATTTGCTAGAGAACTAAATAATTTGTGATAGATAAAAGTGACAGTTATACTGATCATAGCTCAAGCACTTGGAATAATCCCCAAGAAGCTCAAAAAGAGACTTTGGAAACTAGAAACTCAAAGAATTAAGACTGTCAAGACTACAGCAGTAGTGAGATAAGCTAGAATACTTAAAAGACTCTTGGAAAGCTATAGTGACTTGTTGTTAGGGACTTCAGTAAAAACCACCAATTACTACTAGTGAGAAAAACGTGTACATAGATATTAAGAAGAAGACATCCTAATGCAAATAATTAGAATCTACAGCCAAGATATAGTAATGGAACTTGGGATGAAAAAAGGTGTCAACTATATGAGTTGACATTCCATTAGAATTAATGCCTGTAATTTTTCTCACAAATCAAAACATTAAGTCTTTTGGGGGGTTTTATATTAAGACTCTAAAAACTTTTAAAAAAAACATTTACATAATTTTTTCAATGAAATTTTGCAAATATTCTGTTGATAAATATTAATATTTTAGTTCAGTTCCATATTATAAAACCCTGAATCATGTTTCCAAATGTATTGAAACTGTTTTCCTCATGTCCATTACTGCTGACTTTATCTTTTCTTATGATTGTAGTTTGAATGGGCCTGGCAGAACCCAAATGCCTCTCGACGACTGAAGCACTTACCAAAGAAGAAGCGAACTGAATCAGCTTATCAGTATCGTTTCCGAATCCTGTGTGAAATGTTACGCACTGGACCCTGGCATCGTCTTCCCCTCACCATACGCTGGTTAAAACAGGAGTATCAACAGGAGTTCCCTTCAAATCTCCTTCCACCCATGCACATGCCTATTGTGTATGGACCTGTAAGACGTAAAAAGATCAAACCATCACAGAGCCAACAACCAGCTTTTGTGCTCTCTCCACAAAAGGATCACCAACCATTGCATTCAAATATTGAGCCAAATACCAGCCCAGGCTCAGGGCCACGATGTTCAGTATGTTCTGGGAAATTAATGGTTTGTATGCATATTTTTAATATTTTAACACAACTAGAATTCTGGGCTTTATTACCTACTTTATTACTATCAGAAAATAGCTGGGCTAACTGGGTTCTTTTGCCTTGTTTAGACAATCAGCTTAGGTGAGTGAAAACTCTGAATTCAAACCAGCTTTATTCCTCTTAAAAATTGACCTTATGTCACATCCTGCCTGTAATAGTCCTTTTTTTTTTTTTTTTTTGTTAATTCTTTTTAACTCTTTACTGAACATTTTCTTGACTAGGTTTACTATATTACTAGTTTGTTATTGTTATAAATTCTTTAGTTTTTTTGTTCTGTTCACTGGGACTTAGAATATACCGAATGTATTCCCTGCAGAGGATAGACTTCCATCAAAAAAAAAAAAAAAGAAGTGGTAGTGCACTGAATATGACACTTAACTATATCTGGTGGGGAGGATCTAGTTCTGGAGCTCTGAAGAGTGTGAAGTACCCCTTCATTGCCATTACTCCCAGGTTCACTCTGGCTTGGAGGGGTAGTGCTTGTTAAGGTCCCATCTATGAGTCAAATAGATCTGTTTAAAAATTATTAGTATTAGATTGGGATATGTGAACAAATGATTCTGATAGATAAAAATAACTTGAAACTATATTACAGTGTATGAATTATTAGTATTTATTAGTATAAGTATATAAATTATTAGTATAGTAAGGAATATCTAAACCATTTAACAGGGTAGTGTCTGTGACAATGGTTAACAGGCTTGACTATGACATTATAGTAAGCAAGTACAAATTCTAGTCACACTTTTATCTTCACTTTTGTACTAATACTTTTGGGAAAGGTATGATCCCTGTTATCTTTCCACCTATGTGTTAAATTGTAATGCTACTGTTCTTGTACAAGGATGTCTTTGGTGGATCAAGTAAAGTTTGAGATGCCCTGGTCTATTATAAAAAAAGAAAAAGATTAGTTGCAGGGAGAGATTGAAGGAATTAGGATTCATGAGAAGTGAACTAATAGAAACTTTCAAAATAACTAATGGAATTTCCAATTATGATAGACGTCTTTTAATGTTTCTCAAGGCAGATTTAAAAAATAAATTTATTAATCAATTGGATTTTTTGCTAATATTGTGATATATTTTGGGGATAAATTGTGTAATCAGATGAAAAACAGCAATACTGTAAAAAAAAATTTATTGAATTAGATGATTTCAGAAATAATGGTAAGAAAAAGAATTAAAGCAGGCATTTTGGGAAATATCAGATGAATTACTCAACAGAATTTGATCTGTATATAGATATTGTATTGATGTTCTATGCAAAAAAAAATTTTGAAGATTGATGTGAAAAGAGGTAAAAAGTAGAGATTTCTTAGGAGACATAACAAACAAACAATAATGTGAAAATCTGTTTACCTTCAAAAATAAGAAAAATAATTGTGTAAAATTTGCATTCGAGAGTTTTTAATTGAAAAATTGATTCTGCAATGTCTTTTTAAAAAGCACATTACTCGATTTAACACCCAGTATTTTTCCTTTTACAGCTTCCCATTTTTTCCTATTAAGTTTTCAAGACAAAAATCCTTAAGTAAAAAGTAAGCATAACTTGAGCAAGGGAGGTAACTTTTGTAAAAAAAATCAATTATCTCCCTTAAATCCTTGACTTATTTTATTGTCTTTTTTGGTGTTCTGAAAATTTTATCATATTTAAGTATTTTATTGATTTAACTACACTCATTTGTTCCTGATATTTTCCATTTATTCTGAGTTACATGTTTAGGTAGACAAAGTTCTTTAAAAATTATTTTCACTTCTCTGCAATAAATACTCAAAAAACAAATGTTACAAGATATTTAACTATATTTAACTGCTTTATTTTTCCTCATAATTCAGTAAGAATCACATGCTGAAATTTTAATTATTGACAGTTGATCCAACCAGTAAAATTGCCTGTCTCTAAACTTTTATTAAACTAAACTTCTTTGCAAAATATATTACAAAAAAGATATATATATATATATATATATATATATATATATATGTATGTTTCCACCCGAGGGGTTGAGCACTCTGGCAAAGGAATTAACAGCTACCACTCGCATCATGCAGAACTCTTCTAATGAATTGAGCACTCTGATATCTGGTAAAGCAAAATGTAAACAAATGAAAGCTACCACATAATGCTGTATAATTCCTGAGCCGCCTGGTGGCTGAGCAGTCTGATACTAAGTCTAACGTAAAGTTGGGCAGGTCTCAATCCCAGCTTGAAACGTCTTACGTGTCTAGCCACACTGAAGAGCTGTGACACAACAAAAGTCTGTCTGTAGATGACAATATATATATATATATATACATATATATATATATCATTAAGAAGAAACAATAAACTGGTCACATTAGGATTATAAATTTATTTCTATCCTTTTATGCGTTTTTGACAAATCCAAAAACACGAGAAAAAAAATTAACAGGACTTCTTCAGATCTTATGGATAAAATAAATCAGAATAGACACAGGAAAGAAGGATGGGAGGGGATAGAAGAGGGGTTAAGAGTTATCTCCTCATTTAGCCCACTTCCATTTTTTATTTTATTGTCGGTTAGAATTATAGTAAATTAATTTTTTTTTTTTAATTTTTAAAAATTTTAATTATTTTTCAACTTAAAACTACAGATTTAATACTAAATTAGAAAAAATAACTTTATTCAATAACTTTACGTAATGATACAGTAAAATTTATATTAAATTAATTTCAGGATTTAATTAAATTGAATTTAACTTTTTTTTTAAATCAAATTTATTTAGAACCTATTAATCAGTTACACTTTTAATGATTAGTACGTATATATGATATGTTTTTTCACATTTTTATCTAACATTTTATTTATTCATTTACATTAATTCTCAATTTAATCCTATGTTGTTGTTTTTTTAATTATTTAGGTTTATTATCTATAATTTAAATTTAGCCCTATGTCTACACCTAGCTATTAATTCACATCGCTTATTTAATAATTTTTCCGGCTCTGGATAAAGCAAAATGTGCATTTTTTCTTCTAAACACAGATTACATTTACTCTCGAAACATTTTGGAGTATTTGATCTTTTTAATATGGACCATTGAATCTCAGGGGTTAAACCTTTGTTTTTCAAACCCCAAAAATGCTTAGATAGTTTATGTAATGTCTATTACATTGAGCTCTTTACCAGGAAAATTTAAATGTTTACTCTTGAATAGTTTTCTTGTCCTGATGGAATTACTCCCAACTCCGGTTTAACTGGACCAAATAATACACACACACACACACACACACACACATATATATATATATATATATATATATATATATATATATATATTTCTAAATGAATAGGTCCTCTAAGAGATTTGTATTTTTAAAGAATTATTCATTTTGATATCTGATATGTTATAAAGCTTTTCATTGTTTTACTCTGGGTCATTGTGTGAGTGTGTGTGTTTAGTTGATATGTTATAAAGTTTATTAGTCATGACACAATGACCCATAGTAAAACAATGAAAAACTTTATAACATGTCAAAAACTTTATAACATATCTAATATCAAAGACTGATTGAGGATAAAGACTGACAAAATAGACACATTCTGAGAAAGGGAAAGGGAGGAGGTGGTAAAGAAATCTCACACTCAACAGTGACCTTTATAAACCCATACAAAACCTGAAAAAATATTCCACTAAGAAACCTACATGAGTGAGTTCAAGTCTCATTAAAAATAATGTTACCTACAAACTAATCCTTTACAAATCATATATATTTATTTTTTACATTTATATGTATAAACAGGATTTGGCGCTAAGTAACCTACAAGGGTTGATATGCCACGAAACACAACCAACCAACAAACCTTGAAAACATTTAACTGTATACAAACAAATGATTAATATCAAATAGAATTATTAGTGTTGGATAACAATGCTTGAAACCATTTAACTGTATGCAAACAAATGAGCTCTGGTTTGTTTTAAAATGTTACCTACAAACTATTTATATAAAAATCATATATTTAATACGTATAGTATATAACAGGATTTGGCACTGAATAGCATTCAAGGGTTGATATGCCATAATAACCAACCAACCAACCAATTCTAGGTATGATTTATTTAACATGAAAAAATTTTTTTTTATTCGTAGACATAATCTGAAAGGTTTAATCTTTAGCAGGTTATTTTCCATGGGGTAAAAGTTAGTATTAATAAACAACAATGTACCTCTTGATGGTAAAAAAAGTAATAAAACATTACATAGAACTGAAAAAAGAAAGACTGAAGTAATTATATTGTTGCATTCTGGTTAATGAACGCTTGTAATATTGAATAAAGGACAAACCACAATATGAGAGGAAATAGAGATATATTCTCAGGAAAAAGTATATACAATAGAGAGACTATTAGTAGACAAGAACATAGGATTAGTGAATACAGAATAAAGATATAGTCCAATGACAGTATTGGCTTCCGTTTTTACGGTAGCAAGTAAGGTGATCTAGTGCGATCTCCAGTCTCCAATGCTCTAATACTATTCCTATAAGAAGCTGCTCTTCGCCTTCTAGTCTGCCCCCGTATTAGTAGCTACTGCTATATATGGCAGATGGACTAGTTCATTGTGTGGGAAAAGGTGGCTGATACCTAACAAATATATAAATACTAAAAGTGTCAAAAAAAGAAAAAAACTGACATCAAAACTTGATGCTTTAATCCAGTGACTCAACAACACTTATCATTTTTCTTTTTCTATTTTGAGGTGGGTTGTGGAGGGCTTTGAGGGAATCATCAATTACTCATCTTGCAAGCAGTTTGGGGGATTCAAGTGTAGAACTTGCAAATTTACACATGGCTCCCCTGCAGTATTTATCATACAAATTTTCTCATTGGGTTACATACACTTAAGAATGATGACCAAAAAAAACATCAAGTTAAACAATATTCATTTAGCCTATGTGAAATGTACATTTCTCTCTACTTTTAATAGAAATGAATAAGAAAAGTTTTTTTTGTTTTTTTAATGAAACATACATACATAAGACAAATGTGAGACAATTCTAGGTATTTTAATATCAATTAGCACTATGACATTCACTTTCAGATCAATATACTTGGGATTTTTATTCCCCAGCTATGGTTTAAATACTACCATAACTGTTTATATAGAAGGAGGTTTTGGCATTAAATAATCAATGAAGGTTGAAATGCTATTGAACAAAGGAAACAAACCAAACCAAATGAAGGTTGATATGCCATTGAACAAAGGAAACAAACCAAACCAAATGAAGGTTGATATGCCATTGAACAAAGGAAACAAACCTGTTTTAATAATATTTTATAAATTAACAAATTATTGTATTATTTTATTTTTTCTTTAATGCAGGATCCGAATTCAGTTTTAAGATGTATCCATGTCAAGTGTCGAGCAGTAAGCCATATTATATGTTTGGCTGGTCACTTCCTTGCTCAAAACAGAACAGATGAGGCTGAACCACCTTTAATCCCTGTTGATGGATGTTGTCCCAGTTGTCGTAAAGAAATCCTCTGGGGCGATTTAATCAGATTAAAAAATGGATGCTACCAAAACTTAATTGTGAGTATTAAAAAAATAAATCAGCATTTAAGAATTAAAAAAAAAAAATTTCTAAATGGATTGATCAATTGCATTTTTGATTTGGTGAATTCTATAAAAACTTTTATAAGGAGGGACTCATGGTGTAATAGTTATCATTATAGGAAATGGATATGGCAAACTAAGTTCAAATATGAGACTACTTCATTTCATTCATCCAATTATTCCTTCACCAGCTCTTGGTAAATACGTAGTTGGGCAGACTAGGCTCTTTAACCTTGGTATGGCAACTGGTCTAGAAGGAAAACTCTGAATTCAAACCTATTAAGCTACACTTAAAAACTGACCTTGTGGCACATCTAGCTTGTGCCAAGTAGTTGGTAAATACATATAAAAACTTTTAATTACTACATAATTGCATTAATACTTATTTGAATATAATTCACTACAAAAGACATTAGTTTTTGGGTTTTTTTAATTTAGACAATTTAATATTTCATTCTTTGGATAAAAACAAAATTTTAATTAAGCTTATTATCATTATTGTTTGTATTATATCATATGGGATTTTTTTAATTGCATTAAACCTAATTGTTATCATCATCATTATCATCATAGTGTACTGATTGTACAGATTCCCTTGATTCTCTCTTGCTATCTGCCTCTATTAATTATTGCTCTTGGCAAGTTCTCTAGATGGCATCCACTGTCTGCACACGAGGTCTGTTTTTAAGTGTTGCTTAATAGGTTTGAATTCAGAGTTTTCCTTCTAGACCAGTTGCCATACAACGTGGCTATGCAGGTGCTGTTTTGTGGATGCTGCTTCTAGGATTTGTTCAAAACAGCACGCAGTATCCTTGTGTAGTTCTCATCTAGTTTTTTCTCCTGCCATTTCATTGACATCCAAACAGTCATTTCATTTTATCAAGCCTAAAAGTAATCATTAAGCAATTTGTCATCCATTGGACATATAAAGCATGAAGTAGATTAATAAATTTTAGCTGAAATTTTAATTTTTATTTCTAGCTTTAAATTTTGATGATCATAAAAGACTATCATGAAAATTATGCTTTTTTTAAAATGTAGAACAGAAATAAAACAAAAAACAATTTGATGGCATATTTATATATTTAGTATGATGTTTCATTCTCTACAAGCTTCCACCTATTCAGCATGGTTTAGAATATGCTGACTGCATCTCCTGCAGATGAGTAAGAGCCCTACCCTTCCCAACAAATAAGGGGTGTCCTCAATATAACTATAAACTGCATCTGATGGTGAGGCTCCAGTTTGGGAAATCTACTGAGTGTGGAGTATCACTTACTATTACTTCCAGGTCCTCTCTGACCTGGAGTGGTATTACCTGTTATTTGATACCATATAACTTTAAATTATTAGTCTTAAGAATAGTTACTTGAAGTTAAAATTGTTTACTAAGAATTATTATTAGTTACTTGAAACCATATAACTGTGTGCAGACTGATGACTGATTAGAAATACTCACTAGATGATTGTTGAGAATACTTGAAACCATACAACTTTGTGTAAATTATTGGTATTAGAATACTTAATTTCATATAACTGTAAATTATTTGCTTTAAGAATAGTTACTTGAAGTTATAATTGTTTATGAAGGACTATTATTATTAATTACTTGAAACCATATAACTGTATGCTAATAGATGTCTATTATTATATAGAAATGAATACTTTAAACCATATGATTATTTGTATTAGATGGGAAAACTTGAACCTATACAACTGTGTGCAAATTATTTTATTAGATAAGAATACTTGAATATACCTGTGAGCCAAAAAAAGAAACTCTTACGAAACTACACATAAAAAATGTGAACATAAAAGTACCATGTAAGTAATTCCGTAACCTATAAATATAAAATAACCCCTGACAGTTTGACATGTTGTTGAAATAAATCTGTCAATCAATCTCAAAGTAATTTTCTGTCATTATATAGATTTCTTCATTGATTTTGCCTTAAAACTATAAATACTTATTAAATTATCTGATTTAAGATTTATGAAGATCACTTAACTCAATGAAAAAGACATCCTTTCTTAGCTTTTTTTTTTTCTGATTATTTTCTTAAGGAAGGTGAGCTGAACGAAGGAGAAAAAGATGGTGACAGTGATGATGACCACTGGGCAAATGCTCTCAGTCAGAAAAGCTAAACCGTGAGTTACCTCCCTTGTATTGTTTATATTTATCAGATCCCTTTTTTTTTCTTTTTTCTTTTGTTTTGTTTCTTTTGTAAGTGTTACATTATTAGTTTTACAAAATATCAATAATAACTTTGCTCTCTGTTGACTACTTTATGAATCATATTTTGTTTTTGTTTTTAATTAGTATTGGCTGTATTCAACAACAATGAATTATTTTTTGAAATTATATTTAAATTGTAAAATGCCAAAAACTAAAAATTAAAAGTTTCCTACCTTTATTGTGTGTATTATTTTAGGATTGAATGAACTTGTCTAAGATAATGTTCATCTAATATTTTGGGAAAGGCATAAACTCAAAGTTCCCTGTGCCTAGAGATTGAAAGTGATTCTATAGAAGTTACTTCTTTTAAATTGTCCAATATAAACATTAAACATAAATGAGGATTGAGGTTATTGTCAAAAACTAATAGTAATTGGGGGGGGGGGGTCATCGTGGTGCAATGGTTAAAGCGATGGACTACGGAACCGTACTAAGCAAGTTCAGACTCCAGTCGCGCTAATACATTCACTTTCAGGCAAATACCCTTGAGAAAGGTATGAACCCCCTTATCCTCCCAGCTATTGGTTAAATAGTACCACTACTGTTCTTCTAGGAGAATGGCTTTATCATTAAATAGCCTACAAAGGTTGATATGCCATTAAAGAAAGAAGCCAAACCTAATATTAATGGCTGAGACCATTTCTTACAATGATAACTATCATAGTTATCATTTGTAAGAAATGGTCTCAGCAACCCAAGTTCAAATCTGGGATGATGCTTATTGCAGTTCACATACCATTGGGAAAGATATGAATGCAATTATTCTGTCCTCAACTAGAGTTAAGTAGTTGGGCAGATTGGACTCTTTACCTTTGATACGGCAACTAGTCTAGGAGAAAGAAAGCTCTGAATTCAAGCCAATTGTATTCTGATTAAAAATAGACCTTGAGTCACATCCTGCTCATGGTAGAGGGGTTGGGTAAATATATCATTAAAACAAACGAGAAAACCTAAGTTTGTTATATAGGTGGCAGTGAAAGAGTACTTCTACTTAGAATAGATGATGAATATGTGCCAAGACATGGATGTAGAAATTTTGCAGAGAAATAAGATCATGATGGAAGATATTTACTACAATAAAAGATGGGCTCAAGGCAAAGCTGGACAAGACCCTACATGCTAATCTCTTCAATAGAACCATTTGGCTTGCAATGTTATACAAAAAAAAAAAAAAATCTGAATATGAGCACAGGAAAAAAATCATACATAATAGTAATAGTAGTAGTTGGCGACTGCAGTCGAGGGCAACCTGAAGGCTCCCCTTTTCAATAGCTACTACACCAAGGTGTAGGGGAGGGCGCTACTCCTTTCCCTGGATTGCTCCACTTTACCCTTGATACGTACCTTATAATGCTGAGTGTTAAGCAAGGAAGTATCAAGTACCATTTTTAAGTCTTTGGTATGACTTGACCTAGGATTGAACCCAGATCTCCCGGGCCATTGGTGAACACTCTAACCGCTAGGCCAATGTCCGGTATATGATAATAGTAATAATTCTAGTCAAATAAGAACATTAAGTTTATAAGTCCCAGTCAAATAAGAACATTAAGTTTATAAGTCCCAAAAATTCACTCTGAATTGTCCAGCAGGACACATGGCGTAACAGTTATAGGCGTTGGTTCCCTAAACTTCGAAGGAGACAATCATCTGGAGGTTGCAGGTTCAATCCTCACTACAGGCGGTAACAATACAGGAATATTTAACATTTGTACCCGGTTATCAGAACAGGCGACCCCCGTGATTTCGATAAAGGACGTAGTTCGAAGTTCTGTGAAGGTTCCCGAGTTTGACAAACATATCGGCCGAAAGGTTGTGGATGAAGACAATAGTCCGAAAAATGTTATACACAACCAAAATGTGAGCTATCATGGGAAGAATAGCATTGCATGAACACATTCCAAGCTAAGTAATTCAAGAGCATAGTAGAGTGTATGGTATAATTGCTGAGTACCTTCAGCAGAAGTTTTCATGGGTCACATGCATCACTAGGTTCACAAATAACAGGTGAGTGACCAGAAACAACAATTCTGAAGACCTCCATGAGGATGGAAAGATGAAATAATTAAACAATTTGGGCCAATATATAGAGGAAGGACAAGATCAAGAACGAAATGGAAGTGCATTGTGGCTAATGATGTGGAAAGCATCAATCTATTTGATTAATAAGGGAATAAATATATAGTGAGAGAGAGAGAGAGAGAGAGAGAGAGAGTAATCTTTAGTACTTTGTATTTTTTCTATAGTGTTTGTTGAATTCGAGTTTTAAGTTAAGTTTATTGCATAGTGGAGGTGATATGAATTAAATCTTAATAGGTGTGAAGTATTTTTATTTATTAAATGTACTTATATATATATATATATAATGTTGCGAGCAATATTGAATAAGTCCTGGCGACAACACTCCACAAAGCACCAACTATACGACCACCTGCCTCCCATCACGAAAACTATCCACGTTAGACGAACCAGACACGCAGGACACTGCTGGAGAAGCAGGGATGAGCTGATAAGTGATGTACTCCTATGGGCCCCCACATATGGCCGAGCAAAAATGGGACGACCAGCTCGAATATACATACAGCAGCTATGTGAGGATACAGGATGTAGGCCTGAAAACCTGCCAGCGGCGATAAACGATAGGGAAAAGTGGCAAGAGAGAGTCAGGGATATCTGTGCTAGCGGCACGACAAGATGATATATATATATATATATATATATATACACAAGAAACAGGACAATTGTATGGAAAATGAGAAACATGTTTTACTATAAAGATAACTTCATGAAATACATATATATATATATATATATATATATATATATGTATAACCCTTACAATATGTCGGCTGCATCTTCTGCACAGCCCCTCAAAAGAAGTGTCCTGGATATGACTTTAATATGCATCTGGTGACGTGGCTCCAGTTTTGAAACTCTAACGAGTGTGGAGTATCCCTTCATTGCTGTTATTCCCAGTTCCACTCTAACCAAGAATGGTAGTACCTATTAAGTTCCTATCTCAGAGATGAGGAGTCCCTGCGGTGTAGTGGCTAATGTGCTATGCTGAACTGTGACATCATAGTAAGCTAGATCGAACTATTACATTCAACTTTCAGACTGATGCCCTTGGGAAAGGCACAAACCCCCTTATTCCCCTCAACTATGGGTTAGTACCACTACTGTTTATTTACAAGGATGGCATTGGAATCAAATAACCCATATAGGTTGATATGCCATCAAATAAAGGAAACTGACCCAAACCCAACATGGGTCAAATAGATTTGGTATTGAATAAGAATGCTTGAAACATATAACTGTGCAAACAGATGATTATAGAATAGAATTAGTTATTTGATATCCTTATTGTGTATAAATTGTTTTAGAAAGACTTGGAACCATACAACCAATGAGTGTGTGCCAATTACTTGGATTCAATAGAAACAGAATATAACTGTGTGCAAACAAATGAGGAGTGCAATTCAAAATAAAAAATGCAATGGAACATTAAAAATAATAGTTATTACAATTATTTAGAAATTAATGAAATTTTAACTTTAAATAACTCATAAGTTGATATGCCATTAAATAAATAAACCAAACTAAACCGATTGCCCTGTCAGCTGAGGCTGTAGAATACACCGACTGCATCTCTACAGAGGGGTAAGACCCCTCCACCCCCAATGAGTGTCCTGCATATGACACTAAACAATCTGATGGTGAGGTTCCACTGATACTGGCTCTTTGGGGAATGTGGAGTACCTCTTCATTGCCATTGCTCCCAGGTCCACTGTGGCCCGGAGTGGTAGCACCTGATCGGGCCCTATCTATGGGTTAAATAGAATAAAACTGCATACTTATGCTAAACTGAATTGTTTGATATAGAACTGTTTGACTAAACTGAATAGCTTAAAATAGAAATTTTTTGACGATTAAACTGTGTACCTATGCTAAACTGAATGTTTTTGAAATGAAACTGTACTTACACAAAACTGAATTGTTTAATATAGAATTGTTTTGACATTTAACTGTGTGTAAACAGCATCTATACTTATACTAAACTGAATAAGTTGAATTAAAACTGTTTGAATAAACTGAATAGCTTGAAATAGAAATGTTTTCGACAATTAAACTGTGTACTCATGCTAAACTGGATTATTTGAAATAGGACAGATTATTTGTGTAAAAATGGATTTGATGTTACATAACCTATAATGGTTGATATGCCATAAAACCTAAACAAACAACCTATCTATGGTCAACTAAAATGTGTACTTATGCTAAACTGAATTGCTTGAAATAGAACTGTTTTTGATATTGAAACTGTACTACAGTATACTGATTTGTTCAAAATAGAACTGTTTTGACATTTAACTGTGTGTAAACAAAATCTATACTTATACTAAACTAAATTGTTTGAATTAGAACTGTTTGACTAAACTGAATTGCTTGAAATAGAAATGATTTTGACAATTAAACTGTGTACTCATGCTAAACTGAACTGCTTGAAATAGAACCATTTATTTGTATAAAAATGGATTTGGCATTGAATAACCTACAAAGGTTGATTTGCCATAAAACCCAAACAAACAAACAAAATATAAAAGAAGATTTTTGAAAAATGTTAACACCCTTATAGGAGTACCTTTATGATATAATTTCAAACAGTCTCTACATATTCCCCATCCTTGTTAATACATTCTTGGAATCTCCCACTGGTAATTTTTAAAAGCTGTTTATATTTCTATGTGAGTATCTTCTTTAGAAAAGCAGAACTTATATTATGAAGACCACCACCTGGGGAAGATTCCAACAATGTGCTGATAAACATGGTGAACAGGTGGAGACTTTAAAATGATTATATCATAAAGAAACTCCCTTAAAAATGTTAACATCTTTTTAAACACTCTATATATAAGTAGTGTTATACAGAAATTAAATAATTGATGAAAATAAAGTTAAGTTGGTTCCGTTTTCAATAATTACTACCCCGAGGTATAGGGGAGGGTGCTACTCCATTCCCTGTATTGCTCCACTTTACCCTTGATCCATACCTTATAATGCTGAGTGTTAAGCAAAGTGGCATCAAGTACCATTTTTTGAGTCTTTGGTATGACTCGACCTGAGATTGAACACTGGTCTCCTGGACTGTTGGTAAACATTCTACTCATTCGGCCAATTAATAATTGTTTGTTATTAAATACACCAAGGTTTAGTTTCTTTGTTTAATGGCATATCAACTCTTTTTAGGTTATTTAATGCCAAAGCCATTCTCCTAGAAGAACAGTAGTGGTGCTATTTAACACATAGCTGGGAGGATAAGGGGGTTCATACCTTTCCCAAAGGTATTTGCCCGAAAGTGAACGTAATAGCGCGACTGGAGTACGAACTCGCGTACTACGATTCCGCAGTCAATCGCTTTAACCATTACACCATGAGGACACCTCCTAAATACACCAAGTACACCAGTTTCCAAGTTGAATGCTATTTTATTTGTATATATTTTTTTTTTTTTTTTTTTTTTTTTTTTTAAGGGTTTATGTTACATCGTGTGTCTATCTTCTCTTGATTGAGCCTCACTCACTTGATTCAGCAGAGTAGACGAAATTCATTGAATGACTGTGCATTAGCTAGTAATTTTTTACTACTCTGTGGACGATAGAATTCCTCAAGTTTTTCTTTCCTGAATTTTGCAGACAGACAAAGCTGGTTTTGCCGTTCCGCATCTGCCCGTGATATATCCAGTTTGAGGAGGTTTTCAGCTACAGGGATTTCAGGCTCAGTCTGCTCCACCCGAGTTAGTATCTCCTTACTCTTTTGGGAACTGTTGAGGGTCAGTGAAAATAAGAGGATCCGTCCATCTGTGCAACCCACTGCAAGTGTGCGTCCATCCCCAGCTACATCCACATGAACTGCACGGCCATGAATGGGGACGCGGATTGCTTCATTCTTCTTTTTCACTAAACTGACTAGTTGTACATATTTTTGATCATCAGATAAGCCCACAAACTGGCAGCCATTGGTCACTAAATATTGTTTTAACTTTATTTCCGAATTAGTCAGTGATGTTGGGAGAGCTATGTTTTGGACATTTTTTAAAATGTCTTGTGAAAAAAAATGGTCAGGAATTTCAATGTGGTCAGCAAGGGATAGATCTTGTATCAAGATGAGTGTTTCTTTTGTGACCACATCAAAAATAGCTGCCATCTTCTTACTGCTGTTGGAAAATTCCAGACAATTTTCTAAATGTAAATTATATTCGGGGACATTTTTGGCAATGATCAATAAAATTTTTTCATCTTGTGTTGTTTTAATGTCATGAAATCTGTCGATTGTCTGTGCTTCGGGATAAATTTGTCTAAGACTTATATATTCTGAATATTTTACATCAGTTTTTGAAAGACTATCTTCGGGATTGTCAAATGCCATTAGAAAGAGATTAGTTGAAGAAAATGGAACTGGTACCAACTTTGGGGATGTTTCTTGCTGTAAAATTGCTGCTATGAAAGTGTTTTTGGTATTGGAACTTCCTGATGTAACAACGCAGGGTTTTCGGATGAACTCAATTTTTTGTGGTAACTTTATGTAGTTTTCCTGGCCACCTGATGGATCACTTACCATCAGGCTGTAAAGGTTTGTTATGTTATTCCTTGAATGGCAATAAATGACAAACAATAGGTCAGAGGTTTTTGGAAATGTAACAAACCTAAAAAGAAAAAAGAAAGAAAAGAATTATAATATTTAAATAACAGCACAAATATCATCATATGGTCCTGCTCGTGAGAATTTAATAAAAAAACTTACAGAAAAGTGTTGCTTGTTTTCCATTCAGAAGAATTTGCTCTTCTCAGGAAATGTATCAAATTTGAAATTGATTGATTTTTTTTTTAATGGAATTAAATCCAGAGGCTAGTCTTTGTGGACAGAGCTTACAGTGCACTAACTGGATCCTCTGCAGAGAGTAAGACCCCCTTTCTCCCAAAGAAGGTTTGTCCTGAGTTTGACACTATCAATCTGATGTTGGGGCTTCGGTTCAGGAGATCTAGGGAGTGTGAAGTCACCCCTTTGTTATCATTACTCCCAGGTCCACTCTGAACCGGAGTGGTAGTACCTGTTGGGGTCCAGTTTATGGATCAAATAGATCTGTTTAAAATTATTGATATTTGATAACACTGTATAAAAAAAAATACCTTAAACAAAAAATGTAAATATGAACATACAATGTATGCATTTCCTTCTAACCTTTAGGCATAAAGTAACCTAAATAGGTTGACATGCCATTAAAATCAATCAATCAGGCTTGTCTACTACATAAATATGATGACTTTCCATCATACATGTATACAAGTTATCTTTTGGGATTTTACTAATTCTCTTGCTGATAAATAAATGTACAACAAAATGAATAATGTTGCAGAAAAGCTTTGTCAGCATCAACTTAAAGTAAAATCAAAACAAAGGGCAGATAACTCGTTTACATGTATTACAGAAATGAGTCAGAGACCCATTTTAGGTCAAAAGTTTCTTTGTGTTTTAAGTATTTCAGCATCTGTTTACAAGGCTGAGCTTATGGCAGTATCAATTTATGCTGGTTTGTAAAGGACTACATTTTGTCAACAATGTACAAGTGCTTTTGCTTGGCTTTATCTTCTGCCACAGAAGGTCTCCCTAATGTTGGTTTATCATTAAGGCTGGTATCATCTTCCTTGAAACATCTGAACTAGTTTTGTGCCACTTTTTTATTGATAGTTCCTCGGCCTTCCACATCATTAATTTCTTTAGCTACTGCCCTTTCACACAGTCCTTTTTTCCACAGGTAGCATAAAATGGCTATAATTGCAATTTTTTTCATCATTCATTATCTAAGATGTAAAATAAGGAATAAACAATGTTTATATGTTAAATATGAAAATAAAGAATTGGCAAGATTACAAGTTTTATCAAATTAATGATATAACATGTACATACAAGTTGCCAAAAATCATCTAAGAATGCTAAAATGTGTCCCACCAGCTTATAATATGCACATAATATTTCAGGAACAAGCAGTATGTATAAGGGGTACAGAAATGGAGGAAAACGCCCATTCAAATAACAGGCGAAAGAGGTTAAAAATGGGTTTCTGAGACTGACATAAAGTATCCAATGGACATGCCCACTTTCTAATGGAGATAATTATTGTCTCAACACCATTTTGCTGAAGAGTCTTATATGCCATCAAATATGGTTGTATTTTTTTTATTGTTAACAAAACAGCAAACATGAAGATACTGGTCTGTGAAACGTGAGTAAGTTGACTTCTTGTTGAGTAGAGATTTATTTATATTCCTGTGTCATTTTTGGGGGGAGGGGAAATATAATGAAGCATCATGTAACCAAGAATCAAATGTTATATTATTCAGGTTAGACCTATACCTGCTGTATCAGTCAACCCCTGAACATGTAATAGGCTACTGGTAAGCCAAATAACTTTTATTTAAAATGTTTTGTCATATAAGTACAAAAATAATGGGTTTATATTCATTAAAATACCATTTATGTTTCATAAAATTGTTATTACTCCAGTAGTATATGTACAGAATTTTTCTCTGAAATCTGAATTCCCTCAGTCATATATGAAGCACGCAAATGAATTCACAACCTTGTGCATTATCATGGAATTGCATTGTTAAACAACATAGTATAGTTATCTGACTATCTGCCTGGGTGCTGTGTTAGTGTTGACAGTAAATGTATCAGAGGGCGTCTTCATGGTGTAATGGTTAAAGTGCTAGACTGTAAGTTAATTTGAACTCCAGTCACACTATTATGTTGACTTTCGGACAAATACCATTGGGAAAGGTATGAACCTCCTTATCTTCCTAGTTATGGGTTAAATAGTGCCACTACTGTTCTTCTAGAAGGATGGCTTTGGCAATGAATAACCTATGAAGGTTGATATGCCATTAAAACAAAGTAAATGTATCAGCTGTTGGAAACAGCATGTGATAAAGCTTTAATATTTATTTGTATTATTTTTATTATTTTATAATGATCCCTGTGTTGATTTATTAAATATGTTGCCCAGTTGGCTGGGGCTGTAGAATACACCAACTGCTCTGCAGTGGGGTAAGACTCCCTCCCAATGAGTGTCCTGGATATGACACTAAACAAACTGATGGTGAGGTTCCAGTAATGCTGGAGCTTTGGGAATTGCAGAGTACCCCACCATTACCATTGCTCCCAGGTCCTCTCTGGCCCAGAGTGGTAGCAGCTGATAAGGGTCCTATCTATGGGTTAGATAGAACTAAACTGCAGTTTCTTGACTTTACAGTTTTTGCATTTAAACTGCGTATTTATGCTAAACTAAATTGTTTAAAATAGAACTATTTTAACATTTAAACGGCATACTTATGCTAAACTGAGTTGCTCGAAATAGAACTGTTTTGATCTCTAAACTGTGTACTCATGCTAAACTGAATTATCTGAAATAAAACTGTTTTGGCATTTAACTCTGTATTGGCCAGTCGGAAGGGGCTGTAGAATACACCAACTGCACCTCTGCAGAAGGTTAAGACTTCCCCAAGGAGTGTCCTGGATATGTTTGACTAAACTTATCTGACTTACATAGTCAAGGATGACCAGAAGGCTCCCTTTTCAATAGCTACTACACCAAGGTGTATTGGAGGGCGCTACACCTTTCCCTGGATTGCTCCACTATATCCTTGATACGTACCTTATATTGCTGCGTGTTAAGCAAGGAGGTATCAAGTACCATTTTTAAAGTCTTTGGTATGACGTGACCTGGGATTGAACCCAGGTCTCCTGGACCATTGGTGAACACTCTACCCAGAAACGTTTTTGACAATTAAACTGTGCACTCATGCTAAACTGAATTGTTTGAAATAAAACTATTTTCAGAAAAATGAATTTGACATTAAATAACCTACAAAGATTGATATGCCATAAAACCCAAACAACCAACCAACCTTATTAAATATATTCATCAAATCTGAGTTTAAGTTGGAAATATTTGTAGTAGTCTGCTGGAGTTTTGGTAATTGGTGTATATCAATTGTTAGTGGTACTCTTCCATTGGTTGACTATTCTGTGGTAAAGGTTTCCGTTTTAGTTGACTCCTAGTTTTGTCGAGATTTTTTCTGGCTTAAAAAGTCAACTTGTGCACCACAATTTACAGTAGTAAACGGGAACTTTTGTCCAATTTTCTAAAAAATTCAATTTCAAATTTGACAAAGCACCTGCATGGAGGAAGTTCTGAATGGAAAGAAGCAGAATTTTTTATGGAAAAAATTTTTATGAGTCGGAAGTCACTTATGCCTTAATAACATTTGCAATTTACAAATACCTTAAAAGTTTTAAGTAGATTTTTAGGGGCCACAGAAATGTCCTTTTTTTTATTACTTCTGTGTCATAAAAGTCATAAAATTAATTTCAATTATCTACCCTCTCATCATCATTCCTTGAATCTTTCTGACTACTACGTTTGATGGCATATAACACTACCCACCCCATTTTAGGGGTGTCCTCGTGGTGTTTTAGGGGTGTCCTCGTGGTGTAATGGTTAAAGCGATGAGCTGCGGAATCGTAGTACGCGAGTTCGTACTCCAGTCGCGCTATTACGTTCACTTTCGGGCAAATACCCTTGGGAAAGGTATGAACCCCCTTATTCTCCCTCCAGCTATGGGTAAATAGTAGGACGGACTAGGTTCTTCAGCCTTGGTGAGGCAACTAGTCTAGGAGAAGGAAAACTCTGAATTCAAAACCTGTTAAACTCCGCTTAAAATTGACCTTGTGTCATATCCTGCCCGAGCGGAGGGGTTGGTAAATAGTACCCACCCCATTTAGTATTACAGTTTTATGGAGTTGGGCTATGTATGTATTTACCCAACCCCTCCACCATAAGCAGGATGCAACACAATGTAAATTTTTCAGCAGAATACTGTTGGTTTAAATTCAGAATTTTCTTCCTTCTAGACTGGTTGTCTTACCAAAGGTAAATAACTCGGTCTGCCCTTCCATTTACCCATATTTGGAAAGGTGGGGGAGAACAGAAGGATTCTTGCCTTTCCTATGGACATTAGTGCAAAGAAAAATACAAACAACCTCATCTAGGATGTGAACTCTGATTGACAATTCCTTTTCCTATGATGATAACCCTTTCACTAAGTGCACCTCGACAGGTAAGTATAAGTATCAGTAGTCTAGAGCAAAACTAGGACAGACAAGGGCTGTGATGTTCTGGAGACAAGACATAGTAAGCCGAAAGTGAGAGAAGGTTGCTATTTACAATGCTAAACTGTAATACAGCCAATAAGATATTCTGAATGTTTTCTAACAGCATATGATCTTTAAGCCTAAGGTCAATAGAGATCTTATTCATCAAATTCCCAAGTCACATCCCCATCTATTCGTAGAGTCATATTCCTGTTTATTGATCATCATCTGTCCTTCAGTCATTCTTTCTGTTCATTTATCACATCTCATCACCATATTGTCATATTACCATATGATTTATGACATATGATCACCATATTATTAAACCTTTGCTGAGTTATGGCCAACTTGACCTTGACTTTAGGTTAGAATATCTCAAAATAAATGTCCATGTCACAATAAATGTTTTGGGAGTATGTGATCAAAATGTCTGTTAGGAGCATTGTGATCAAAACGTTTGTTTGGGAGCATGTGATCAAAATGTTTGTTTTGGAATATATGATCAAAATGTTTGTTTGGGAGCATGTGATCAAAATGTTTGTTTTGCAGTATGTGATCAAAATGTTTATTTGGGAGCATATGATGAAAATGTCTTTTTTAGGAAGAAATAGGTTACAAAAATGGTTTGTGGTGGACTATAGACAAGTAGTCAATGTGCTGCATGTTTGCTGTTAACTTACATCATCTGAATAAATAGCTTACTTTATATATCAACTTTACCTATGAGATACAAGAGATATTTTTAGTCATTATTAGTAATGGTTGGTGGTAGGGAACCTATTTGATCAAGTCCCTACAAACAAGGACCAATATTAACATTAGTATATTCATTAGTATATTATGAGTGTTTGCCAATGGTCCAGGAGACCGAGGTTCAATCTCAGGTCAAGTCATACCAAAGACTCAAAAAATGGTACTTGATGCCACACAACATTTTAAGGTAGGTATCAAGGGTAAAGTGGAGCAATCCAGAGAATGGAGTAGTGCCCTCCTCTATGCCTAGGTGTAGTAGCTATTGAAAAGGGAGCCTTCAGGTCACCCTCAACTAATGTCGCCAACTTTACTTATACTCATGATATACTAACATTAAACACAATAAAAGGAAACACAAGATAAATACATTTCTACATAGAAGAACATTTAACCTTTTATATACATAAGATATAGAATAATGGTGTTAAGAAAAAAGAATGCTAAAATGTGTCCCACCAGCTAGAAATATGCACATATTATTTCAGGAACAAGCAGTATGTATAAGGGGTACAGAAATGGTGGAAAACGCACATTCAAATAACAGGTGAAAGAGGTTTAAAATGGGTTTCTGAGACTGACATAAAGTATCCGATGGACATGCCCATTTTCTAACGGAGATAATTATTGTCTCAACGCCATTTTGCTGAAGAGTCTTATATGCCATCAAATATGGTTGTATTATTTTTTATTGTTAACAAAACAGCAAACATGAAGGTACTGGTCTGTGAAACGTGACTAAGTTGACCTCTTGTTGAGTAGAGATTTATTTCTACTCCTGTGTCATTTTTTTTGGGGGGGGTAGGGGAAATATAATGAAGCATCATGTAACCAAGAATCAAATGTTATATTATTCAGTAGTGTCAACGTAGCAACTGCTAAGACCTGTAATGTACTTCTGTGAGATTTCGAGTTAAGTTTTTTGTGTCATTATTGAATTGTATAGACAAGAGGAAGAAGAGAAAAACTAATAAAAGCTAACTTTATACTGAGTCATTTGGGCATCTGACTGCCCTATCGGCTAGGGCTATAGAATACACCGACTGCACATCTGCAGAAGAGTAAGACCCCCTTCCTAGGATCCTAGTGGCTGAACAGTTTAAAACCTGACATCCAAAGTGGTCATGTGACCTGCAACACTGAATTCTGGCCCCTTACTAGGCTAGACATACAGTAGATGAGACCCGATCCTATCAGTTGTTCATTTTAAGTCCTAGCACCTATATGGTCATCCTAACGGTATTCTTCAAATTGCTCTTGTGGCAAACAAACACCCAGCTCTTTTTATTTTAAATTAGCTCGAAGGCAGTGGTTGTGGGTCAAATGTGTTGAGAAAGACAGTACTGGATATGACACTAAACTACATCTGATGGTAAGGCTCCAGTCCTAGGGAATGTTGATTACCCGTTCATTACCATTACTCTCAGATCCACTGACTCAAAGTGGTAGTATCTGTTAAGGTTCAATCTATTAGTCAAATAGAACTGTTCAATCATTTTACTAAAGATTATTATTATTACTTATTAGAAACAATATAGCTGTTTGAAAATTGTTCGTATTAGATAGGAATACTTGATAAGTAGAATTACTGATGTTAAATAGCAATACTTGAAACCATTTAAGCATGAGCAAACAAATGAGCTTTAACTTATTTAAAGATAGTTACCTCCAAACTATTTGCTTACAAATCATATATATATATATATATATATATATATAGGATTTAGTATTAAATAACCCACAAAGGTTGATATGCCATGAAAACTAAGCAACTTACCAACTGAGGTGCTGAATTTGAAAGTAATTGTATTGGTAAATGGCTCACTTAAAAATGTGATGGAGTTCTGACAGAGGCTTGATAACTATATTTTGCAACTAGTTAAAGATGGCTTGGCACGAGTGAGTTTGAAGTCGTTGCCAGGATAAAGTCAAAGATAATGTTGAATTACATTACTGGTAGCAAGGAATGCTGTACTCTATGAAGCATATGTTAGCCGTGATAAATTATGGTAAGCTTGTTTATCAACGAATGTAACATCTCTTTCAGCGTGTGCACGTATATCAAATGCACCTCTACAACAGATAGGCAGACTGAAAACTAAACTTTGCATCTTTTGCATCATCATCATCATATCGCGCTGGTAGCACGGATATCCCTGACCCTCTCTCGCCACTCCTCCCTATCGTTCATCGCCCTAGGTAGGTCTTCAGGACAACAGCCTGTATCCTCACATAGCTGCTGAATGTACATTCGAGCTGGTCGTCCTGCTTTTGCGCGGCCATGTGTGGGGATCCATAAGAGTACATCTCTTATGAGTTCATCTCTGCTTCTCCAGCAGTGTCCTGCATGTCTGGTTCGTCTAACTTGAATAGTTTTCGTGATAGGGGGCAGGTGGCCGTACAGTTGGTGTCTTGTGGGGTGCTGCTGCCAGGACTTGTTCAGGATTGCACGCAGCATTCTTGTGTAATTGCCATCCAGTTTCTTCTCCAGCCGTTTTGTTAGCGTCCATGTAGTGCATCCATATAGCAGTATCGATGTGACCGCTGCCTGGAAGAAGCTGCGTTTCAGACCTAACCGATAAAATGAAACGCAGCTTCTTCCATCTTTTGCATACCAGAACAAAAATAATACAAACTTCCAAATTATGACTGCTCTCTCAATGGGGTTTAGAATACGCCGAGTGTATCCCCTCTACCCCATTCAAAAAGGGATATCCTGTGTATGACACTTAACTGTATCTAATGGTGAGGCTTCAGTTCTGGAGATCTGGGTACTGAAGAGTATCCCTTCATAGCCATTACTTCCAGATCCATTCTGACTCGGAGTGGTAGCACCTGTTAGGGTCCCATCTATGGGTCAAATAGATCAATCTGACTCGGAAAGGTAGTACTTGTTAGGGTCCCGTCTATGAGTCAAATAGATCGCTTTAAAAATTATTCGTAGTTGGAATACTTGGGGTGCCCGTGGTGTGACGGTTATCGTCGTAGGAAATGGACACGGCGACACGAGTTCAAATCCTTGACGAGACTGATTGCATTTCACATTGCACTAATACCCTTGGGAAAGGTATGAATCTAATTATTCTCACTCCACCTATGGATAAAATAGTAGGACAGACTTGGTTCTTCAGCCTTGGTGAGGCAACTCGTCTAGGAGAAGGAAAACTCTGAATTCAAACCTGTTAAACTTCACTTAAAACAATTGACCTTGTGTCATATCCTGCCCGAGCGGAGGGGTTGGCTAAATATGTATTAGGAATACTTAATATCATATAACTGCAAATAACTCAAGAAACGACTATAAAAATTTAAATGAAAACGTACAATGTACGTTATTTCCTAACTTTTTGGCATAAAAACCCTAGACGTTAGAATTCATCAATTGAGATTGAATTCAAATTCTTAATAATAATATAGTATTAGTTCATAGTGAGTAGAGTGTTCGCCAATGGTCCGGGAGACTTGGGTTCAATCCCAGGTCGCATCATACTAAAGACTTTAAAAATGGTACTTGATACCTCCTTGCTTAACACTCAGCAATATGAAGTACGTATCAAGGAATCTAGAGAAAGGAGTAGCGCCCTCCCCTACATCTCGGTGTAGTAGCTATTGAAAAAGGAGCCTCCTGGTCGTCCTCGACTAAAGGGAGACAACTTTACTTTCATTACAGATCCTTTGATCTCTTGAGTTTAAATTTACTCTATACCGTTGAAGCATGATATCCACACCCGTAAAACGGTGCTACGATGTAAGTGGGGAAATAAAAGTACCACCGGTATAACAGGCTCAACAAATTAATATAAGAAATTGTAACAGTCCCAATGTTTTAAAGATATAATGGACATAATAGTGAGTTATCGAATTATTACTTCTCTTATTTGCTAAGATTTCTTTAGTGTTCTTACAGTGCCTGCTGCTCCTAAGTGGTCACCCTTTCTAGAACTAAACAGACTAATACCTGCTTAACTTTGGTGATCTGACAGGAACCGTTGCTTTCTGTATGATTTGACTGTAAGTCACAAAATGGCCTCTATTGATCTGATAAAATGGATAATCCGGTGTAGCTCTTGAACTAAATGTGCCGAAAAAATCGCCGAAGAACCTCTAGGGAAATCTGTATATTTGATTGGCTCATCATAATTATTTCTCTTTGGCACCGAATTTTTCAATTTCTGTATTATCAAATCGGTGTACGCCGTATTTTCTGATAATATACCCAATAATATTTACCTGCAACTTCCAAAATGTTGAAGCTTTTTGGGATTTTGCGTTCTGATATCCCACAGAATACATTCTTTAAGAAAATGGCACGCGTTCCCGTCTCCGCTATCAAAAAAATTCCGATTGGAAAAAGTTACTGCAAATTGAGCGTCCGGTGATATCTCAACATGGGTCACTTCGTTTAATGACCAGTGTCCGTGTAACAAACAAAAGAGCACCGTACCCGTTTGAACGTCCAAGACTTTCGCCTCGGTGCTCTTACACGTGCAGCAGATAACTCTTTTTCCGTTTGCAGACAGGGCTAAATCGTTCACGGCACCTGAGAAAATGTTTGGTCTGAATTGGATGTCCGACTGGATGAGTCTCAGGTCCCACAGTTCGAGTTTGTGATTGGTCAACGTGTAAAATTCAAAACCACTTTTGGGAACAAAAAGTTTTTTAAATGGAGAGTTATCAGATGTTTTTAGCACTCGAACGATAGTGTTTGTTTGTGTTTCCCAAATACCGACGTAAGTCCATCGTAAACCAACAACAAAATCACCCTTGGCCGAAAAAGCGGCACCAACAAAATAAGAAATTTTTTCGATGAAAATTTCTGCTGGAAATTCTAAGCAGGTAACGGTATTTGGCGATTGGACTTTGCACAGGAACAATTTCTTGGAGGACAGAAATAAGATTATATCTCCTTTTGTGGATAGACTCATTAGCTGTAAATGTACATGGTAGAATAATTCCTGAATTGAAGAATCGCGCCTTTTCCAGTCAAAATGTGATACGGCAACAACACCCGTTCTGGATAAGCTAAAACATTTCTTACCATCCGGAGAGAGCATTAGTTGCTTGGGAATTTCTTCTGTCTTCACTGTTCCTTTCCTTTCGAAACAGGGTATTGAAAAAAGTATAATCCTGTTTCCAGTGTATATCACAAAGTGGGCTTCGTCTTTTGAGAAGGCCATCGCCTGTATATAATATTCCATTCGATGAACGATTGTACAGTTTTCTATGTCGATAAGAATGGGACCTACGCCTTTGACTGATGTAAAGGCAATATAATGTTCAGAGCAGGCGGAACAATGACCCACCGTCTGATGCAAACCAGTTTCCACAACCCCATAGATATTTCCATTACTCGACTGGATAATAGCCAGGAAATCCTTACTTAGGAAGACATTCATGTATTTACCATCTCTGCTTAGGAGGACCTTTTTAGAAGGCATGTTGGGTTCTTCCCACACCAAATCCCCTTCTAAGTTTCTCACCTCGAGACCCGTTGCCGATTCCATTCCACTCCTATACATAGCTAATATCCTCGTACCTGTCTGAAACATATCAATCATAACTTCTACATTTGCATGTTTTATAGATTGATATTGGGCTTTTTTCAGTGGACCTCCCGGTGCAATATACAGTTGTGACATAGGAGCAATGTTGTACTGTTTGACAATGGTTTGATCACATTGGTCTAATAGACGGCGAATATTCGGGAAACGGCTTCTTACTGGCAGAAGACGTCCTAGAAGCTCGAAGCACAAAAAGTCTGCTTGGTTTTGAAGTTCATTTTGGGACATTTGAAGAGCTTCTAAAATTAAACCTGCTTCTGGATCATTTTTATAAGCCGTAAAATCCTTCAGAACATTTTCTAAAGAAGTCGCACGCAATTTGCGAACGAGCCAATTATAATCGTACAGCAAGCGAGTCTTGTATTCTTCACTGTAAGAACTCCTACCGAGGACGTGAGCAACCATGTTAAACTTGCGAATATTCCATTTTTCGGCTATCGGGAAATACAACGGCTGAAGACTGTTCATAGGTTGTTCATCAAAAGAAAAATTATAAAATCTATACAAAGTGTTTTCTATTTTCTGACGTTGGTCGCAATTCGTTAGGTACCTCTGTTTTATTCTGTTTAATAAATGACCTCGAGGTAACGTTACAACATTCATTCCATCAACAATGCACTCGCTTAAAAACCAGTTTATATCTTTATGAAGACAGCGCCACCTATAAACAATGTCTTCGTTCGCTTTCCAGCGTTTGTTTTTGTTAGAATCAGTAACCGAGCATTGAATGCTTTTCAGCAAAATTTCTAATTCCATCTCTGAGAGTCCCATCGGTGTCGCCATTGCTAAAAGCCCAAGCGAATTACTAACGAAAATTTTATCGTTCTGTTCTTCCATATGCATCAAATACTGATCGAATGCCGTTTCCACATTTTCAAAGTCGCTCAGAGGAATTGGTTTGAACCGCTTTATGTTCTCCAGCAGTATTTTCTGTATTCCTGGCTTGAGGCAGTTGTTTATTGCTTGCAAAGCCGAGCTTATCTGATCATAGTTCGGATTAGTTGCCTCGATCCAGTTTTCCAAATATCTCCCGCTTTCTTTTAGTGATAACAAGCCGAGTTCAAAACATCTACTGACTTTGTCGTTAGCGCGAATGCAAAAACTCTCCAGCGTTTCATTCGAGGTGAAGATGATCTTGACATTTTCTGCCAAAGTCAGAGGAAGCCATTCGTAATGTTCTTCGTTTTTCAGATGGAAATATTCTATATTATCCAGTAAGATCACTACGGAAGCCCCTAAAGGACCCTTCTGCATAAGGATTTTGAAAAAGCTTTTAAGTTTGGTGTAATCACTTGGAACTTCTCGGCTATTTCTACCCGTTAAGTGGATAATTTGACTGCAGATCGAAAAGAGAACATCACGGATATTACTGCTCTGGGGTGTCAGACCCAGAAAATGAAGCACGACGTAAGTGTCCTTCCAAATATGTTGCTGCAGTTTCTGTTGAACGCTTAATGCTAACAATGCTATTAAAGTCGACTTTCCTGAAGCCTCTTCACCAATTACAGCAAGCGGCCATGTTGTTTTCACATGCAAGTAATTATCAAATATCAGTTTAATATCGTCACGGCATACACCATTTTGTGTGAGCTGTTTGGCATAATACCAATGATTTAAAATTTCAGCAGGTCCCTTACTATTGCTTTCGGGGTTGCTTTCCCAGCCATTGAGACATGCATCTATATGTCTCTTAAGATTTCGTGACATGTACGCGTCTTTGCCGCAAAGTCCGCCATTTTGACTACAGTGATATTTCGCTATGCACATGCCCTTTTCTATCGGCAGGTGAACAAACCTGCAGTTTAATCCTTGTGAATATCTTTCTATCCTTTGCATATTGTTGGGGTCTGCGTTTTTGTGCTTCAGTACTTTACACTCGTATTTCACTTTCTTGGCAATTTTCTTCTCGATTTGTGAAGCGTTGGTAGTAAATATTATATTCTGTTTACTCAAAGGCTGGTCTCTGCACATGACGAGGTCCTCTCGGATTTCAATGCCAAACACTGAAGAGAAAGCAGGGGAAAAGCTATCAGTTTAATGCATTTTAAAAAACAATTACGTGTTTTAAGTTACATATAAACTAATTAAAGCATTAAAATGACATTTTATGCTTTGTTCATAAGTTTTATATATATATATATATATATATATATATATATATATATATATTGGGTTCTTTCGACGCTGAATTCCCTTTTAAGTTTCTCACCTTGAGACCCGTTGTCGATTCCATTCCACTCCTATACCTAGCAAATACCCTGGTACCTTTCTGAAGCATATTAATCATAACTTATATATACGTACACACACACACACATATATATATCATCCATAACGTATATATATATATATAAACCTATGAATAAAGCATAAAAAATATATATATATAAGTTAGAATAGCGTAGATACTGAGACTACGGCGCATGGTGATTATCAGTCTCTTTCCTATGCCATCATCAGACCAAGAATTCTTGTTCTGGTGCTGACATAGGCGAGAAACTGTTGACCCTGTGCATACACCATTCTAACTGAAATCTACGTATGCTTTATTACCGATATTAGCCATTTATTATTATTATTATTATTATTATTATTACGTTAATTTCAAATCAAATCAACAATGCTATTGCTAACCATAGACAGGTGACTTAAAACTGAAAACAAAATGGAAGCCGAGTCAAACCTACCACGTAACAAAATTTAGCCACTCTCTACTACCACAAATAATTAAAAACCGTTAGAATATTTTGAAAGTAAACTTTAACTTAAAAGATATTTTCAAGAAGCAGGCATACTGACCTATTGCCAACTAAACAACAGCAGAGAAATGATAGGAAACAACAATATACTAAATAATAAAGAAATCCATAAGAAGCCCACAATAAAATCCACTAAATTTTGCCAACCAAATAATATCAAGAACAACCAATGCTGCGAAAAGTTAAAATCATAAAAATTGAACGCCTCTTCTAAAAGTTAGACGAAAAAGAAGGAAAGTGAATTTTCTTTTTTTACTCTCACTCCCTGGTACCATATCCTGTCCGTAGCGGAGGGGTTGGGTAAATACATACTCGTATCTGGTGGAGGAAAAAAGATGATTTCATGCTTTTCGCTGTGAAATGCAAACAGCCTTGTCTAAGATTTGAACTTGGCTCACCAACTCCATTATGACCATTAATTCAATAGTATAGCGAGTTCAGTTCACACTGAGTGCCCTATATCTCTGACCTTGTGCCCGACTAACCTTGTAAATATCCATGACTCTTGTTTGTGCTATTAATAAGGATATATTCTCATAAATTGTTAGTGGGTATATGATAGAAATGATATAAAAATATGCACAAAAATGTGAGGAATCAATCCGTTTAAGTGTCTTTAATTTGCAAGCTGTTTCCAAATTCAACAGTTTCAGTTGGTTAATTTTCCGGCCTTCTGAAGTTGATATTTTTGTCTGGTGGCGAATCTGATGGTGATCTATGAGGTTCGCTGTATTCGATTAGATATTATCAGCAAACTGCGCAGTTGTTTTTTGTTTGTTTTGATTTTTTTATTGTTGTATGATGAAACTAACATAATACCTGTAAAAAAAATAACCGGCCTATGGGTCGGCGCTTTTTCTGAATATCAGAATGTAATATCTTACACACACACACACACACACACACTCTCTCTCTCTCTCTCTCTCATCCGAGAATCAGAATCTAGTAATTGTATCCCCGAAAATACCACGGTTGCTTAAAAAAAACTATAAGATATGAGTTAGTTAGCGACCATAGTCGAGGGTGACCCGAAGGCTCCCTTTTCGATAGCTACTACACCAAGGTGTAGGGGAGGGCGCTACTCCATTCCCAGGATTGCTCCACTTTACCCTTGAACCGTACCTTATAATGCTGAGTGTTAAGCAAGGTGGTATCAAGTACCATTTTTAAAGTCTTTGGTATGACTCGACCTGGGATTGAACCCAGGTCTCCCGGGCCATTGGCGAACACTCTAACCGCTGGGCCAATAAAAAATACAAAACTAAATACAAAATAACAAAAAGAAAACAATGCATGAATATGCTGATGAATATTTGAATTATTTTTTATAATAAATCTATTTAAATTTTCTCAGACACAGATACTTCACACTGATCCTTGAAGAAGAACTGAAAAGCGACACTTTCAACGTAGACAGAGAGAAGAGATTCTACACTTTCATCATTCTACAGATACTGTTTTCCTTCATTTAATATGAACAAAAAACTTATTGGCTAGTATTTCTTTTACCTTAATTTCTGTTGCTTTTTATCGCAATCTGCGATTTTTATGTTAGCATTGCTAATAGAAAATTTTAAAAAGATAAGCCTCTTTAAGATTCTTTAATATATAGTAATTATTTCCGATCTCTGCGCTGCTTAATGATTGTAGAGTGATGACCTTGAAGTTGTCATTTACTAAGCATAGTTTAGTTTAGAACAAGGCCAGTATGGAGCACCCAGTGAGAATCGATCTTACTAACAATAGTCTGCTAATGTAGATTGCTAACCATTGTTCCACGTGAGATGTAAGTTTTACTTAGTTGTGACCCAAGACCAGAAATATGGAGCTCCTAGCATGAATTGATCTCACTAACAACGGTCTGCTAATCTAGATTATTAACCATTGCTCCACGTGAGATGTAAGTTTCACTTAGTTGTGGCTCAAGACCAGAAATATGGAATCGAACTCACTAACAACGGTCTGCTAATCTTGTTTGTTAGCTATTACGCCATGAGAGGCTTTCAACATACAATTGTCATTTACTAAGGTTAGCTTAGTTTGGTACAAGACCAGGAGTACGAGGCATTCAGTGAAAATCAAACTAACAATGGTACTCCAGCCGAATTCTCTAACCATTACCCCATGCAAGACGTTCATCTATCGATCCTGCGATAAAGAGAAACGGGAATTAAGAAATAGATATTCCTCAATTATAACTGACTAGGCCTCATTTAAGAAATTCAAATAGTATTACATCTACAGGTGTAAAAAAATATGATGAAATGAAAGAAAAACTCGTAGAACAAAAATCAACTTTTCGATTACCTGAGTCGTAGAATGTTGATAGTTGCTTTTTAGTTTGTTGGTTGTGCAATAGGACCCATTGAAAATAAGAATCGCAATCAAGATCATCGTCTGTCGAACTATCACTATTTTCGCTGCAGCTGCTGTTGTTGTCAACATCATCAACGCAATTTTTGTTTGTCTCTGACTCTTCGTAACACAATATGAAACTTTGTTCTAAAGTTGACAACAAATGGCAAGTTACATCTTCGCTGGATGATTCATTGCAAATTATCTTTAAAACAAAAAACAGAAAAAAAGAAACAATTTTGAGCTTCAAGTTTACATTTTGTCCTTTGATCAATACGATACAAAGTAACCCCTCAACATAATCCTCGACCCAGATGATGTTGACATTAAAATGAAATAAAAACTCTTAACTCCACGAAAGTTGTTGTTTTTGTTGCATGCAAAGGGTTGTTCACTGCTGCATAACTTACTCCAAAAACTACATCCTAAGATAAAATTCACCATCGAGCACAATTTTAAAGAACTGCCATTTTTACACATCCTCATTAAAAATCAAAATGCCCAAATTTTCGCAGATATTTACCACAAATCCTCACATACCCAACAATACCTCTATATGGGAGTAAATAATGGATTGTAATCCGACAATATATAAAGAAAAATTGATAACAAGGTAATCTAAGTAGAAGGAAAGATTTATTGAGAAGCAAAGTCGACACTATAGCGTTTCCGTTCTAATGAACCATCATCAGGATTATGAGGGATGATGTTAGTAGTGTTAAATCAACGATGGATGTGTAAAAAGTGCAAAATATAAAAACCTCGGGAAAATTTGTATAAAAAGAAAAGGTTGGCTGCTTATGACGATAAAAGTTGGCCGTTTGATTAATGAGTAATTTAAAACAAAAACGCTGATTCATTAATATGATCATGGATCATTAATTCCAATGGAACATTCACAGACACAAATCCTGAAATTAAAAAAAAGATTAGATCCTATCAAAACACCCTTTACTAGAAAAACGACAGCCAAAACGTAAATTAACCATTCAAAATCTCCTGAAGAAGACGTAATGTCTGAAACACGCGTAGAGCACAGCTGTATGGAATAATAAAAACCAAAATACCAAGGGGGTGTCTTCGTGGTGTAATGGTTATAGCGATGGACTGCAAATTGTAGTAAGCGAATTCTTACTCCAGTCGCACTATTACGTTCACTTTCGGGCAAACACCCTTGGGAAAGGTATGAACTCCCTTATCCTCCCAGCTATGGGTTAAATAGTACCACTACTGTTCTTCTAGGAGAATAGCTTTGGCATTAAGTTGTTATGCCATTAAAGAAAGAAACAAAACCAAAATACCAAATTTGTAATGATTTGCAGGCATATTCATTTTAAAATATTTACTTTTCTCTCGTTGAACCAACAGCAATCTTTATATATATATATATATATATATATATATATTGTCATCCGCAGACTGTTTCGTTGTATCACAACTCTTCAGCGTAGTTAGACACGTAGGACGCTTGAAGCTGGGATTGAAATCCGCCCAACTTTTCGTTAGACTTAGTATCATACCACTCACCCACTAAGCGAACCACGTCAGCTCGGGAATTATCAGGCATTATGTAGTCGCTTTCGTTTGTTTACATTTTTGCCTTACCGAATACCAGTGCTCAATTCATTCGAAGACCTTTGCATTATGCGAGTGGCAGCCGTAAATTACTTCGCCAGAGAGCTCAGCCCCACTAGAGGAGCGTATATATTGTCATCCACAGACAAACTGTTTCGTTGTATCACAACTCTTCAGTTTGGAGGCGCTTGTGGTGAAATGGTTATCGCCAAAGGAAATGGTCTCGATGACCTAGGTTCAAACCCTTGACGAGGCTGTTTGCATTTCCCATAGCGCTGATAACTTTGGGAAAGGTAAGAAACCAAGTATTCTCCCTCCAGCTATCGGTGAATAGTAGGTCAGACGAGGTTCTTTAAACTTGGTATGGCAACCAGTCTAAGAGAATGAAAACTGAATGCAAACCTGTTAAACTCCGCTTAAAATTAGTCCTTGTGTCAGCCTGCTAGAGCGGAGGGGATGGGTAAATACCTATATATATATATATATATATATATATATATATGTGTGTGTGTGTGTATATATATATATACGAAGGTGAAACTGTTAAATTCAAGAGCTGAAATGTTTGTATGATGATGTCATATCTGCAGTCGATGATTTTATTGATCAATGAGGTTTAAGCTTAGTAACACCGATGGAAGAAGTGTGTGAACCGCAAGGGGGAATAATTTGAAAAGTAAACCTCATTGGTCGCATTCTATGAGAGTATCTTGATCAGTCTTTAAATTCTTCAGCTGCCTCTCGTATATATATATATATATATATATATATATATATATATATATATATATATATATATATATATATATGTGTGTGTGTGTGTGTTATTATGATTAAACCTTAACGTTAAAAGTGTTCCCAATCTGTAAAATACAATGCCCTTTACAGAAAAATGTATTATAATATTTTAAACTATAAAACAGAATAAAAGCAGGTTAAAAACTCATTATCTTGAGTTTCACGATGAAGATCAGCCAATATTGGCACGTATTGTTTTTATTTTAGGGTATAATTGATGATCTAATACAGCAATTAATCATACCGGCATACAAGTCGGTTATACCTACATACAAACAGAGCTCTTCTTGTATAACAGATGTATATTGACTGCCATAATAGATTACCAATGAATATTTTGTTAAATTCTCCTTCACTTATACATTTTATTTATAATCGTATCTATGCATCTTCATACATACACACACACACACATATATATGTATTAATGAATTACACCATAATTTGAAAACAACCTCCACTTCTAAAAAGTCTCAGCAACAATACCAGAAGTATAGTATATTTGGGAGAATTGTTGTTACTTTTTGGAAGCTATCTGTGGAGCTGATATTGCTATTTCGTCTCTTGATAATCTTTTTCCTAGCGTTTTTATGTTTAACTCACCAATAAACCTGGACCTGTACAAGTTTGATGACAACGTCTGATTTCCTCTTTGCACAGTTCAATATGTTCTGGCAGCTCCCAATTCTTTGTTTGATCCAATTTTAGATCAGTAATCTGCAGAGAAAAATATTCACGCGACTTTAAGTTTTTCAAAAAATTTAAAGTTATTAAAACAGTGATTTTGATCTGAAAAATCATATTAAACGAAAGTTTTAATATCCAAGTTTATTTTTTAAAAGTTTCTAAATAGACTCAGGTTTTAATCTATAGGTTTTTTAATAGCGCTTGAACTTTAGTTGTTTAATGAGCTTGAGATAATTTCGTTTGGTATTGTAGTGATATTGGATGATGGTTGTATCTAATTCGTATATGAAGGATTGAGATTGATATATAGTCATGCGACTAGGAGAAATGGAGAACGATACAAAAAGAAAACATTGAACTACAGAGTTAAAACAGAATAACTGATTTGGTAATATCATAACAGACACATACAAATAATTTGAAAAACAATTGATTATAGCATGTTACGTTTCATTTACTGTTCGCCAATGGCCCGGGAGACCTGGGTTCAATCCCAGGTCGAGTCATACCAAAGACTTTAAAAATGGAACTTGATACCACCTTGCTTAACACTCAGCATTATAAGGTACGGTTCAAGGGTAAAGTGGAGCAATCCAGGGAATGGAGTAGCGCCCTCCCCTACACCTTGGTGTAGTAGCTATCGAAAAGGGAGCCTTCGGGTCACCCTCGACTATGGTCGCTAACTTTACTTACTTGTAAATTAGTGGAGTCTCCGTGGAGTAATGGCTAACTTGCTGGACTTTGACCTCATAGTAAGCGTGTTCAAACTCCAGTCACGTTATTACGTTCACTTTTTGACTGATATCCTTCGGAAAGCTACGAACCCCTTATTCCTCTTTGCTATGGTCTATATAATAACACTGCTGTTATTCTACAAGGATGGCTTTGGCATTAAATAACTCGTAAAGATTGGTATGCTATTAAAACAAAGAAACCAAAGCTTAATTGTAAATTGTCACTCTAAAAGTAAAGCCTCCTATTTATTTCTACTGAAACTATAACAAATACAAGGAACACAATTACACAGTTGGATAGAGCAAGTTTTCAAGAGAGTGTTTTATAGCTGAAAATTGGCTCTATTCAATGGTTTCATTGGACTTTCTGTATATGTTTTAGTTGCTGTGGAAATAGATAAGAAGCATTACTTTCATATATATATATATATATATATATATATATATAAGTATTTGTTTTTTGATAGCTTTGTGTCATAGTTCAGTTTTAACTTCTATCTTGTGAATGCAGAAAAGTAGACTATGTCAGGAAAGTTGGTTCTTGGGTCTTACATTTTGTAATGACATTGGACAATGATTGTATGCAATCCGTATATAAAAAAATAGGATAGGTATTCCATAGCATATAAGACACACTTTTCCAAAAAGAAGTTTCTTGGGTCTTAAATATTATAGTGATATTGAACAGTGTTTGCATGTAATCTGCATATGAAAGAATAGTCATTCTACGAGGAGAAAGGGAGGATATACAAAAAGAGGATATTAATCTACTTACTTACTTGAAAGCATCTTAACAGGTACTAAGGCGCAACATAGCACATAACCAGGTGCCAGTGGTGTTATGGTTATCGTCGCAGGAATTGGACACGGCGACACGAGTTCAAATCCTGGACTTATTGCATTTCACATAGCACTAATACCCTTGGGAAATGTATGAATCCAATTATTCTCCCTCCAGCTATGGGTAAATAGTAGGGCAGACTAGTCTAGGAGAAGGAAAACTCTGAATTCAAACCTGTTTAACTCCGCTTAAAAAATTGACCTTGTGTCATATACTGCCCGAGCGGAGGGGTTGGGTAAATATGATAATCAGAAAACAAATTGAATGCTCTTTTTCAGATCAGCTGATTGCTAACAAGCATCACCAGCACAGCATTTTGAATGAAATTTTAGATATCTTGAGTAACCAATCCAACATCTCATTACAATCTTGATCAATTTAGAGTCTTTGTAAAAGATAGGAAGATTGCCCAAAGCCAATTTCTGTCATGGATTTAAAACCCTTCCCCTATATTATATAGATTTTTAAATCTATTAAAAATTCTATGACCCTCCACACACTTAAAAGAATTTTTAAAAAGTATTGCAATAATTTAGATAATTTCTTTGATGTTTTAATTTTGGCTTTACTTGCTAGATAATAGCGAAATCGAGGAAATTTGAGAAGACAGCTAAATTTATGCAATTAATATTGTTAAAGAAATCAAAATTTTGTCATTTTTGTCACCCTTGTCTCATGAGGTTATCGTATATTTTCTTACCATAAATTTAGCTGTCTTTTGAAATTACTTCTATTACGCTAAGCAAATATACGATCACCTCATGAGACAATTAAAGTATGGTGACTAAATAAGACAAAATCTTGATTTCTTGGTACGCACAAGACCGTATACTAATGAGCCAAGAATAGCCAAAGTATAATATATATATATAGAGAGAGAGAGACAGACAGACAGACAGACAGACCTCCACATACTTAAAAGTCAAGACTTAATTCAGATGTTTTCTTTAGTATTTTAGTTTTGTTGAAGAAACGAAAAATACTTTTGCTTACTTAAAGTAGATTGTTGACTTTTTTGTTATATCTACCGAAATTACTTTGATTACATTAATATTTAGGAAATATATCATCGTTTTATTAGACTGTTAAAGTATGAGTGACTAAAAATGACAAAAATCCTTTACTCGCGCAAGAACGTATGCTAATGAACTCCAAGTTTAACTTAAGGATGTAAGTTTATAATTTCTTAGTGATCTTCTTGTATGCTAGTAACATATTTTTACTATGTAATTAAAAAAAAATAAAGTATAATTTTCTCAAAGATTTTTGTAATTTTTGAAAACCTGTTGTTTTCAACGAGAAATATTCTGATGCAAATTATTACGTCACACTGTTTTATACAGTGTAACAACTTTTCAAACACAAATATAAATGTGTAAAGGATACACATTGAATAAAGTTTGTAACAATACCAACGTTGGCCAACCAGCAGAAACATACATTCATCAATTCTGTGCGGATACTGGATACCGTCTAGAGAACTTGCCAAAAGTGATAACCGATAGGAACGGATGGTGAAAGAGAGAGAAAGAGAGAGGTAGTCAAGGGACTCGGCACCCTCGGGACGCTTTGGTTAGGGGTTGAAGAGATAATGATCAAACGATAAGATTTTTGACAGGTCATTTTACTTAATCGATTCAAGACTTACCATACATTCCACTCCATAGTTGTTCCAGCAATAATCATACAAATGACTATAGACATTTTCGGCAAACTGCTTTCTTTCTTCAACCAGTTCTGTTCATGAATAAGAAAAGAAAAGGTAGGTTGGGTTGTTATGGCATATCAACCTTTATAGGTTATTTAATGACAAATCTATTTTTATACAAATAATCAGTTCTATTTCAAACAATTCAGTTTAGCAGGAGTTTAATTGTCAAAAACATTTCTATTTCAAGCTATTCCGTCTAGTCAAACAGTTCTAATATAACCAATTCAATTTAGTATTAGAATAGATTTTGTTTACATACAGTTAATGTCAAAACTGTTCTATTTCAAACAATTCAGTTTAACGTAAGTACAGTTTCAATGTCAAAAACAGTTCCATTTCAAACAATTCAGTTTTGCATAAGTATGCAGTTTAAATATCAATAGCATAAATATGCACTTTAGTTCTGTTTGACCCATATTTAGGACCCTATCAGGTGCTACCTCTCCGGACCAGAGTGGACCTGTGATCGATGGCAATGAAGGCGTACTCCGCGTTCCCCAAAGCTCCAGCATTACTGGAATCTCACCATCAGTTTGTTTAGTGTCATATCCAGGACACTTGTTGGGTGGGGGTGGGGTTTTTAGCCCTATGCTGAGATGCAGTCAGTGTATTGTACAGCCTCAGTCGACTGGGCAAGCAAAAGTTGGGTCAGGAAATAGAATAAATCGGAATAAAATGAAGCGATTTTAATTGATTGATCGATTGATTTTAGCGGTATGTTAACTCGTCTTTGTTTTTTTTATGCCTCTTGCGTTGTTTATACGAACAGGTTAGGGAATCGCATTCATTGTAGTTCATATATACTTCTTTGAGTAGTCGTTTCTTGAGAGTTTTTTCTTCTTTTTTTTTCTTTTTTTTTTTTTTGCACATGGTTATGTGATATCAAGAATCTAATACCAAATAATTTGCACACAGTTGTATGGTTTTAAATAATAATAATAATTATAATATTAATAATAATAATATCTGACCAGCGGAACGACAATTACCAGAAAACAGAATTAGAAAAAAAAAGCCAACTCTATGGACGTTTTAAGCGACTAACAAGCAACATATCACACGAGAAAACAACAACTTTATTTAATGCACACTTTCAGATTTATTTTTATTATGTACAGGAAGTATATACTATATCATATTGGTGCCCTCGTGGTGTAATGGTTAAAGCACTGGACTGCGGAATCGTAGTAAGCGAGTTCGTACTCCAGTCGCGCTATTACGTTTACTTTCGTACAAATACTCTTGGGAAAGGTATGAACCCCCCTTATTCTTCCAGCTATGGGTTAAATAGGATCACTGCTGTTCTTCTAGAAGGATGGCTTTGGCATTAAATACCTCACGAAGGTTGATATGCCATTAAACGAAGAAACCCTACTGATTAAATTGCGCCACATACTTAGAATGATGGCGGGTGGTAACGTGAAGTGACCTGAAAATATCAGTACTTTCTTTGATAAAATAACTGATGCATTAGAATATTCATTCGTGAATAAATGAAGTTTCATTAAAATTGGACAATTTGGGGGGATTTTTTTAGCGATTTGTTTCAATACGAAAGGTCCTTGGCGGCCATATTTTTTGCACCGAATGTATTAATATGTACTTTTTTTTAGAACTGATGATGATTCAAAAATGCGAAGTAATGCACACAACAAAGTATGACGTCACTTAGTATTGTGTACAATATGAAATACTGCCTTAATTTTAAGTTAACAGACCAAGACCCAAAATATTCTTAAGATATAAAGCGTTTTAAATAAAAGATATCAGAATTTTATCATTTCTTGGGACAATATACAATCAAAATTGTATTATTAGGTTTTATTCATTATCAAACTCTACAGCATTGAAACTCAGTAACTAAGAATGAAATTTGATTTGAAAATATACTTACTGGATAGGATTTTGCGTAAAGATGTTTTTATTTTTAAACTTTGACATATCGATATTTTCGGTTACAAGATAATTGTATTCGGGCGCGTTTGTTAATTGATCGCGGCTCCAATAGCAACGAACCTTGTTTAACTCATTGTGCCGACTCTTCTTTTTCTTTTCTTTTTTTTTTTGGTAAGGGCTGATAATCTGATATTTTTCGTTAACAGCTTTTAATTACCAAGTTATATATATATATATATATATATATATATATATATATATATATATATTATGATTATATGAGTTCAAAACCTGGAAAGGGCTGTTTGCATTTCATATAGTGTAGATATTCTTATTTATTCACCCTCCAGCTATGGTTAAATAGTTGGGCAGACTGTGTTCTTTTACCTTGGTATGGCAACCTGTCTAGGAGAAGGAAGACTTTGAATTCAAACCTTTTGAACTCTGCTTAAAAGTTGACTTCCTGCAGAGAATTTGATTATATATATATATATATATATATATATATATATATATATATAAGCATGTTCCGTTAAAGACCTCGGATTGTTTTCTTTTCAAAACCTTTAAGTGAAGACATTCAAGTCTTCTTGTAATTTTTCTTATGTCTGGGTCGAGATGGTGAAGAAAGTACCTCATAGTAGTTTGAGCGCTTTCGACCATTTCGCTGGTCGTCGTCAGGGGATTATGTTAGGTTGTTTGTACTGTGATTAGTTTGGTTTGGTTTGTTTTTATGGTATATCAACCACTGTAGGTTAGTTAATGCCAAATTTATTTTTTATACATATAAACAGTTCTATTTCAAACACTTCAGTTTAGCGTAAGTACAGTTTCAAAGTCAAAAACAGTTCTATTTCAAACAATTCAATTTAGCATGCAAAACCAATCAAATACTTCAGGTTAGCATAAGTACGCAGTTTATAACAGTCAAAACAGTCCTATTTCAAGAATACTTGAAACCATACGGCTGTGCGCACAAAATGTCTAATTAAACAACTGCACAAAAATGTAAATATAAATGCCTAATGAATACAATTCCCTAACCTCTATTCATGAAATAATCCCAAATGGGTTGATATCCTGTTAAATTTAATCAATCATCATGTATATAACCGTTAACCAGGAAAAACATAACATCATAGGGAAATGTTTATTAGAGTAAGTAAAAGTAAAGTTGGCAACCATAGTCGAGGGTGACCTGAAGGTTCCCTGTTCAATAGCTACTACACCGAGGTGTAGGAGAGGGAGCTACTCTTTTCCCTGGATTGCTCCACTTTACCCTTGATCCGTACTTTATAATGCTGAGTGTTAAGCAAGGAAGCATCAAGTACCATTTTTTGAGTCTTTGGTATGACCCGGGTCATTGGCGAACACTCTAACCATTATGCAAATGTCCGGTGATTTATTAGAGTAATACACTTAAAATGCTTTTAACGTAAAGCAATTTCTTTAGAAATAGAATATGACGACTATATCCCATGCAGAGGGGTAAGTCATTCCTCAAAGTGGGGAAGTGTCTGGTGGTGAGGCAACGGTTCTGGAGCATTGCAGAGGGTTTCAGTACCTCTTCATTGCCATTATTTCTTGGACCACTCTGGTGATATTGGTCAAATAGATCTGTTTATTATTAGGATTGGATAGGAATGCTTGGAATCAAATAAATGAGAAAAACAAATGATTATAGGCAAATAAGAAGTGTAATTCAAAAGAAAAAAACGCAATAGAACATTGAAAATATAGTTATGGTTGTAATCAAGAATTTAAAAATAAATCAAATTTCAGCATGGAATAACCAATAAGGAGTTGATATAACGTTAAAAAAATAAACCAAATATACATTACTCCCACTGGAGTGGTTGTATATTTTAGAGTCACGTCTATTGGTCAATTCTTAATACATTTTACAACTATATAGTATCAATTATTCTTATCGAATACGAATAATTTTCAGTTCTATTTGACCATAGATGGAACTCTTACAGGTACTACCATTCTGGGCCACAGTGGACCTGGAAGTAATGGAAATGAATGGGTACTCCTTGGAACTCTAGAACTGCAGCCTCATTATCGGATGTAGTCTTGTGTCATACCTAGGACACCCCCATTATTTGGAGGGGTCTTACTCTTCTGCGGAGAATACAACGTAGGGCGGACATACATAACGAGAATTTTAGTCGTATATAGACGATGAACATCTTATATTCCAGTAGAATATCTTTTGAATAGTGAAAACTATAATTATACAACAGTTTCTTGGTATGTATTAGTCAGACAAATTATTTGGCATTATTTTCACTCAAGTTGAATAGAATACATCATAGAAGGTTTCTATGAAATCTCCTCCGGACAAAAAAAAATGAAAGAACGAAAGAAAAGGAAGAGAAAAAAACTGACCATTTGGTGGGCAACTGACGTAGATTCGTATTCCTTTGGATTTTCGGAGATCTAAATCAATTAAGAGTTTTTCGCCCTGTAGTAATTTGTCTACTGTTGCTGCTTCTGATTGCTCTCCCTCTCCTCCTCCTCCTCCTTCTTCTTCTTCTTGATCTGCCCAAATTGACGGCTGAGACCCTAACACACATTCACCGTCCGACATCACTGCCAAATGAATTTACATTCCAAGAAACTAATTGCGGACAGGTTCTTCTTGCTGTCTATCGAATCAATCTAAAAAAGAAAAAATAGTTATGTAGGGTTATGAGAAATAATTATCTCCTTTGGTGATTTACATGTTATTTTGAGTGTCACGTGACAGTCTCAGAAACCGTTTCTCGACCTCTTTTAGCCTCTGTTCTTTGAACAGTTGAGACGTCGTCTCTGATCTTGCCAAAGAACAGTAAAGCCACATGGTGATATTATCTATTTTCATCAAGTAAACGATTTTCTGTTTTTGTACCCCTTTTACATACTGCTTGTTCGTGGAACAATATGTCTGTAGTTTTATATATTTGGACACATTCATGTATTTTTTCTTTTAATACCACTGGTATATATACTGTATATATTAGATATTTATTTTTCCTGTATGTGTAAAAGAGTTTGTTTTGTCTTTCCTTCCGTTTTGTTCTATGTAAATATATCACGGATATATTAATATTAATATTGATCCTTGGTGAGAAGGGACTCGACTAAATATCTTACCTATAACCAAGCATTCCAATAGTTATGTACCTATTACCAAGTAGAGCACTTTTTGTGGTGTAGTGGTTAACGAGCATATCTCCCAAGCCATTAGTGGTAATTTACTAAGCTTTTTGCTTAGATGTGGCACAAGGCCATATGAAAGGGGTACCCAATGAGACTCGAACTCACTCGTGTAGGTTTGCTAGTCAAGCTTGCTAACCATTACACCACCCGAGGCGCCTGCCCAAGCCATTAGTGGTTAATTTTGCTCATGTGTAAAGTCCATTAGAATGTAAATATAATAGCATTATTTCATCTCCTGGTATCTTTTATAATTTCTGATCAATGACAATCACCACCACCACCACCACCACCACTATCCGAATTCCAATGCATAATATGCAGATTGAACACTGATATTTGCTGAAAAACTTTTTTGTTAAAAAATAATGTTTATATCGATTCAAAATTAGGAATTAAATTCTGTATTTCACAACTGCAACAAGGGTATTGGGTTTGGGGGAGTAAAGTATGGGGGTAAGGTTTAGCTTTGATTTCAAGTCCTTTATGAGATTGTATATCCTACTCACTGCTGGATGCCGTAAATTTATTTGGTGTGTGCAAAAACTGGATTTTTAACTAATTTTCAAAACAGACTGCTAGGAACTTTAGCACACCGGTAATGATGTATTGCCAAGGTAATGGCATATCATCGTTATTATTAGTAGTTGTAGTAGTCATTGACTTTTCACTTCAGTAGTAACTATTAGCTTTCACTAGAGATGAAGAGCAAAGACCTCTCCAAACTCCTATACCCAATCATCATCATCATCTTATTATTATTTGGAGGTGCCACGTGGTGTAATGGTTAAAGTCGACACGAGTTCAAATCCTGGACGAGACTGATTGCATTTCACATAGCACTAATACCCTTGGGAAAGGTATGAATCCAATTATTCTCACTCCAGCTATGGTAGATAGTAGGACAGACTAGGCTCTTCAGCCTGGTTGAGGCAACTAGTCTAGGAGAAGGAAAATTCTGAATTCAAACCTGTTAAACTCCGCTTAAAAAATTGACCTTGTGTCATATCCTGCCCGAGCAGGATGGGTAAATATGATTATTATTTGAAATTATAGATGAGCAAAAATTCAATAGGAATTGTGTGTAGACATCGAATGTATTTACCCAAGTCTCCGTCACGAGCAGGAGGTTTGGTCCCAAGACCAAGGTTTCATTTCGTTTCGTTTCGTTTTATGGCATATTAACCATTGCAGGTAATTTAATGCCAAATCCATTTTATACACGCAAACAGTTCAAGTACGCATAAGTACACTGTTTAGTTCTATTAAACCCATATATAAGACCCTACCAGGTACAACTACTCCAGGTCAGAGTGGACCTGCGAGCGATAGCAATGAAGGGGTACTCTACATTCCCCATAGCTCCAGCATCACTGAAGCCTCACCATCAGATTTAGCATCCTATCCAGGACAGTCGTTGGGGGAGTATTACCTCTCTGCAGAGATGCAGTCAGTGTATTCTACAGCCCCAGCCGACTGGGCCAAGCAGGATGTGACATAGGGTCTATTTTTAAGTGGAGTGCAACTGATTTGAATTCAAACTTTTCCTTTTCCTAAACTGGTTGTCTTGTCCAAGCTACTATTACCATATCTTGGGACAGACCGGCTTTAGGAGTTGCAGGGCTTAGTTGGAACATATATATTGCAATGTGCTGTTGTGTGTACTCGACGAGTAGATTACACTCCAGCGCGGGGTCTCCTTAGACGCGGAGCTCAGTTGGGTCTAATTTGTCCAATTGGCTTAATGGAGGCCTTGTCTAGTAGGGAGGTAGAATAAATGGATTCATGTCTTTCTCTAAAGCATTTGCGCGAAGTGAATTACAAACAGATTAGTCGAAGATTAGATTCAGGTTGCTAATTCCATTTCCTATATATAAATATATATATAACATGGGTGTCTCAGGTGGAGTAATGGTTAACAAGCTTGACTAGCAAACCTACACAAATGAGTTCGAGTCTCAATGGGTGCCCCATTCATACGGCAAAGTTCCACTTCTAAGCAAAGAACTTCGTAAATTACTATATATTTATAACAACATAAGGTCGTGATCTTGGAAATGGTTGAGCGACCATTTCATCTCCAGATGGGATCCCTACCCACCAAAAAAACACCTCTCCATTGCACTAAGAATGGTAGTCCCAAAAGGAAAATTCTGTTACAGCTCGGTGATTTTTGTACACGATCCCACGCACGTGTGACTTTTCCTACGTTAAAAATCTTTTTTCCATCCCCAAGACAGAGAAAGAGAATATCATATCGAAATTGTGAAAACGTTTGCACTCGGAGAATATTTTTTTGCTAGTGAAGTATTTCTTATCGATATCAGTTTTCCAACCCGAATAAATGTCAAAACCTTGAATTCTGATTCTAAATGCAAGCAAATCTTCTTCATTTTAGGAGCAACACTGTCTACCTCTTACTCATTTACTTTTAAGAGATGAGCGCGTAACGTAACGATTATCGACGTAGGAAATGGAATAGGTGACCCGAGTTCAAATCCTGGACAATGCTGCGTTTCACATTATGCTAATTCCCTTTAGAAAGGCATGAATTCATCTCTTCTTTCAGATAGGGGTAAAGTGTACGGTAGATGGGATTCTGCTTAACACTCAGCATTACAAGGTATGGATCAAAGCTAAAGTAGAGCAATCCAGGGAAAGGAGTAGCGCCCTCCCCTACACCTTGGTGTAGTAGCTATTGAAAAGGGGGCCTTCGGGTCGCCCTTAACTACGGTCGCCAACTTTACAACTAGACAACTAGTCTAGGAAAAGAAAACTCTAAATTCAAACCAGTTTTACTCCGCTTGAAAATTGATTTTTGTGTCAAATCCTGTTCGTGGCGGAGGGGCTGGGTAAATACATATTTTCTTGCGATTTAGTCCTGTACTAGACGAATATAATCTCATTAAATATATAATGCCAGTCGATAAAAAGCTGTTATTTGATTTCTTTGCGTGTGTGTGTGTGTGTGTGTGTGTGTGTGTGTTTTAAATATTACACTAAAAACAACGTTAATTGCAACTATACTTTCATGTAAGACGATCTTTGTGCAGGACGCATAAAGATTGTATGTGACATCTTTGTTTGAAGATTGCATTCCGTGTGAAACTATAATTGCAACCAACGTCGTTCTCAGGGTAATATCACCGTGTATACTCGAGTAATGAACGACTTCGTGCAATGAACAACCCCTTATTTTTAGCCACAAAAGGTGATTTCATCGTATTCGGCATGTAATAAACGACCCCTAACTTTTGGTTATACTAGTCTTTAAAAAATTCTTCAACATCCAATGACGTAAAGAGAAAACATTCAAACACTTATTTATTCGTTCAAAACTTCTGTAATTCAATCAAAATCAATACAATACCGTATATAAACAATGTATTTTAGACCAGTGCTTCGCAACTTTTTTCCATGGTCCATTTTTGGTGCTGAAAAATGTCAGACACATATGAGCACAAAAAGAAATTCCATATAATGCGTCTATTTATCAGCTTGTCAAGTTGAACTTCCAAACCCTCGTTCAACTCCAGGTGTAAGTCAGCTCTCTTTTCAATCCGCAATAAATTATACTTCTTAGTGAGTAGATAATTTGCTGAAGAAAATCCCGCTTCAACTACCTGATAGGGTCTTATCTATGAGTCAAATAGAACTGCTTGACCATTCAAACTAAGTGTAAACAAATGACTTATGTTAAATCGAATTGTTAGAAATAGAACTGTTTCACCATTTAACTATGTGTAAACAAATATCTGTTGTTTAATTGGATTGTTAATCCATATTTACCGACCCCTCCGCTCGGGCAGGATATGACACAAGGTCAATTTTTAAGCGAAGTTTAACAGGTTTGAATTCAGAGTTTTCCTTCTCCTAGACCAGTTGCCTCACCAAGGCTGAAGAACCTAGTCTGCCCTACTATTTACCCATAGCTAGAGGGAGAATAATAGGATTCATACCTTTCCCAAGAATATTAGTGCTATGTGAAATGCAATCAGTCTCGTCCAGGATTTGAACTCGTGTCGCCGAGTCCATTTCCTACGACGATAACCATCACACCATGAATTGTTAATGATACTTAGCAATACTTGGAACCTTTCAACTCTGTGCTAACTATTAGTGTGGAATACTCGAAACCGTTTACCTACATGCAAAAATATTACATAGCAATGATTGGAGCCATTTTACTGGGTGCAAATGAATGAATAGCATTGAATAGAATAATTACTGCTAAATAGCAATACTTAAAACAACTTCACTGTATACAAACAAATGATTAATATTAAATGGAAATATTTGTGTTAGATCACAATAATTGAACTCATCTGTGTTGAAAGAAAAGCAATTCTTGTGTGCAAATAAATTAGTTTTTGCTCAGTCGGCTGGGGCTGTAGAATACACCGACAGCTTCTCTGCAGAGGGGTAAGACCCCGCCCTGACGAGTGTCCTGGAGAAGACACTAAACAATCTGATGGTGAGGTTTCAGTAATGCTGGAGCTTTGGAGAATGCAGAGTACCCCTCCATTGCCATCGCTCCCAGGTCCACTTTGGCCCTGAGTGGTAGCACCTGATAAGGGTCCTATCTATGGGTTAAATAGAACTAAACCGTGGTTTCTTGACTTTACTGTTTTTTTGCATTTAAACTGCGTATTTATACTAAACTGAATTGTTTGAAATAGAACTGTTTTGACATTTAAACTGCATACTTATGCTAAACTGAATTATCTGAAATAGAACTGTTTTGACATTTAACTCTGTGTATTACTGTGTGCAAGTAAATGATTAATGTTAAATTGAATTGTTAGTGTTCTTAATACTTGATAGCCATACTTGAAATCATTTAACTGTGTTCAAACAAATAGTTAATAGTAGATTGAATTATTCGTGTTAGAAATACTTGAAACCTTTTCACTATGTGCAAAAGAATGAGCTCGGGCTCGTTCAAAAATGTTATCTACAAAATGTCTTTACAATTCACATATGTATATGTATAAAGCCGATCTGGCATTAAAATGAGCTACAATGGTTGATATGCCATAAAACCCAACCCAAACAATCCAAACCCGCTTTAACCATCTCCAGGTCCACTGAAAAATTTTCCCAAATCCACCTAGGGCTTAAAGGACCACATTGAGAATCACTAGTCTAGACTTTGATTTAGCCCAGCATATTTATTTGGATTTTTCAAGCATACTAAAACCCCACTGCTGGTACATAATGACAATTGGTCGTAAAAACCCGTTCATCACACACACACACACACATATAAGTAAAGTTGGTGACCTGATTTGAGGGGAACCTGAAGGCTCCCTTTTAAACAGCTACTACTCCGAGATGTAGAGGAGGGCGCAACTCTTTTCCCTGGATTGTTCCACTTTACCCTTGATCCTTACTGAGTGTTAAGCAAGTCGGTATCAAGTACTATTTTTTGAATCTTTGGTATGACTTGACCTGGGATTGAACCCCGGTCTCCCGAACCATTGGCGAAGACTTTACTCATTAGGCCAATGACCCGGTAAACAATACTCTGTTTTTCTGTTGAGTAATTTTATCCTTTTATATGAAATCATCAATTTTATTGATTCATTGATTTTAACGGCATGTCCATTCGTCTTGGGTTATTTTCTGCCTAGAGGTTTGGGAATTGTGTTCATCTAACATTTACATTTAGATTTTTTGTGCTGTTGTTTCTTAAGAGTTACTTTGGTTTGGTTTGGTTTGGTTTGGTTTTATGGCATATGGACCATTGTAGGTGATTTAATGTCAAATCCTTTTTATACATATTGAATATATGATTTCTTTTGCACACAGTTAGATGATTCAGTTTAGCATAAGTACAGTCTTCTGTTTACACACAGTTAGTCATTGGTTCAAATACAGTTAAATGTAAAAACAGTTCTATTCGAAACAACTCAGTTTAGCATGTCAAAATTAAATGGTTCAAAGTATTGCTATGTGTAACTAACAATTTAATTAAGCATCAATCATTTGTTTTCACACAGTTCAATGATCAAACAGTTCTATTTCAAACAATTCAGTTTCGTATAAGTGTACATTTTTTGTCTACACCCAGTTAAATGTAAAAAATGTTCCATTTCAAACAATTCACTTTTTAGTTCTATTTGAACTATAGATGGGGCCCTATCAGGTGCTACCACTCCGGGCCAGAGTGGACCTGGGATCGATGGCAATGAAGGAGTACTCCGCATTCCCCAAAATTCCAGAACCTCACCATCAGGTTTTTTAGTGCCATATCCAGGATACTCATTGGAGGAGTCTTACGTCTCTGCGAAAATACAGTTGGTGTATTCTACAGCCCCAGACAACTGGGCATTTGACAGAATTATATGATATCAAGTATATCTATCTGATACAAATAACTTGCACTCAGTTTTATGGTTTCAAGTATTCTTATCTAACACTTATACACACTAATAATTATATGGCTTCAAGTCTCTATGTTTATTTATTAATAATCATTTGTTTACACTCAGTTACATAGTTTCAATAAACTAATGATGATGCTTAATAAAAATTTTTAGCTTTAGATAGCTTTCTTAATACAAATAATTTATGGTATTCCTATCTAATACGAATAATTTTCAAACAGATCTATTTGACCCATAGATGGGACCCTAACAGATACTACCACTCTGGGTCTTAGTGGATCTGAGAGTAATGTCCAAACTCCCCCAAATTCCAGAACTCGAAGCTTATCATCAGAAGCAGTTTAATGTCAGTTATGTTGATCTTATTCTTTTATATTAACCTTATCATTACTATATATATATATATATATATATGGAGAAATGTTTGATTTGGTAATTCCGACATGTGAAAGAATTTGTGGAAAAGTGGATAAACCAAAACAATGACAACAGATTCAAAAACGATATATCATCTTTATTTCAAGAAGACTTCATCAGAATCAAATAAAGACGAAATATCATTTTTGAATCTGTTGTCATTGTTTCGGTTTATCCAGTTTTTCACTTTTTTCACAGACACACACACACACACACACATATATATATATATGACCTTTCATATCAACTTTAATTTTCTTCGAAACTAAAGTAGGATTTTTATTATTTCTAGTAGTAAAAAGTCGTAGTCGAGGGTGGCCCGAAGGCTCCCTTTTCAATAGCTACTACACCGAGGTGTAGGGGAGGGCGCTACTCCTTTCCCTGAATTGCTCCACTTTACCCTTGATACGTACTTGAGTGTTAAGCAAGGAGGTATCAAGTACCATTTTTAAAGTCTTTGGTATGACGCGACCTGGGATTGAACCCAGGTCTCCCGGACCATGGGCGAACACTCTACCCACTGGACCAATGAGCCGGTTTGTTATTATTTCTAATGGAACATTATCCAATCAAAAAAAAATGTTATTAGATATTATTTATTACCAAACTCTGCTGCACTGAACATTACTAAAAGTAAAAAGAAAAAAATATGAAATCCTCTTTCGTACCATCAACAACATATACCTACTCCCTAATTTCTTGGTCAGGTTAATGTATTGATACACCGTAACCCAGTACGACTTGTCACGTGATACCTTGAGAGGAAATGTGCACTCTCATGAAGAAAAACATGTGTCTCCTATATATAATACTAAACTTATCCTCTTTGGAAAGGCATAAATCCACCCGATCAGTTATGTGTAAATAGTAGGAAATACTGAACTGTCTATCCCTGGTACTGCAACAGACAAGGAAAATTATAAATTAAAACCATTTGTACTCTGTTTAAAAAAAACCAAAACACTGGTGTTTCACATATATTCTTAGCTTTAATTTAAAAAAAAAAAAAAAAAAGAATTAATCCCGCTTTTCTTATTCGAAATCTAGGCTTTCGGTTTAGGATTAGAATGTAGTATCTGTTCATATTTTTCAGTCGTGTTTTTGTTTTTGTGTAGAGTGTTTACCCGACACTTCCACAAGAGTAGGATCCACCCCAAAGTTAATTTTAAGCGGAGTTTTCCTTCTTCTAGACTGGTCGCTATATCAACGTTTTAAGAGCACAGTCTGGTTGGATTCATACTTTTCCCAAGGGTATTAGCGCTATGGGAAATTCCAACGGCCAGGTAGATCCGAAATCGAGTCACCATGTCTATTTCCTATATTGATAACCGCTACAACACGAACATTACTTGTTTTGAGTAGGACGCAGTAAAAAAAATGTTTTTAGAAAATTCGTAAGGAAGGTTGGGTTCTTTAGCCATTGTATGGCAACTGATCTAGGAGAAGGAAAAATCTGGATTCTAACTTGCTATACTCTGCTTAAAATTTGACTTTGTGGGTCAGTTAAATTGAAGACTCATATAGCGTAACGGTTTTCATCATTGCGTGAAAATATTTGTGCTACGTGGAGAATGTAGTTCTTTTTTTAGAAATGAAAGATTGAATAGCCAGTCAATTTAATCCAGTACTTAGTGTCCATTGTCATATGATTCCATTTTCTTTCTTTTTTTTTTCTTTTTTTTTAATCTTCTCGTCCATCTACCTGCTTACTTATCGACCTAAACATTCAATCTTAAAAGAAACATGTTTGTAATTTGCAATCGGTCTGTCTCTGTTGATGTCAATTTGCTTTACATGTCTCGGGGGTTTCTAAGACGTGTAATCCCCAGCTAACGGCATTTGTGAAAGTCAGGGGGAGATAACTGGAAATACTTAATCCTAAACCCAATAATGAAAATGACAGCTAAGTATTTTACAACGCTGTCAATCTTCGCCTGTCAGCTGGAAACATCAGTTATGTTTGTTTTGCAGCCTTGATTAGTATTTTCATGAGACGGAAAAAAATTATTTCACGTTATATAGTTCTTAGTATCGGGCAGATTGGGCAACCAATAGTCATTTTCGGTGGGTGATAAGATCAAAGTCGGTGGTCGTGTAATGTTTGTTTCGGCGGTGTCAGCTCCCTAGCAGCAGACATGGCTAACTAATCAGCACATGCATTCGCTGCAAGCGGCCGCGTTCAGTGCTACGGTGGAGGCTGAAGGAGGACGGGTTTCTTTCTAGCGCTGGTAGATCTTGTCTTTCAAGTATGCACGGCTCCTAATTCCTGTCAGAGGCTTATGGGAGCCGCAACCTTTTGAATTTATTTTATTTTTATTTTCATCTACCTCCACAAAACCATGTCAAAAGAAGTGTTTCAGAAATGCTTCGAACAATGGAAAACTTGCTGGAATAAGTGTGTTAAATGCCAAGGGAACTATTTTGAACAAAATTAACGTTACATTCATTGTTCATTTCCGCGTTGGTAGAGTAACTGGTTCAATACTTTTTAAACGCGCTTTGTATTTATTTTTGTTCCGTGCTATTGACCAACGGCTGTTGAATTAAGTTTTGAGCTGTTGTGATGAAAAGCTGCTGAAATTAAGATGAAAGAAATACTTGTCAAAAATCAATAATGATTGATATTTCATCTAATAAAATGAACTAATATAATATTTGTTCAACATAAATTAGTTTTGTTATTTAAAAAGCTAGATCGATCAATCGATTGATGGCTTGATTTTAACGGCATGTCAATCTGTCTTGGGTTATTTTATGCCTAGAGATAAGGGAAATGCATATATTGCACATTTATATTTACATTTTTGCGTACTTACTTGAGAGATTTTTTACTTGCGGTTATATGATATCAAGTATTCCTATCTAATACAAATAATTTTTCTCAGAGATGAGACTTCAACTGGTAAATTGAATTACCACGACCAGAAAATCCACGAGATATTTTCTGTACATATTTATATGGACAGATTTTCTGGTCGTGGTAATTCTATTCACAATATTAATTCTACTTAAAAAATAAACATATGTACATCTATTCCCTTGCCCCTGAGGTATAATAATTACGCAGATGCGTATTTCTAAGCTTCTTGGGAAGACGTGGCCCTGGGGGGGTGACCATGTCCTCTGGAAAGAGTGCGGATGTTACTTGCAAGACACATTTGGCCGCGCAATTACCATGACTAGTTGATTTGGCGTCACTTGTGTGCGATATGAACTGGCGGCTCAGTTGTAGAGTTTCGGCACTGCAATCTGTGGTCGCTGGTTCGATCTCCTGTGGTGGAGATTACGGTATACACTGCTGATGAGACCTAATAAGGTCGAAACAGCTGTCCAGTGTTTTCGTATGTCGTGCGTAGGTGTTCGGTGGATTTTCTGGTCGTGGAAATTCAATTCACAATAATGATTTCTCTACTTAAAAAAGAAAAGAAACTTAAAATATGTACTTAAACTGGTACTTCCACCAAATGCAGTTTAGTATCTTACGGAATATACCTGTTTTGTTTTTATTGTTTAGTTTTTTGGAGGATCTTACCCTTCTGCAGGGGATACAGTCAGGGTATATTAAACCTCGCTGATTGGGTGATTATAATTAAGTGTAAGATTAAACTACCCAGAATGTCAAAGAATGCAGTTATAAAAAAAAAAGTTACATACACTAACACTGTTTTCCTCGAAGTATTAATATTTATACGTGGTTTAAATTCCACAAACTTCGGAAAAGCACCTAGTATACTTTTGGCTTTACTGTTTATGAAATTACTGATGCTTAGTTAAATATTATGTTATAGCTATGTGGATATTGCTGTCGTTGGGTGGAGTTCCGGGACAGATAACACGGGGTCCTGATTGACAAGCTGAGAGTCATGAGAGCAAACCACGCTATGTGAATCAAAGAAACAAAGGTTTGTAAAATTGGGAGTTGTATGCTGATTGGCTGACAAGTGTCATGTGATAAAAATGAGACAGATTGTTTCCTTTTTTCTTTTTCTTTCTTTTCCGAAGTCTCTACTCAAGGTTTAGACATCCGTCGGGTCGATCAAATTAGACACACCTCAAAATTACAAGGCAAGACTTTCGTGGGTTATTAACTATCAAAGCCATATTTATAGAGGAGCAATAGTGGTACTATTTAACCCATAAGTAAGGGATAAGAGGAGGGTTCATAACTTTACCGAAAGTAGACAACTGGACTTCGAATTCACCATGATGTTGTCGTCCAGCACGTTAGCCACTACACCATGATGATTTCCTTCTATATGGTTTTCTTTTGTGTTTTTTTGTTTAATGGCATATCAACCTTCGTGGTTTATTTAATGCCAAAGCTGACCTTATAGAAGATAAGAAATGGCAGTATTTAACCCCTCATCATCAAATCGTGCTGAGAACACTGAGTTCCCTAATTCTCTTTCTCTCCATCTATCCCTATCATCCATCGTTCTTGGCAGATTTTCTAAGTTGCATCCTGTGTCCGTACAAAGTTTATGTAAGTCCTAACTAGTCGGCCAAAACTGGCACGTCCATATGTAGGTTTTCACAAGAGAATGTCGCTCATGAGTTCTTTCTTGCAGTACCTCGCATGTCTTGTTCGTCTTACTTGAATGATTTGTGAGATAGGAGGTTGGTGGCTGTACAGTTGCTGTTTTGAAAAGTGTTGCTTCCAGAATTTGTTAAAGATAGCACGCAGTATTCTTGTATAGTTCTTATCTAGCTTTTTCTATGCGTTTTGTTTGTATCCATGTGGTGCATCCATATATTAGTATGGACACAACTACAGCTTGGAAGAAATTTCGTTTTATTTATCATATAGATAGGATCGATAGTCTGTCAATAGCATTCGATGGTAGGCGTACATTGACATACTTTCAGTAGATGAGATGCTGCTGCCGAGGTATGTGAAGTGGTCTCCTAATTTTAGAGACTTGCCACTTAAAGTAGAGACGGTTTCTTTTTGTTTAAAACACATATACTCTGTTTTATTGGCATTCACGTAAAGACCAATGCCTCTTGCTGCTTGCTCTTGGCGATTCAGTCGAGATTCTGCTTGTATTGGTGTATTTGTGAGAAGTACTAGGCCATCTATGTAGTCTGCATATATCATAGTTTCTGCGGGATATCTTCTACTTTTTGCTTTTTTTGTGTGTGTGAAACTATTTTCTTTTATTTTATCTATCGACGTTCGTAGTACATAGTCTTGGCAGAGTATAAACGAATATGATGCTAATGTATCTCCTAACAAGACTCCAGCGATTATGTCGAAGAAGTCTGTATCCCCACCAGATGAGCGAACAATTACTTTCGTGTTTTTGTAAAGTATCATTATAACGAAAATAGTTTTTTGGAGAGACCATATGCAAGGAGTATTTAGTTCATCTTTCTTCTGTATATGGAATCGAATGCTTTGATGAAATCTACGAACAGTAGTGTTTTCTCGAGATTTTTTGCGCGTACTCCTTCGATGATTCGACGGATAGTCAAAATCTGTGAGGCTGAGGAGTGATTTATTCGAAAGCAGTTTCGATTTTTCCACAGAATTTAATCAATTTCGGACCAGATTCGATTGAGAAGTAAGGCATTATAAACCTTAGTCGCTTTCAATGTTAGAGTTATGCCTTTGTAGTTCTTGGTGAATCTGAAGTCACTTTTCTTGGTGGGTGAGAAGGATGCAACCTATCGTCCATTTCTCTGTTGTATTTTGTTTAAAGACTGCGTTGCATTATCGGAGAAGTATGTCGTCAAATTTCCTTATCTTCTAAACTTTACGGGGTATTTCGTCGAGGCCTGCAGCTTCCCTGTTTTTATTTTATTTTTTTAATTTTTCAATTCTACATCAAATTCTTCCACCGTTAGCTGTCCTAGTTTGATGTCTACTCAGCCATTAATAATTTTTGGATAGGTTTGCCAGTAATTTCAGAAGGGTTTCAGAGCAGATTCATTAAATGTTCATTCCACTTCAAAAGTCTTTCTTCTTGGCAGGCAGCTTTTAGTTTTGCTCTCAAGATGCTCTTCTTTCCGCTCACTTCATTTACTATTTGTCATACTAATTGTGATTGTCTATCTACTACAGAATTATTGATTTTATGAATTCAGTCTCGAATGTATTCTAATTCTTTTCTTTTTATGTAGAGATACGTGCGTTCATAACTTTACCAAGGTTATTAGTCTGAAAGTGAATGTATTAGCGCGACTGGAGTTCGAAATCGCTTACTATGATGCTGCAGTCCATCATGTTAACCATTACGCTACGGGAACTACTCCCTGAAAATGTGAGGAACAGCTTTTTACTACTACAACCCGAATAGATAGCTAATTAAGAGAGAAGGTTTTGTTTTGGTCTTTACTATCTTAATCCTCTTTTCTATCAACCGTTATGGCATGCTAGTAACGGGACATTTTGTCCAGGTTAGTTGGTTGATTTTACGGTATGTCAACCCTTGGGTTCTTTTATGCCCCAGAAATTTTTGTTTTATTCATTCTTTGTGATGTATGATTGTTACTTGTGCAGTTATTTGTATATTATTTAACTGATGCTTCTGTTAGTAATTAAATATTCGGTATAATTCTATAACTTCGATTGATGTTATCTAGGGCTATCAACATTTTTGTTGATGGTTTGTACATCGAAGTGAATGTATATAAGTATCTATCTGTAGGTAAGGTTTCAGTCTATGGACTTATATCTTTGGTTGGAGGCCGGTTTTCTTTTCAGGAAGTTGGCTATATTTCCAATATTTTGTTTAGATCTCATACAGTGAAATAGACAATTAAATAAAAAGCTTTGGTTCGAATTTGAAGGCAGTACACTGATTTTGGTTTACGTATTAATCATCATTAACCCACCTGCAGGTTCATTAATTTCAATGGCTGTTTATTTAAAGATTTTTTTTTTCTTGTACGAAACATGAGATTGATTTCTTCTCCTTTTCTGAAAAGAATCAAAGGTTACTATCCGACCTACTTCGACCGACATTTTCCTGACCCAAGGCCACTAATCACCCCCTGCTCAACAAATTACCAACGGGTCTAACCACCCTTCCATATGACCGACGACGTCCAACATTTCCATCAAACAAACGTATATATTGACAAGCTTTCATTGGGAATTAAGCCGTTTTTCACACCCGTGAAAAGAAAACATGAATTACTTGTCATCTATCAGACGAATAAATAAAGATGACCATTTTATTCCTTGTGGCCTCCATGACTATTTACACAACAAACTTCTACAACATTTTTTAATTACTCTTACCGAGTGCAGTTCAGTAGTTAGAATCAAGAATTAAAATTCTAAGGCCCTATCCTTAGCATCAACTTAAGATTTTACAACCTCACGATGATAGGCTGCGACACATGATCCACTATGTCGACAGGATTTAGAATACGCTGACTGTATTGCCTTTAGAAAGGTAAGCCGTGGCCTCCGCGATATATATTACCGATATTTATTAGCGACGGCCACGGGTAAGCCCCCCCCCCCCAATACGTATATCCGATGTATAATACTAAACTATATCTGGTTTTGAGACTCCAATTCTGGAGCTATAGAGAATGTTAAATATCCCATCATTGCCATTATTCCTAGGTCCACTCTGACCCAGGGTGTTAGAGCCTGTTTGTGTTTCTTCCATGGGTCAAATAGATCTGTTGGAAAATTATTCGTATTCGATAGGAATATTTCATGTCATATAAATGTAAAATATCTACTTTAAACTAAAATTGCTTTCAATGGAATATTATAATTAGTTGCTTCAAACCATATGACTGTGTACAAAAATGGCAATTATCAAATAGAAATAATTACTTGAAACCATATAGCTATCAGTATTTGATAGGAATATTTGAAACTATACAACTATGAGCAAATTATTTGTATTAGATAAGAATACTTGATATCATAAACCGGCTGATTGGTCCAGTGGGTAGAGTGTTCGCAAATGGTCCGGGAGACCCGGGTTCAATCACAGATCGCGTCATACCAAAGACCTTAAAAATGGTACTTGATACCTCCTTACTTAACACTCAGCAATATAAGGTACGTATCAAGAGTAAAGTGGGGCAATTCAGGGAAAGGAGTGGCACCCTCCCCTACACCTCGGTGTAGTAGCTATTGAAAAAGGAGCCTTCTGGTCGCCCTCGACTAAAGGGAGGCAACTTTACTTTTACTTTACTTGATATCATATAACTGTACAAAAAACTCTTAATAAACAACTACACAAAAGATGTAAATATAAATGTAGAATGAACGCGATTCCCTAACTTCTTGGTATAAAATAACTCTAGATGAGTTGACATGTCGTTAAAGTTAATCAATCAATCAAATCAATATAATATTTACTTTGAACATACATACACTATACATTATTGATATATAACTATACACATATCTAAAAATTACAGTAACAAAAATCTGATGTGATAAAATATTTGTATCCTTTTCTGTTCCTTCCCTCGTCTTTCTTTTTTGAGAATAAACAGGGGGCGAGGGTCGTGGTGGTGTAGTGGCTAAAGTACTGGACTGCAGCATCGAAGTAAGCGAGTTCGAACTCCAGTGACGTGTTACGTTCACTTTCGGACTAATACCCTCGGGAAATATATGGATACCCCCTTATTTCCCAGCTATGGGTTAAATAGTATCACTACTGTTCTTCTACAAGAATGGCTTTAGCATTAAGTAACCCACCAAGGTTGATATGCCATTAAGCAAAGAAACTAAACCAAACGTAAATCAATAAAAGTGAAAGATATTTAAAAGACAGTAGAAGAGAGAAGACTCACACATTTTTAAGTATTTTTAGATATAACCTTTTTGACCCAAACACACACACACACTCACTCTCTCTCTCTCTCTCTCTCTCTCTCTCTATATATATATATATATATATATATATATATATATATATATATATATATATATGTATGTTTATATTAACAAACTATAGCACGCCATGATTTTCGGTTCGGGATACTTAACATTTTATTTGTCACATCTATTTCAGCATGATTGTTATGGCTACACACTTATAAAAATGATCCCAATTCAACAAAAAAACATAAAACAAACAAAAAACTATTGAATGACATAACGCTTAATTCAATTTTCATCAAATTCTTATCTTTAAAAAGAAGTGAAGAAAAATCTTTCAAATCAAACCTTTTAACTCATCCTTTATTCTATTACTCGATCTCTTTAGGTGCTATATTTGCTGTCCTTGTATTTTACGCTAGGATCATTATAACTAATCATCATCTTCTGGGCGTGTCGACATCATGGAGTTCCTTGACTCTCTCTCTCGCCACCCGTCCCTATCGCCCTTGGTAAGTCCTCTAGACAACATCCAGTGTCAGTACAGAGCTGATGAATGTAAGTTTTTTGCTGGTCGGCCAACACTAGTGTGTTCATGTGTAGTAGTCCATAGGAAAACGTCGCTAATGAGTTCATCCTTACTTCACCATCGGTATCCAGCATGTCTTGCTCGTTTTACTCGGATGGTTTGCGAGATGGAGGGTAAGTGGCTATACAGCTGTTGTTTCGTGAAGTGCTGCTTCCAGGATTTATTCAAACTGACACTCAACATTCTTGTGTAGTTCCCATGTAGCTTTTTCTCCAAGTTTCGTTAAAGCCCAAGTGGTGCGACTATACAGTAGTACAAACACAGCTACAACTTCCTCGTATTATCTTATGTGAGAGATCAGACTTTCATACGGTCGTTAACCTGTCAATAACAGTCCATGCTTTACCTCTGCATATTTGGATATCGTTTTCAGTAGATAAGATATTGCTACCGGGGTATATGAGCAGGTCTACTAATTTCAGATGGGGCTATTTTGATGGCATCTTTTATTCATATTATTTAGTTTATTTTATAAATGAAACATTTTCAATCAGTATTATTGTTTATTACGACTAGTATTTTCTATCATCTTTTTTTAAAGTTCATTTTTTTGAGAATTAATTTTTAATTATTGCGGACTTTTTGTCCTCATCTTGGTAGTTTTTGTGTTGTTTCTTCTTTCACTACGTTTCGGCCAAATTTCACCTCTGGCCTTCTTCAGGTGATTTACCGCGACCTCGGATAGGAATGCTGAGTCTTGTAATCGTATCCCCAGTAATTACTGCCTTCCATAGTTATTGTCTATCGCACCACGTTTTTAACCAAGTAAACCTCTGGCCAGCTTGGGTAGGATTTGAAACCGCTATATTCTGACAATGCTCATTTGGAACCAAACGTGGTGCGATAGACAACAACTATGGAAGGCAGTAATTACTGGGGATACGGTTACAAGACTCAGCATTCCTATCCGAGGTCGCGGTAAATCACCCGAAGAAGGCCAGAGGTGAAATGTGGCCGAAACGTAGTGAAAGAAGAAACAACAACAAAAAAAAAAAAAAAAATACCAAGATGAGGACAAAAAGTCCGCAATAAATAAAAATTAATTCTCAGATTAAGAAGCCTCATCTCAAAATGATTCCAATTAAAGACAATTAAGTTCTTTTTTGTTTATTAATATTATTTTTCTCCTTTGAGAGTTTTTCACACTAACTTTAACCGATGATTTCTCATTGGAGTTTGAGCAAGTCTCCTCAAGTCTCCAGGACTCTTCTCAGAATTCTGGCCGATCTCAACAATACTGTAGTTTGGATGGTCTCCACTCGTCCTCTTATTTCTAAGTCCTTTACTCCTTGTACCAATCCTCTGGTGACTGTACCAAGAGTACCAATTACAATTGGTATTACCGTCACTTATATGTTCCACAGTTTTTTCAGTTCTCTAGCAAGGTCCAGGTACTTATCCTACTTTTTTCTTTCTTTCAATTTTACTCAGCGGTAAGTCGGGACAGCTAAGTCCATAATTCAGCAAGTTCTCTTTTTTTTGTTGTTGATTATAATTAGGTCTAGTCTATTATTATTATTATTATTATTATTATTATTATTTGAACCTTTTATCTGATATTTTAACTGAATAGATGAGTTTATGCAAGTTTCTGTCGAACTGGTTTCTATTTGTTTTTTTGTTTTTTTTGTTGTGTTTTTTTTTTTTTTTTTTTTTTTTTTTTTTTTAGAACGCTGGGCTCGTAATGAAGGAAGCATGCATATCATTGTTTTAAAAAAAATCGAGAAAATAATTATATTGAATCTATTTGATTTCAATTTAGTTAATATAGTGCTAGAGTTGATCTGGACTTTGAACAGTCTTGTAGTGAGAGGTTTAAAGCCGTATTTTTCTCGATCAATAATTTGACACAGCTGTTGTCAGTTATTTCTGTTCGTATTAATATCCTCGTGATCTAATTGATCTTTTTTTCTTGATTAGCCGTTGATTTTTAATATTCCTTTGTAAAAAAAAGTTCGAAAGCTGAGAATATTTTTACCGGTGTAAGTGGGTATAGGAGTGAATGTGTGTCGACTACAAATCAAAATCGCACATCCAGATATTTTTATTTAATAACTTCTTTATTTTATATATAGTAAAATATTTCATGCAATTAATTTTACAATTCTCTCTCTCTCTCTCTCTCTCTCTCTCTCTCTCTCTCTCTCTCTCTCTCTCTCTCTCTCTCTCACTATATATACATATATATATATTTTTTCATATCTATCTATTTCACAGTTCTCATATATATATATATATATATATATATATATATATATATATATATATATATATATATATATATATATCAGTCTACTCATATCTATGCCAGTGAGTATCTATCTATCTATCTATTTATCTATCTATCTATGTCTTTAAATATAAATCTATCTATGTTAGTCTATTCATATCTATCTATCTATCTATCTATCTATCTATCTATCTATCTATCTATCAAAGTCTGTAAATATCAATCTATCTATCCCAGTATGATCATAACTATAGTGTGTGTGAGGGAAAATAGACGTACGTACACAAGTGTCTGTATAATGCATGTTTATATCCAAACAAGTATGTATGCAAACCATGTCTCCGCTTACTGTCTCAGAAACTTAGCTTAATTTGGCACAAAGCTAAAAGAATGGTTTGGTTTGGTTTGTTTTGTTTGTGTTTTATGGCATATCAACCCCTGTGGGTTATTTAATACCAAATCTTGTTTATGCATATATATCATGTATATATTATTTGCAAGTGAATAATTCGTTGGTAATATTATTTTAAAATTACCCATAGCTCATTTGTTTGCACACAGTTAAATCATTTCAAGTATTGCTATTTAATATTAGTATTTCTATTTATCAAGTATTCCCTTTTGTATAAACAATCTTCACATAACTGTATGATTTCAAATAACTACTACTAATAATAATCCTTAGTAAACGATTGAACAGTTCTATTTCACCCATGAATAGGGCCCTAACAGTTACTGCCACTTTGATTTAGAATGGATTCGAGAATAATGATAATGAAGAGGTACTTCACAATACCCAAAGCTCCAGGACTGAGCCTCACCATCAGTTGCAGTTTAGGGTCATAACTAGGGCCCAGTTTCAATTATTCCTCTCTAACAAATGACTCTATTCAATATTAATCCTTTGTTTGCACACAGTTAAATGGTTTCAAGTATTGCTATCTAATATAAATAATTCTATTTAATATCAATCGCTTGTTTGCGCACAGTTTAAATGGTTTTGAGTATTACTATCTCAGCGCAATTGACCCTCAGACATCGCCTTCTAGCCCTTTTAAGATAAAATAGGGATGGGTACTTGTTTGCCGTAAGAGCAATTTGAAGAATACGGTCAGAACAATCATATAGCTTCTAGGGCTTGACATGACCAGCCGATTGATTGGATTACGTCGATTCGACCGCCCGTTTAGCCCAAAAAAAGACCAAAGTGGAGGATTGAAGGTCACGTGATTACTTCGGTTGTTGGGTCACCGACTGCTCAATCACTAGGATCTCGTCTTCAAGCATTAATGATGGGGGTCTTACTTCTCCGCAGAGGTGTACTCGGTATATTCTACAGCCTCAGCCAATAAAGCGGGCCAGTAGTATAACTTAGATTTGATACAAGACTACAAGTATGGGACACACAGTGAGGGTACAATTCACTACTCGATAGCAAAAGGTTTAAAACCTTTCTAACCATTACACCTTCTGTCTCAAGGAAAACAGCTTGGAAAATCAGATTGACGTTTCCATAGAAATCTAGCCTCATCATAGATAAAATAGATTCATTGCTAAAATGAATTCTCATAATTCCAGAGAGAGAGAGAGGGGGGGAGGGAGAGGGCGATGATTCTTTTATTAAATGTATCACTTCGATTTATCCATTTCTTTGTTGTTTATAATTTTTACTTTCCACATTCTGTGAATATTAATTAAGAGAATATATATCTTCAAAATCCGAACGTAAGTTAACAGATTAGAACTCGTGGACTAAAGAGCTTTCTACTGCGCCTCAGGTGGTGTAATGGTTAATAGCTAGACTTGCAAACCTTCATGAGTGAGTTCGATTCTCATTAGGTGCCCCATTTAATCGACCTTATGCCACATCTGAGCAAATCGCATAGTAAATTACTTCTAAAGAGCTTTCTATGCATCAGTATCCCTTTTTAAAATGCTGCATTTATTTGCGTTAAATATACGGTTAAAGATGCTTTAATGGTGTGTGATTGTGTAGCAGAAAGAATTTCGCATTTTTGTTTGGCGCGTAATTTAATTCGACCATTAGGGTCGACGCATAATTTCACCCAATCAGGATGACTTATCTTCTTCATCCCGGTTAATCTTTCTGGGCAGCACAAATTGGGGAAAGCCGTCAAACACCCTCTTTGGCTGAACAACTTCGTTCAGGGCAGACGTCTTACTGTCTGCTCCTCAATAGCAGCAGCAGCATGGACACAATGAGGGAATCAGTCTAATTTATGGACCAAGGGTTCCCAGTTGAATATGAATTAGATGAATTCAGTACGCCACACACAGAAACAACTTTACGTCACCCCCAAAATTCCGCTCCGACACGTAGCTACTTCTTCGCTGGGCAACATTTTCTGGAGACATTCACGCTTCTCCCCGAAACAACCAGAACCACAAACTCACGGTGACTTCAACGTTTCTCTCCTCAAATAACAAACACGACTTTTGCTACACTATGGCGAACATATCTCCCTCGCACATCCAACAATGCCTTAACCTAACAATGCACTTTTCGTTCAGGCATTTAGCTGCTAAAATGCTTTCTCCACTCTTTCATAACTTCATTTCGTTTCCTTACTTCTTTCCTTACTACGAGACTTGCAGCATAAACGTAAACTCTTTATTCCATGCTGCCATTAAAAACCTTCATATAAAAGCTAACGGCGTCTTCGTCTTCTCCATTCTCCTTTATTTTACAACGACACTTAGCGAGGGAATAACACACACACACACACACACACGCAAGAACACATTTCTTCGCTAAAACATTCCTATTGCTAAAATGGCATTAAGCATAATGTCTATTCTTGGCTATATGTGACTTTTTGGTCTAATGATTGCGTAGGTAAGGAACTGACAGTCACCAAGTGCCGCTGACACTGTGTCTACGCTTTTTAAACTTAGATCTGCGTATGCTTTATTACCGACATTGACACTCTTTCTTTATAATTTTAACAAACCCAATATATATGTATGTGTGCGTGTGTAGTGTATATATTTTGTGTGTGTGTGTGTGTGTGTGTGTGGTGCGTATTTGCTGTATGTATGTGTATGTAATGTGTGTACTTAGTGTGTGTGTGTGTTTAGTTGCATGGTGTGTGTGTTTAGTGTGTCTGTGTGTGTCGAGTATTTGGTGTGTGTTTGTTTAGTGTGTGTGTATGTATGTGTTTGTGAGTGTATGTGAGTATATGCGTGTGTGGGTTTGTGTGTTTTTAGGGTGTGTGAGTGTGTATTATTTGTACGTATTTGTCTTTAATGTGTGTCTGTATGTGCATGTGTGACTGTTTTGTATATGTGAGTGTGTGTGTGTGTGTGTAGTGTGTGTATTTAGTATGTGTACGTGTGTGGTGAGTTTATTTAATGTATATTATGAGTGTGTTTAGTGTGTGCGTGTGCATTTTATTTCTATGGTTTTTGAAAATGTTATGGCTATAATCTATCTTTAATTTTAATATTCGAAGAGAATACATGAACAATGCAGGAAATATATATATTTAGTTTTGCTGGTTGTATTGAAAAATAAAGGAGGAAATTCTAAATGATTGATTGCTTGATTTTAACAGCGTGTCAACCCTTTTGGATTATTTTATTCTTAGATGGTAAGAAAATTGTATACATCATCATCATCATCATCATCATCATGTCGTGCCACCAGCACGGATATCCCTGACCCTCTCTCACCACTCCTCTCCTATCGTTCATCACATCTGGCTGGTCCTCCGGGCTATATACCGTATCCCCACAGAGCTGCTGTATGTAGGTTCGAGCTGGTCACCCTGCTTTAGCTCGGGCGTGTGCGGGGGTCCAAAGGAGAACATCACTTATGAGCTTGTCCCTGCTTCTCCAGCAGTGTCCTGCATGTCTGGTTCGTCTAACTTTGATAGTTTTCGTAATGGGCGGTAGGTGGCCGTACAGCTGCTGCTTTGTAGGGTGTTGCCTCCAGGAATTCACACAGTACAATTATATTTATATTTTTTGTGTGTGGTTTCTTTAGAGTTTTTTTATTGCTCATAGTTTGCTGATACAAAGTATTCCCATCTAATACAAATAATTTGCACACAGTTGTATGGTTTCAAGTACTCCTATCCAATACAAATAATTTATACATAGTTGTATGGTTTCAAGTAACCAATTCCTGTTATAATAATAGTTTGCGCTCAGTAATATCGTTTCTAGTAACTAATAATAATCCTTGGTTAACAAGTATAACTTCAAGTAACTATTCTTAATACAAACAATTTACAAACAGTTATATGGCATCAAGTATTCATATCTAATACAAATAATTTGCTTGCCCAGTCGGCTGGGGCTGTAGAATACACCGACTGCTTCTCTGCAGAGGGGTAAGACCCCCCCCCAACGAGTGTCCTGGATATATAACACTAAACAATCTGATGGTGAGGTTTCAGCAATGCTGGAGCTTTAGGGAATGCGGAGTACCCCTTCATTGCCATCGCTCCCAGGTCCACTCTGACCCGGAGTGGTAGCACCTGATAAGAGTCCTATCTATAGGTTAAATAGAACTAAACTGTGCTTCTTTCACTATACTGATTTCTGTATTTAAACTGCGTATTTATGCTAAACTGAATTGTTTAAAATATAACTGTTTTGACATTGGAACTGCGTAGTAGTGTTGAACTGAATGGCTCGAAATAGAACTGTTTTTAACATCTAAACTGTGTACTTATGCTGAACTGAATTATCTGACATAAAACTGTTTGACATTTAACTCTCTGTATTGCCCAGTCGGCTGGGGTTGTAGAATACACCGACTGCTTCTCTGCAGAGGGGTAAAAAAAAACAAAAACTAACGAGTGTCCTGGATATGACAGTAAACAATCTGATGGTGAGGTTCCAACAGTGCTGGAGCTTTGGGGAATGTGGAGTACCCCTTCATTGCCATCGCTCCCAGGTCCACTCTGGCCCGGAGTGGTAGCACCTGATAGGGCCCTATCTATGGGTTAAATAGAACTAACAGCATACTTATGCTAAAATGAATTGTTTGAGTAAACTGAATAGCTTGAAATAGAAATGATTTTGACAATTAAACCGTACTTACATTTAAACTACGTGCTTATGCTTAACTGAATTATTTGAAATGGAACTGTTTTTGACATTAAAACTGTATTTACACTTAACTAAATTGTTACATATAACTGCTTGAATAGTTTAAAATGGAAATGCTTTTGACAATTAAACTGTGTACTTATGCTAAACTGAATTGTTTTAAATAGAACAGATTATTTACATAAAAATGGATTTGGTATTAAATAACCTACAATGGTTGATATGCCATAAAACCCAACCCCACCGACCAACCAAATAATTTGCACAAAGTTTTATGGTTTCAAGTATTTCTATCTAATACTAATAATTATATGATTTGAAGTAATTATTTCTGTTTAAGAGTAATCATTTGTTTGAACGTAGTTATATGGTTTCAAGTAAATAATAATAATACTTAATAAATGATTATAACTTCAATAAACTTTTCTTGATACAAAAAATGTATACACAATTATATGGTTTCAAGTATTCCTATCTAATACAAATAATTTTCAAATAGATCTATTTGGCCCATATATGAGACCTTAACAGGTACTACCACTCCGGGTCAGAGTCAACATGGGATTAGTGCTAATGCGGGGGTAATCGACAATCCCCAGACCTCCGGAATTCGATCCTTACCATCAGATGTAATTTAGTCTCATACCACGCCTTTTTGTGGTGGGGAGAGTCTTAGCACTCTTCAGGAAATATAGTCAGCGTATCTTATGCCTCACCAAGAAAGCTAGCAAGAAGAATAATATTAATCATCACATCCGGTTTTCGTCTCGGTCGACAATGTTATAATTTAGTATTAGAGTGAATAAAAAAAGAATCTCGATTTTTGGTTGTTAACAACCAAACTTTTTTATGGTATGCAGTCTGCCGGCTATTTTTCATCACTCCTTTCTTTCACTTGTAATTCAAAATATTGGTGTTCATAAACTGAAAACAAAATGGTGTTTACCTCCTGCACAGACGGGAGGCAAATTCAACTTGGGAGATATACAATGATTTATTGAATTTCTGGACAGACGAAAATTTAACCCTCCTCTATGACGTGCATTTTATTCTTCTTTAAATGACCTCGGCGCCAGACTTGCACCTTAGTCGCGATCAGACATATATCTATCAACTGATATTCGCTTCGTCATTAACATTATGTTACGCAGATATTTTTACAGATTTGTTTCTCTTATGTAAAGTTATCATCACTAATATACCAAAGAGAAAAATAATCTGTAATACTATTTATTAAGTGAACTTAGGACAACGGAAGAATTAGATTTTAACTCAAAGACATTCAATTCCATACACAGGAAATATGGACCAAATACTATTTGCAAATAATCTTCTCAAAGAAATTGTTACCGCTATAATAATGCTTTACAAAAACACGAAAGCAATGGTTCGCTTCCCTGACGGAGACGTCATCGAAGTCTTGCAAAGAGATATTTGGATTTTTACAAGATTTTGTCGTTGTTGGTTATTGATATCTGACTCCGTTAGTTTCTTCTTATACCATCTTAATTCGCTCATCGTCTTCTTGTCGGTGAAGGCAGCAAAGAAAGAAAAAGAAAGAAGAAAGGAGGAGAGAGAAGATATCTTTTCAATTTCAACTTGAGATTTTCGTGCGGCTACTCTATAGCGAGGAATGTCTTTCTGGACTATTTGAGAACCGTCATTTCTCGCAAATCAGTCGTTGAAATATATTAGTCGTCTCCGGTGGTTTATAAGTCTGAATTCAGTGTGGTTATTTCCAGTGGTATTTTCGTGTTGCTTGCTTCGGCGTGTCGGTTCGCTAGCAGCAGACACAACACGCATGCGAAACCCAGGTGACTTGGCAAAACAAGGTGCTACCTCCAGCAGCCGGGTGGAAAGAAGTCTTTTCAGTTTGAAGGGTCCCACTGAAGTAAGCGAATCTCTTCTTTTCGCAAGGACGGTTTCTTTTTTCGTGCATACGTCGCCTAACTTTTAGTCAGAGGCTTCTGGGAGTTTCTGCATTTTAAAAATTTATTTTGATTTTATTTATTTTCTTTTTCTTTTTTCTATCCACAACAGATACATTAGCACTATATTTGTTTATAGTCAGCTAAGATTGCTTACATCGAACATCCATAAATCTAATAAAAGGAAACGGTTTAACATTGAAAAGGAAGAAGATAACGATATCCAGCAAAAACTATGACAAATGCTGATTCCACAAATGACCAGACATTCATCGTAAATACACCAACCTAAGCAGAATCAATACTGTATAGCGTAAACGAAGCAGCAGGAGACATTGCCCTCTACGTGAATAACAATAAAACAGAGTTTATGCATTTTAAACGGAAAGGGGCCATCTTCATTGTAATATCCTAACTAACAAAAGGGAAATAACCTCTGATGCCACAGGGGTTACGGCCCCTACCACATCCGGGGGATTTGGTGAATAAAGGAATGTACCAGGCATAGCAGCAGATGTTCGTTCTCGCTCTGTCTTTAATCACCATCCATCCTATCGATTCATCTTGGTAATGGTCCATACCTAGCAAGTATCCATTACCTCAGATATAAAGACTTTACATTCATGCTAAGGGGCAAGTCTCTAAAATTAGTTGACTAGTTCACATACCTCGTCAGCAACATCGTATCTACTGAAAGTGATGTTAACATACGCTTAGCGAAGGTGAGGACAGTTATTTACAGGCTACCGATCATATGGAAGTCTGATCTATCTGATAACATAAATGAGATTTCTTCCAAGCTGTAGCTGTGTCCATACTACTATATGGATGCACCACATGGACAGTAACAAAACGAAGCGTAAAAACGCGAGATGAGAACGACACAAAAATGCTACGTGATGTCTTGTACAAATCCTGGGAGGAGCACCTCACGAAACAGTAGCTGTACGGCCACCTGCCTCCCATCTTACATACTATTCAAGTTAGACGAACAAGACATGCGGGGCACTACTGGAGAAGCTAGGACGAACACATAAGCGACGTGCTTTTATGGACTTGCTTGTGCTGGCCGACCAGCAAGGACTTACATCAGTTTTGTGCGGACACAGGATGCATCTTAGGAGACCTGCCAGAAGTGATAGACAATAGATAATAGGGGTTGATGGCGCGCGCGAGAGAGAGAGAGAGAGAGAGAGAGAGAGAGAGAGAAATAAGTCTATGCTGTCAGCGCGACTTGATGAAGATGATGATAATGGCACTTTCTGATCCAGAGTAAGCACACAGAATGCAAAAACACCCTTGAAAAAAGTATAAACCCCTTTATCAGCCCCTAGCTATGGATTAAATAGTATGCCTACTGTTCTTCTACAAGGATGGATTTCGTATTAAATAATCTACGAATGTTGGTATGCCATTGAAACCAAATCAGAACACAAGAATTTAAAAAGTAGTTAGATTTGTTTGAAAGGAAGAGGAAATCTCCAGTTTGACTGAAAATATTTTCTCACTTACCGAGGTGAGATTTTAATTTCTTTTCACAATTGTAGCACGGCTGTTCTACTTGGATGGCTCTAACATTAAATAAAGCACAAAAGTTGATATGCTGTGAAACAAAGAAACCAAACTTCGTTTCTTATAGGTTTTAATCTACTCTGCTTTGCAGCATTTGAACACTACTTTGATTTACAAAAACATTTTTAAACAATTCGTTTGTTTACTTGAATATATATATATATATATATATATATATATATATATAGAGAGAGAGAGAGAGAGAGAGAGAGAGAGAGAGAGAAAGAGATAGATAGATAGATAGATAGATAGATAGATAGATAGATAGATAGATAGATATAGTATCGCCTATAATTATACCCCGACCAGTTTTATAATAAAAAGTTACTTTTCTTTTACGACGAAACATGATAAATCAAATCGGATATTATAAAGTATTAATTATTGCAAAATTCTACAGTACTGAAAATGTAAGTAAAATAAAATTTCAAACCTATGTACAGGAGTGGAACATTCTAATCATCAAAAAGGGTATTATTAGGTATTTTGAAACTGCAAAAAACATCAATATTCTGTAACCTAAAGATAAATACTCTATATATTTATGAAATATTATTTTTGGTGACTTAGGTGTTGAAATATTATATATATATATATATATGTATGTATGTGTGTGTGTGTGTGTGTGTGTGTGTGTGTGCGCACGCACGTATGTATGAATGTATGTATGTCGTGGCTTTCCTTCTCATTCTAACGGTTGAAACTTAAGGGTAGATTTACATGGAGTCACTTGTTTCTCCATTATTTACTATCACTGCATGTTGGTGAATAATTCATGTCCAATATGACTGACAATGGGACAGGGTCAAAAAAAGTTCGCCTCAATGTTTTTTCATAAGCTCTAGAACGTGGCCAGAATTTGACTAACTTAGTTTTCTGGTTCAGCTGCATTATCCACATTAAAACTGATTGGTCCTGGAAACCCTTTTCAAAGCTTTCACAAGCAGTAGATAAAAACTTAAAATCTTAAATATATTTTTATAAATTGTTTCATTACCTTATGGTTTGTTTGTTTTTTTTTTAATCTAATTAATTAATTTATTTATTTATTTTTGCGAAGAACTTTTAATCACTGAAAAATTTCTAAGCAAAAAATCATGAAGATCTGCCAATTCACAAAAATTTGAAATAGTGCAGAGAAAGAATTTTGCTGCAATATTTTTTAGCAGTACTTTAACCTTTATTTTGCTTTCTTTACCAATATGCTCAACCCCTACGCTAAATGACTTTATGGTCTACAGTCTTTTACTCTATCACTGAAGAAGTTAAGAATATACTGACTGTATTCTCTGTAGAGAGAAACTCCCTCCACTCCGCCACAAAAAAATGGGTGGCTGAGTAAGACACTAAACTGTATCTGATGGTGAGGTTCTAGTTCTGGGGCCTTAAGGAGAATCTATTATCCCATCATTGTTTGGCAAAGTTTGGCGACCCAAGGGGGAATGCCGAGGGGATCAATCCTTTTTGTGGTAGCTATGCATTAGTCTTAATTCGTGTGTGTCCTCCTCACACACACCCACTATAAAATTATTTCATATCAAATTTTAATCGATACCCCTTCACTACCACTACTCCCTAGTCCACTATGAGCTGAGGTGGTTGTACCTGTAAGGGTTCTGTCTATAGTTCAAATAGATCTATTTCAAAATTATTTGTATTAGAAAGGAATACTTGATATAATCTAGCCGTGAGCAAAAAGACTTTCAAGGAACAACTGCACAAAGTGTAAATATAAGCGTACAATATAAGCAAATTCCCTAATCATTAAGTATAAGATAACCATAGACGGGTTGACAAGCCTTTAAAATCAGTTAATCTTTCACTGAACGTGTTGTAAAAATACAAACAGATTAACACATTACTCAATACTCAATACATAACTCAATAAGTCCCGGGCCTGACATATAGACGGCGCCACTAATAAAAAAATCCATATGATCTTTATAAAGTACTAACCTTCAAAATTGTCCTGGAAAACACTAAAAAAACTCCACGAACTCGTTTTGGCTGATCGTAAATTGAAATTGCGTGATATAGCAGAGTTGAAGATATCAGAAGGGAGTGTATTCACCATTTTGCATGAACATTTGTCAATGAGAAAGCTGTGTTCAAAGTGGGTGCTGCATTTGCTCACAGTCAATCAAAAACTACAACGCGTCGATGATTCAGAGTGTTGTTTGCAACTGTTTCAATACAACAAAAAGGAGTTTTTGCGAAAATATGTAATAATGGATGAAACATGGGTTCGACACTTCACACCGGAGTCAAATCGGTAGTCAGCTGAGTGGATAGCTGCAGATGAAAGCCGTCCAAAGCGATCAAAGACGAAAAAAACATCTGCAGGTAAGGTTTTGGCCTCCGTATTTTGTGATGCGCAAGGTATTTTGCTCATCGATTACCTTGAGAAAAGAAGAACAATCAATAGCGAATATTATATAGCATTATTGGTACGTTTCAAGGAAGAAATCACCAAAAAACGGCCACAAATGAAGAAGAAAAAAAGTGCTCTTTCACCTTGACAATGCACCATGACACAAGTCGATCGCAACGATGGCAAAACTACATAAATTGCACTTCGAATTGCTTCTGTACCCACCCAATTCTCCAGATCTGGTCCCCAGCGACTACTAGCTGTTTGCATACCTCATAAGAATGCTCCAGGGGAAGAGATCTAGCTCCAATGAAGAAGTGATATCGGAAAGTGAAGCGTATTTTGAGGCCAAAAACAAATCGTTCTACAAAAAAAGGTATCGAATTGTTAGAAAAGCGTTGGAATCAGTCTTCTTCCAGGATGATACACTAAGTTCATGAATAAAATCAAAATTTCCCTAAAAGTTATTTCATTAGTTAGGCCCAGGACTTATTGAGTGATGCGTTATAACTGTGTGTAAACAAATGACGACTGTTAAATAGAAATATTACTTGAAATGATAGAATTATTAGTGTTAGATAGGAATACTTGATATAATGGTGTGCCAAAGTACTCTTATAAAAACAACTACACAAAAAATGTAAATATAAAAGTACTATGCAATTCTCTAACCTCTTGGCACAAAATAACCCTAGACAGGTTGACATGCTATTAGCCTTGTATGTAGGCAAATTGATCTGAATTCAAAACCAGTTGGCATGGGGGGGATAGCAATCTACTTACTACTGAAATGACAGGGCACCTCTGGTGGTGTAATGGTTAGCAAACTAGACTAGTAAACCTACACGAGTGAGTTCGAGTCTCATTGGGTGCCCCATTCATTTGGCCTTGTGCTACATCGAAGCAAAGAGCTTCGTGAATTATTACTACTGAAATGACAGCACCCTCACTGATTGGGCGTAGCTGTTGCTCTATGTTAGACAACCATTGGAATCAGTGTATCACCTAAGAAGGAGACTATGTTGATGAATAAAGTCGAATTTTGCCTAAAAGTTGTTATTTTATTAGTTAGGCCCTGAACTTATTGAGTGATGTGTTATTTATCTGAAAGGACAAACTCGTGAGCAAAATCCACACAAAACGCAGTCAACAATGATTGAATTGTTTTATGTTATTCATACAAACTTCCTTAGAAAAGCAAACAGACAATCCTTCATAGATTTTTTTTTCTTCGTGGAATTATTTTTTTAAATTACATGAGGAAGTTTAGTTGACTTTCAAATATCACTTACAAATTCAGCTAAAAATTAATAGCAAATTCCATTGTAAAAAAGAAATAGTGAAATGGATTTCTTACAGTCCAGTGTCTTTGATATGACACCAAACTGTATCCGGTGGTGAGGCTCCATGTTTTGATGCCCTGGAAAGGTATGGGGTAGAATCCCTCCTTTCCTGCCATTACTCCCAGTAATAGTACCTATTTGGATCCCAGCTATACGTCAATTAAATCTGATAATGATTTTGAACAACGTTTGCTCTTAAAACAGTGATATTATAACTATATATGAAGTGTTTACGCGTCTAGAATAACTGATCTTTATCAATACATTGATTATTATTTACTCTTTTGAGAGTTTTTCTCACCAACGTTCGTTGATAGTTTCTGACTGGAGTTTGAGTGATAGCAAGTCTCCCCAAGTCTCCGGGACTCTTCTTAGTTTTCTGGCCGATCTTAATAATGCTGTGGTCTGGATGGTTTTGACTTGATTTCCAAGTTCTCCAGTCCCTTTACCAATCCTTTGGGAATTGTCCCAAGTACACCAACTACAATTGGTACCACCATCACCTTTATGTTCCATAGTTTTTAGAGTTCTTTAGCAATGTCTCGGTACTTATCTCTTTTTTCACTTTCTTTTATTTTCACTCTGTAGTCTGCCAAGATGCCAAAGTCCACTACTATTTGGCAGGTTCTCCTTTTTTCTTTTTTTTTTTTCTTTTTGTTGACTATCACTTGGTCTGGTTGTCTGGCCGAGATTAGGTGATCTGTTTGTATCTCAAAATCCAAGAGAAATTTGTCTCATTCTCCAGGACGGGTTCTGAGTCGTATATGTGCTACTTGTTCGTATGGTCAAATTTAAATTTTTTGCACAATTACCATTGAAATAACCTTTTCCACCCAGTCGTGTCAAGTCTTTTTGCGCTAATTTACTGCATTGCTATTTTGTTGCGTCTTATCAATTCTTGCTTTAACGTAGTTTGTCTTTATGGCGTTATTTTGTGCTGCTATTAGAAGAGATTCAGTTTCTTTCTTAAGGTTTCCTTTTCTTAGCCATGTCCAAGTCTTCTCATCTGAGATTTCGCGTGTTTGTCGCTTGAAATGTCCATTATTGTTATTATTATTTCATTCAATTCGAGTGCCAAAAAAAAAAAAAGGCAAATTTTTAAAAATTTAGTTTTGTAAATAACTAAAATTAATTTTGAAAGCAGTGCTAATGTGCTCAAATGTCTCTAGCTATTGTTGCCATTTACAGAACTAAATTTGAAAAAAGAGAGAAAAGAGACACCGGTATAAATAAAACACTGCATTGTGTTTCTGCCATATACACTTCCCCTTCCCATTGATGATGGCTCAAGAGAAGTCCGAAAGTACTTGGGGACCAATCAATTACGGAAAATTTATCAGTCAATTCCAGCCGGATATTATGACATCCATACAGCGATTTGGAAGGATCGAAATAAAAATATGTTGACAAAGGATGTCTATAATATTTAATCTCACACGCACACACACACACATGTATATATATATATATATATATAGAGAGAGAGAGAGAGAAAGAGAAGCGCTCGGATTGTCGTAGGAAATGGATGCAGCGGACCGACTTCAAATCCTCTGGCTGAGGCTCTTTGTATTTCACATAGCACATATACCCTTGTAATATATATATATATATATATATATATATATATATATATATATATATATATATATATATATATCATTTAAGTCTGTAAATAGACTTAAAAAGAATAATTCAAAAGGAGTGTTCAATGCACGGCTAATTAATACATATAAAGTAAAGTTGGCGACCTTAGTCGAGAGTGACCCGAAAGCTTCCTTTTCAAAAGCTACAACACCGTGTTGTAAGGGAAGGTGCTACTCCATTCCCAGGATTGTTCCACTTTACCCTTGATCCTCACCTTAAAGTGCCGAGTGCTAAGCAAGGCGGTATCAAGTACTATTTTTTGAGTCTTTGGTATGACTCGACCTAGGATTGAACCTCGGTCTCCCGGACCACTGACGAACACTCGACCAATATCAAAAAATACTTCTGCAGAGCAAAATATATCTTTAAAAAAAACAAGAAAATTAATACATATACTCCATTATGAATTTATTTCACCAGCCTTTTGACTAGCTCAATGGAGTATATTGATTTTCTTGTTTTTAATTATATATATATATATATATAATTAAAAACAAGAAAATTAATACACTCCATTATGAATTTATTTCAACAGCCTATTGACTTGCTCAATGGGCCTCTATTGTAGTAACGGATAATGATGACCGAATTTTCTACACAAACTCATCGTTTTGGTTTTTGGCTTCTTTGTTTGATAGCATATCAACCTTCGTGGGTTAAATAATGCCAAAGCCATCCTTGCAAAAGAACGGTAGTGGTACTATTTAACTCATTGCTGTTGAATAGGATAATGAGTTTCATACCTTTCCCGAGAATATTAGTCCGAAAATAAGCATAATAGCGCGACTGGAGTTCAAACTCACTTTGCATGTTGCATGTTAACCACTACGCCACGTTTGCTTGATTATCTTCTTGACAGGGTGAGTCTATGAATAATGATAATATTTACACCAAACTTAGTTTAGTCTGCTACAAGACAAGAGGAAATATTGAGATTATGTTGCGTCACTTTTACATTTGGAAGGAGGGCTACCTGGGTTTTACCAAAGAAGAGTATACAACTAATTCAACCCGAACCATGTCTTTAGAGATTTAGCAAGTTTAGTTAAGTCTGACACAAGGTTGTATGTTTAGTACATCCAGTAAGGATCGAATTCACTATAGTATAGCAATAGTATGTGAGATAAGCTTGCTACGACAAACACCCTTTATTTACTTAGCTTAGCTAATTCTGAACCAAGACTATAAACGTGAGGTACCCGATCAAGGTCGAACCTATTACAGTAATTATCGTCGGCGAAATATGCACTTGCTAACCTCTATTTCACGATGAGGCACCCTAAATATATCTAGGTGTGGCTATTTTATAAGCTTGATAAGCACAATACGAATGGAGCTGGGAACCCTGTGAGAATCGAATTCAGTACAATAGTGGATAGGTTTTCAGTAGTAAAAATTATGAATATTTCTTTTAACAGTGGTTCTACCTTTTATGAATCCTTCTTTTTTTTTGACACCAAATAACTTATTCATTACGGAAATTTTATTGGATAAAGTCATTTGCCACACCTGATTGATATCTGAGATCGAAAAGATAAAGTACCTAAATAACTTTTATTATAAACATTGCCCAGAATAGCAATTCTTTTATCAGACTAAGCTTCTAATGAAATCCAAAGAAATAAAGGCGTGTCAGGCAGGAAATAAACATTATCCTGAAGATAAAAAGGTTAAATTGTTCTTGAAGAAGAAAAATAAAACGAAATAAAATAATGAAAAGAAAAAAGTTAAAAAAAATATTTTGTAACTCAATAACTAACGTACAAATTTATATGAAATTTTACTTTGATTTCATTGGTCAAAATATAGTAAATTTTCATCTAGTCTCACTTTCTAGATTAGCAAAGTGTTAAGTGGCAACTTGAACTGTTATGAAATAACCCACATGGCAGGGTGGCGGTTCGATACCCGGCTGAGTAGACATTTCACAATTCAAACAAAAAAAAAAAATGATCATATTTACCAACCCCTCCGCTCGGGCAGGATATGACACAAGGTCAATTTTTAAACGGAGTTTAACAGGTTTGAATTCAGAGTTTTCCTTCTCCTAGACAAGTTGCCTCACCAAGGCTGAAGAACCTAGTCTGCCCTACTATTTACCCATAGCTGGAGGGAGAATAATTGGATTCATACCTTTCCCAAGGGTATTAGTGCTATGTGAAATGCAATCAGTCAGATCCAGGATTTGAACTCGTGTCGCCGTGTCCATATCCAGCGATGATAACCATTACACCACGGGTACCTCCAAAAAAATGATGATAAATAACAAACAGAGGGAGGAAAGAAGACAAGACAAAACCACGAATTCACGACAGCAAAATATAAGAAGCCGAATTTGTGGCATTTTGGTACTCTGTGTGTTTACGGCTTGCACAAGAACTTAGCGAAACTTCTGACAATTCAAAAATGCTGACATCTCACCGCTCGGCGTGTGGTTTCTGAATATTATCGTCTTTTCTGACCCCGTGCTGTCTTCTTTGCCAACGTCGCCATTCAGATTGCTCGAGACCCTTCTCTCCTGGGTCTCTCTCCTCAACTATCTTCTCCGACTCCGCGCCTTAGACTGCTGGTCTCTGAATACGAATGTTAGACTTAACTGACCAACGTTCTTAGTCCTTTTCCACCCCTACTTACAGTCTCGGATCTTCGCATTGGTTCACACGTCACATTTCTTTGTTTATTTTTGGCGCCAAGACCTCCCACGTGTAACCCACACAAAATGATCCCTCAGAAAATTTGATGCCGTCCAAAGATGTTGAAGATAAAATCCCTTCTTTAGCCTCCCATCCACGAACACACACAGACCCACACACATACATCCATATATATATATATATATACTCATGAATGCACATTATTGTTCCACACTGTCAGCAGAGTTTCGAATACGCTGACTGTATATCTTTCAGAACCCCACTCCTAAAAATGAGGTGTCCTGTAAATTATTATGGTTAACAATAGTTACTTGAAGATATAATTGTTTATTAGGGATGATTATTATTGGTCTATAGGGTAGAGTGTTCGCCAATGGCCTGGAGACTGGGGTTCAATCCAAGGTCATGTCATACCAAAGACTCAAAAATGGTACTTGATGCTACCTTGCTTAACACTCAGCATTATAAGGTATGTATCAAGGGTAAAGTGGAGCAATCTAGGGAAAGGAGTAGCGCCCTCCCCAACACCTTGGTGTAGTAGCTAATAAAAAAGGGAGCCTTCGGGTCGCTCTCGACTACAGTCGCTAACTTTACTTATTAGTTACTTGAAACCATACAAATATGAGCAAAAAAATAACCATTATTAAATAGAAATAATTCCTTGAAACCATATAATTATTAGTATTTGATAGGAATATCTGAAACCATACAACCGCGTGCAGATTATTTGTATTGATATTGTAACGGTTCTTGATCCACATGTGTCACCAAATCTAAAAATAGAAACACCCGCATATGCCATAGTTTCCAGAAAAAAATTTTCCTTATTTTACCGCCCACAAAAAAAAAAAAAAAAAAAAAAAAAAACTAGTGAGTATAGATAGACCAAAATCGCTTGCACTACGGTAGCAGCCTGGCAGTTTTGAGATGGCAAACAGACCAAAAATAATCAGCACCAAAATTTCACGACGAGAAATAAGTTTTATCCTCGAAGGAACTTTAGGACTGACAAGCAAGTATTTAAAAGACTGTACATATACAAAGATTTATTCTCACACAACATATCTTTTGTAAACTGTTGAACATATGAAAAGATGTCTGTTTCAACTCAAATTCCTGTTGTTTGTTATATTGTTTAGTTGTTTTTATGATTCATTTCAGCATAAACCTTTTTATCACAGTACCCTTAAAACTCCTCTACTACAATATTGAGTTACATTTTCTTTTGGAACCCGTTATGTATAATTCCATACAACATTCCCGTTACTCTCGTTACACTATCATACAACTGTGTAAAAAACCCTCTGAAAAAACAACTACACAAAAACTAAGCAAATAACGCGATTCCCTAACCTCTTAGAATAAAAGAACTCTAGACCAGTTGACATGCCGTTATAACCAATCGATCAACCAATACTACAGAGAGGGGTCCAAGAAGGTACTGGTTCATACGACAATAATCAAGTCATTTTTTACGGGTACGATACCACTGAATTTATATTTTATTATCTTTTGTAAGTTTCAACGTTGCTAATGTAAATATTGTGCTACTCGAGTAAGTTAAACGTACACGACCGTGTTTTATTCAAACCCATATCACGTAGCTATTCAATTGGTTCTTTAAATCGTTATGTTTCTATAAGCGTAGTTGGAGGAGCGTTTAAACCTAAAAGTATTAATCAAAAAGTTTGTTTGGCCTTGTTGCCATAAATAATTTTACAGTCTTGTAAATACTGCGATACCACTGCACTATTTGGTCTGATTGGTTGTGTTTAATGGTATATCAACTGCTGTTGGGTATTTAATGACAAATCCTGTTATATATATATATAGATATAGATATGTGTGTGTGTGTATGTTTGTATTTGTAAGCGAATAATTTGTAGGTTATATTATTTTAAAGCGAGCCTAAGATCGTTTGTTTGCATAGTTAAATGGCTGTAATCCAACGCTAATAATTCTATTAAATATCCATCATTTGTTTCTACACAAAGGGTTTTAAGTATTGCAATCTCACAGAAATAGTTCTATTTGCACAGAGCTAAATTAGTTCAAATATTGTCATCTAATACTGATAATTTTATTTAATATCAATCATTTGTTAGTACGCAGTTAAATGATTTTAAGGAAAGTAAATGATTGAATAGTTCTATTTGATCCATAGATGGAACCCCTTTCTAGTACTACCACTCTGGACCAGAGTGCGCCTGGAAGTAATGGTAGTGAAGAGATATACCACATTCCCTAAACTCTAAAAATGGAGCCTCACCATTACTGCACTTCACTCCCACGTGTTTATAGTAGGAGACTGTAACAACTTTTTTCAAATTTATTTTAAACTTTTTATTCTTATTAAGTAAAAGAAAAGTCCACCACAAAGTTAGAAACTTGCAATGTTTAAGTAAATAAAGTTGGCGACCGTAGTTGAGAGTGACCCGAAGACTCCCTTTTCGATAGCTATTACACCAAGGTGTAGGGGAGGGCGCTACTCCTTTCCCTGGATTGTTCCACTTTGCCTTTGATCCTTACCTTATAATGCTGAGTGTTAAGCAAGGTAGCATCAAGTACTATTTTTTGAGTCTTTGGTATGAGTCGACCTGGGATTGAACACAGGTCTCCTGGGCCATTGGCGAACACTCTAACCATTATGCCAATGTCCGGTTGAAATGTTAATCTCATGCAAAATTAACGGAGCTCGGCTTAAGCCAAATGTTAGAGTATATTCCTATATGTATGCACCCAACTATTCTCTCTCTAGCAATGGGTAAATAGTAGAGCAGATTGGGCTCTTTAACCTTGATATGGCAACTGATCTTGGAGATGGAAAACTCTGAATTCAAACCTGTTAAACTCCGCTTAAAAAATTAACTTGATGTCACATCAAGCTCGTGCGGAGGGGATGGATAAATACATATTCATATCTATATAATCATTTAATCATATTATAATTCATTAAATGTCCGTCCCTCTGTCCGTACAACTAAAACTCAACCAATTATAGCCCGATTTCAACCTAAATTTTCAAAAGTTTTCTTGGTGTTAGGGTGCTAAAAACTTGTAAAAACTCAACTAGGAGATCCAGCTCAAACTGTCTTTAGGTGGAATCTATCTTTCACTCTCTATGTCTCTTCGTTGTAAAAGGTAAAACCTACTCTTTTGGCAATCCTTACTAGAGGTAAATGATTTTCTTCGTCCCCGTATGCCCTTTGACACTAACAGTCGCGGCCACACGTCGTGCTGCTAAGAAGGAATCTATTTAATATCAGTCATCATTTGTTTACACTCGGTTATATAGTTTCAAGTAACCAATAATAATCCTTAGTAAACAATTATAGCTTTAATCAACTATTCTTAACACAAATTATTTAGTTATATGGTATCAAGTATTCATATCGAATTTTTAAACAGATCTACTTGACCCATAGATGGGATCCTAACAGATATTGCTACTACTACTACTACTACTACTACTTCTGGTCAGAGTGGAACTGGGAGTAATAGCAATGAAGGGGTATTTTACACTCCCAAGATTTCCAGAACTGAAGTCTCACCCTAATGGTGAGATATGCACTTTAGTATCATACTCAGGACACCCAGCCCAATCGACTGGGGCCGTAGAATACACCGAGTGCATCTCTGCAGGGGGGGGTAAGATCCCCCACGAGTGTCCTGCGTATGACACTGAACTGCATCTGATAATAAGGCTCCAATCCTGAAGCGTCGGGGGATGTGGAGTACCCTTTTATTGCCAAGTCAACTCTGACCCGAAGTCTTTGCACCTGATAGGGTCCTATTTATGGGTCAAATAGAACTGTTTGACATTTAAACTTTGGGCAAACAAATGACATGCTGAATTTAAATTGTTATACATGGAACTATTTGATTATTTAACTGTGTGAAAACAAAAGAATAATGTTTAATTGAATAGTTGGTGATACATAGCAATACTTGAAACCATTTGACTGTGTGCAAATTAATAGTGTTGAATAGAATAATTAGTGTTAAATAGCAATACTTGTAACCACTTCAATCTGTGCAAATGATTGATATAGATAGAATTATTAGAGTGAGTGAGCAAAAATTGAAACCATTTAACCGTATAGAAACAATAGCAATACTAGTTTGCAAAAAAATTAGTTGTAACTCATGTGAAAATGAAATTACAAACTGTGTGCAAACAAATTACTCATGTTAAATTGTGACTGTTATATAACAATACTTGAAACCATTTAACTGTGTGCAAAAAAAGACCTCAGGCTCGATATGAAAATGTTATCTCCAAAATATGTTTAGAAATCATATATATATATATATATATATATATATATATATATATATATATATATATATATATAATGGATTTGCCATTTAATAACCTACACTGATTGATATAATATAAAACCCAACCAAGCCAGGACATTTCTTCTGGGAAGAGAGGTGGGTTCTTACTCCTCGTGAATATCGTGAATACATCAGCATGTTCTAAGTCCCACCGACTGAGTGTTGTAGTACTGATGCCTTCTGCCTGGTTTGGTTTGATGGCCTATCAACCATTGTAGGTCATTTAAAGCCAAATCCTTTTTATACATATATATATATATATATATATATATATATATATATATATATATATATATATATTGAATATATGATTTCTAAACACATAGTGTAGATATCATTTTTAAATGAGCCTGAGTTCATTTTATTTTTATATAGTTAAACGGTTTTACTTATTTCTATCAAATACAAATAATTCTATTTACTATTAATCATTTGTTTGCGCACAGTTTAATGTTTTCAAGTATTGCAATGTATCCCTAACAATTCAATTAAACATCAGTCATTTGTTTATACACAGTTGAATGATCAAACAGTTATATTTCAAGCGATTCAGTTTAGCATGAGTATAGATTTTAAATATGAAGCAGTTCTATTTGACCCATAGATAGGACCCTATCAGCTGTTACCACTCCGAGCCAGAGTAGACCTGTGAGCGACTGCAATGAATGGGTACTCTGCATTCCCCAAAACTCCAACATTACTGAAGCCTCGCCATCATATTTTTTAGTGTCATATCCAGAACATTGGTGGGGGGGGGGTCCTACTCTTCTGCAGAGATGCAGTCGGTATATTCTGCAGCCCCAACTGACTGGGCCAGCATAACTTAATGTTTACAAATTAGTTTTACTGTACTGTTCCAGTTGCAGAACTGCCATTTTTCTGCGTAAACTTCGAGCGTTCGAATCGGAACGTAATTCACGTATTTCTTTTTTTCTTTCTTTCTTTTTTTTCTATAAATCTCTTTGGTTTGGCGTAACCAAAGTAGCAGAGAAACTCAGTTTATGATTATATTCCAGCCTAAATCCCGTCAAATTGGTGTGTATATATTTCCCCAACCCCTCTGCTTGAGCAGGATGCGACACGATATCAATTTTTTGGTGAAGTTTAATTGGTTTGAATTCAGAGTTTTTCTTCTTCTTGACAGTCCCCATACAGCCACATACAAATTAGGAAGTGCTCGTGGTGTAATGGTTATCGTCATAGGAAATAGACTCTGCGACGCAAGTTCAAATCCTGGATGAGGCTATTTGTATTTCACATTGCACTCATACCCTTGGGAAAGGTAATTAATCCAATTGTTCTCCCTCCAGGTATGGGGAAATAGTAGGGCAGACTAGGTTCTTTAGTCTTAGTTAGGCAACCATTCTAGAAGAAGGAAAACTCTGAATTTAAACTTGTTAAACTCCGCTTAAAAACTGACCTTGTGGGAGCAGAGGGATTTATGAATACATATAGCCACACACAAATTATATATATATATATATATATATATATATATATATATATATATATATATAGGCAATTATGATTCAAATTTAACACCTGAAGCGTTTTCCATTAGTAAAATTTTTACAATGCTCTCTGCACGAAAATGCACATCAATCGCCATTTTAAAAGTATTAAATAGCTTAAAAATAAAAAGTTGATTTTATTGCTCGGCTTGAAACTCTGGGTTGTGAATTTTTATCATATATATATATATATATATAGTCATCCACAGACAGACTGCCTCGTTGTATCACAACTCTTCAATGTGGCTAGACACGCAGAACGTTTCAAGCTTGGATCGATGCCCGTCTAACTTTACGCTATACTTTGTATCTTACCGCTCAGCCATTAGTTAACCTACGTCAGCTCGCGAATTATAATGCATTATGTATTAGCTTTCGTTTGTTTACATTTATTTATCAATTGTTATTATTTATTTATTTATTTTTGCGCTACCAGATACTGGAGTGCTCAATTCGTTAGAAGAACTTTGCATTACGCAGGTGGCAGCTGTTAATTCCTTCCTTGAGTGCTCAACCCCCGAGAGTGTAGCGTATATATTGTCATCCACAGACAGACTGTTTCGTTGTATCACAACTCTTCAGTGGGACTATATATATATATGTGTGTGTGTGTATATATATATATATATATATAATCATAATGTAATAAAAATTCCAAGAGTACAGAATAAGAAAGCGTAAAAGTAAAGTTGGCGATCGTAGTTGAGAGCAACCTGAAGGTTCTCTTTTCATTAGCTACTACACCGAGGTGTAGGGGAAGGCACTACCCCTTTCCCTGGATTGCTCCACTTTACCCTTAATCCATACCTTATAATGCTGAGTGTTAAGCAAGGAGGCATCAAGTACCATTTTTAAGTCTTTGGTAATACTCGACATGGGATCGAACCCTGCTCTCCTGGGCCATTGTGAGACCTGTTTTCTTTAATATTTAAGTGAGCAAATGTATTTATGTAGAGACATTAGAAGTTTGAAGTGTACAGTTGATAAATACACTAAATATAAGAACTTGAAGTGCAGTAGCTAAAGTGCTAGAGAGCAACATTGTAGTAAACAAGTTCGAACTCCAATCTCGGTATTGCATTCACTTTCAGACTAATACCCATTGGAAATGTATGAACTCCCTTACGCTCTACCCCGTTAATAGTTCAATAGTATCACAAGTTGGTTGGTTGTTTGGTTGGGTTTTAAGACATATCAACCTTTGTAGGTTATTTAATGCCTAATCCATTTTTATACAAATAATCAGTTCTATTTCAAACAATTTAGTTTAGCATGAGTACACAGTTTAATTGTCAAAAACATTTCTATTTCAAGCTATTCACTTTAGTCATACAATTCTAATTCAACCAATTCAGTTTAGTATAAGTATAGATTTTGTTTGTCAAAGCAATTATATTTTAAACAATTCAGTTTAGTCTAAGTAGAGTTTCAATGTCAAAAACAGTTCCATTTTAAACAATTCAGTTTAGCATACAAAAACAGTTCCATTTCAAACAATTCAGTTTAGCATAAGTTCGCAGTTTAAATGTAAGTACACATTTGAATTTTCTGAAGCATTTCTATTTTAAGCTCTTCAGATTAGACAAATAGTTCTAATTCAAACAATTCAGTTTAGTATAAGTACGCAGTTTAGATGTCAAAACTGTTCTATTTCAAACAGTTCAGTTTAGCATTAGTATGCAGTTTAGTTCTATTTGACCCATAAATAGGACCCTATCACGTACTACCACTCCGGACCAGAGTGGACCTGGAAGCGATGACAATAAAGAAAGTGGTGCTCTGCATTCCCCAAAGCTCCAGCATTACTGGAACCTCACCATCAGATTGTTTAGTGTCATATCCAAGATACTCGGGGGGCGGTCTTACCCCTCTGCAGAGAAGCAGTCGGTGTATTTTACAGCCCCAGCCGACTGGGCAATGTCCCACAAGTGTCCTTCTACAAGAATGGCTTTGACATTGAATAATCCATGAAGGTTGATATGTCATTAAACAAAGAAACCAAACAATAATTATGAATCAATCTGAGCAACTAGTATTTGAAACAATGGCGGTAAATTATATTCTAGAGTAATGTTGGAAGAATTATCCTCATCATAGGTTGGTGAATACTTAAAAATCATGAATAGATCTGTCGGTAGTAAGGTGACAACAGAACAAGCCATTATGCAACGAATTATTCAGGCTAAAAAGTCAAAATAATTTGTTGCTTTTTTTTCACGTTTCGGTTAATACATCCTCCTGTCTTTCCTAATTTTACAATACATTGTTATCTTTACGTGTCTATTATTTTATCTTATCATTATTTATAAAGTATTTCGCTACTCTGTGAGAGCAATCTGATTAATGATTAATATCAAATAGAACTATTTGTGTTAGAATATTTGAAACCTTTTAAGTGAGTGCAAACAAATGATTAATACTAAATAGAACTATTTGTGTTAGAATACTTGGATCCATTTAACTATGTGCAAACAATGGTAATGCTAGATCCGGCACAGAAAGAATGTTTACCAGATGGAACATAGACCGAAAGAAGACCGAAAAACATGTCGGTCGAAACGTTATGATAGTCATATAAAGATACTAGTTAACCTAAAGAATAATAACAATTTTTCATTCTCCAAATTTCATATTTATGAAAGTGTTACGCACTTCATTGGAAGGTAGGTAGGTAAGTAGGTATCAGCAATTAAAAGATATACGTAAAGAAAGTCATCAGAATGAAAACTAGCTGTGAGTGGGTTGGAGTTATGCCTTTGAGCAGCAGCCATACTATTTTAGCATAGAAAGGTGAACATCGTACGTTTTTGTTTGAAACTCTTCTCCCTACGTGATGACATCCTGTGGCCGGCTCTCTCGCCAGATCTATCTCTTTGTAATTACTTCCTCTCAGAATACATTAAGGCTCAAATCTTGAAATGCAGGCCACAGACAACTTACGAACTGAAATATCTTTTTCATGCAATGATTAGGCTTCAGGAGTTTGTATAAGGTTAAAAATTTGGACGACATAATCTTTGAAACAAAATGACTCAATAACAAAACAAAATGGTAAATATTGTTCTTTCAAGTAAAATTACATTTTGAATAGGATATACGTTGGCTTTCTTTAGTATTTACGTTTCAAATCCGAGAGGTCATTCTACTGTATCCTGTATTAACTTTTGGGTGAGTATATAGCTTGTGAGTAGATTAATTGTATTTTATGGCATATAAAACCTTGTAGGTTATTTAATGCAAAATCCTCTTAATATATACTCTATATGATTTGTAAACGCATAGTTTGTAGTTAATATTTTTAATCGAGTCAGAGTTCATTTGTTTGCACACAGTTAAATGGTTATACATACGATTCGTAAGTCAACAGTTTATAGGTAATCTTATTTTTAAAGGAATCAGAGGTAATTTGTTTATATAGAAGCATTACCATTGTTTGCACATAGTTAAATGGTTTCAAGTATTCTAACACGAATAGTTCTATTTAGTATTAATCATTTGTTTGCACTCACTTAAAAGGTTTCAAATATTCAAACACGAACATTTCTATTTAGTATTAATCATTTGTTTGCATTCACTTAAATGGTTTCAAATATTCTAACACAAATAGTTCTGTTTAGTATTAATCATCTGTTTTCACTCACTTAAACGGTTTCAAATATTACTATGTAAGATAAATAGTTTTATTTTATAATAAAATAGTTTTACTTTATAATAGTTATTATTATTTGCACAGTTAAATGGTTTCAAGTATCGCTATGTACTACTAATGATTCAATATAAGTACACCGTTGAAAAATTTGAATTATTAATAATCAACACTGATAATTCTATTCAACATTACTCATTCGTTTGCACACTATTAAATTTTTCTATGTATTGCTATGTATCTCTAACAATTCATTTAAACATAAGTCATTTGTTTACACAAAGTCAAATGGTTATATATATGATCAAATGTTCAAGTAGTTCTATTTCTAACCATTCGATTTAACATAAGTCGTTTGTTTGCACACAGTTTAAATGTTAGTTTAGCATTCTATTTGACTCATCAGGTGCTACCACTCCGAGTCTGAGTGGACCTGGAAGCATAGGTAAGGAAGGGGTACTCATCAGTCCTCAAACTCTAATATTGGAGCCTCGCCATCAAATGGTGTTCAGTCATATTCAGGACACCCGTTGGTGGGAGAAGTCTTACCATCTGCAGAGATGCAGTCGGTGTATTCTACAGCCCCAGCCAACTGGGCTCTATAGATGAGGGTAATTTGGATAATATCATCTTTAAAACTAAGTAACGCGACAACAAAACAAAATGGCAAATACTGATCTTTCTTATAATAAAATTAAATTTTAGATATGATTGATTTTACCCGTATATTTACCCTATCTATCTAAGGTTATTTTATATCTACCCTATCTATCTAAGGTTATTTTATTTCTAGAGGTCAGGGAATCACGTTCTTTGTATGTTCATATTTACATTTTTTATGTAGTTATTTCTTGAGAATTTTTTTTTTTTTTTTTGCTCACAGTCCTATCAAATATGAGATAACTTTTGAACAGATCTATTTGACTCATAAATGTGATCCTAACAGATATAACGACTCTGGATCATAGGGAACCTGAGGGTAATAGTAATGAAGTAGCTCACTATATCTCCATAACTGGAGCCTTACCATCAGTTGCAGTTTAGTGTCATACCCTGGACGCCTTTCTTTTGTGGTAGCTTCTTAATCATTTGAAGGGTATACAGTCAGTGTATCTAAGCCCCGCCGATTGGGTGATGAATTTTAAATTGGATCTACGTTGCTTTTTTTTATCTATATTCCAGACCCGTGAGATCATTCCTTAATATAAAGAAAATGATTCATTGACTATGATAGTAAGGTAAATATATTTCTACTATTGAAAGAAAGAATTAAGAAACGTGCAAGGAAATCGACTGACTGGTAAGAAAAAAAAACATCATTAAGAAAGGGAAGTGTAAACCAGCTGCTTGAAAGAAGTAAAAAAAAAGTACCCAGCATCTAGCTTAAGACATTTGCTCTTTCCAGCCCGTGTTCCTGTTTGGATACCTGTACAGTCGAGCGAGATATTACTGCTGAGTTAGATACTTATTGGGCGCTTCAGCATTGTCACCTTGAGTCAAACATGACTAATCTTAATAAATAGCTCCTGGAGCGTCTTTTTATCAGTTCGTTGGCTAATATGCTAGTTCTATAATCCATTGCTTTTGTGTTTCATATAACTATTAAAAGAATGCTTAACAACATAGACCTGAAGAAGAGCGAAATGTGATAAAAATATGAAGATACTTGTTAGATTTTACTAATCCTTTTGCTTAGATGTGTCACGAGGCTATATGAATGGGGCACCGATAGAGACTCGAACTCACTCGTGTAGGTTTGCTAGCCTAGCTTGCTAACCATTACACCTCCAAAGGCGCCCAAATATGAGGATAGTAGTTAACCTACAGAATAACAACAATTTTTCATTCTCCAAGTTTCATTCACCCTGTCAGCGGGGTTTAGATTATGTTGAATGTATTGCCCTGCTGAGGGGTAAGACCTCCCCCTAAAAGAGGTGTCCAGGGTATGAGGCTAAACTGCATCTGATGATGAAGCTCCGGTTCTGGAGATCTAAGGATAGTTGTGTGCTCCTTCGTTGCCATTACTTCCAGGTCCACGCTAACCCAGAATTGTAGTACCTGTTAAGGTCCCATCTACGGTTCAAATGGGTTTGTTTAAAAATTCGATATGAATACATAAAGCCATATAATTGTAAATTATTTTTCTAAAGAATAGTTACTTGAAGCTATAATTGTTTACAAAGGATTATTATTAGTCACTTGAAACCATGTAAACAATTGACTATTATTAAATTGAAATAATTACTAGAAATCATACAATTATTAATATTAGATCGGAATACTTGAAACCATATAATTATTACTATTAGATAGTAATACTAGAAACCATATAACTGTGTGCAATTTTTTATTAGATAGAAATACCTAATATCATAAAATTCTGTGCAAAAAAAACCTCTTAAGAAGCAACTACATAAAGACATAAATATAAATATACAATGAAGGTTATTTCCTAACTTATTGGCATAAAATAAACCTAAACAGATTTACATGCCGTTAAACTCACTCACTCAATCAATCAATCAATCTAAATTTCATATTTATGAAAGTGTTACGCATTCTTTACGTCAGTAGGTAGATAGGTAAATACAAGTAATTAGAAGGTATGCCACAATGAAAACAAGTAAGTGACACTTACTGTGATTGGCCATGCGTAATATTTATTTTCCACGGAATCCAGTTGAAGTAAAATTAGCTTGATTGTCCGCCGTCTATGCTTTTCTCCGAGGAGAGAATGACTGTCTTGTTTGCTTGCTCACTGGATATGTCGTCGTAGTCACTTGCAGTTGAGAGGTCGACAGACAACCAGTGTCAGCGGTTAGTCTTTTCGAGACAATCAGGTTCGTTGCTAAGCAGTTGCCAGGTACGCTCAGTTAAGCCGAAAAAATGACGATTTACCTACTGAACGATTTGGTTGAGAGAGTTCACATGAAGGTTAAGAGAATGAAAAATATGAAAACGAATAAAACGTGAAGAAAGAAAAAAATACAAAAAACAAATGAAAGTCTATGTTATAATTACTTTTGTCAAGTTCAAAAATTTTTCAAAATTCAATAATAGCTTAACGGTTCTGTTGACAAAGATGGTATTTTTGTTGTTCAATGTTTCTTCGTCATTAAGTTTGTTAAAACATTACTTTCACTTTTGTGTTGACTGATTTAAAAAAAGATTTTATTTATTCATTTTCTGTCCTGCTAACAATAATATACTTATCTATTCCAACTTCCCTTAGTTTAATCGTGTATATTTTGATATCCCCTCACTGTGATAATATACGGCTAACGGCTATAGCCTTCATATATATATATATATATATATATATATATATATATATATGCACCGTGATGTGCAGAGTGATAATATGCAGAGAACCTCAATATATATATATATATAAGAAGTATCATCTTTAATTGATAACTTTGGAGTCTGTCATGGCTCAAAAAAGCATCATTAGAATCAGAAGGGTCGTTTTCAATCAATCAATCAATATATATATATGTATGTGTGTGTGTGTGTGTGTGTGTGTGTGATAACATATGCAGTTGCAGTGACCAGGAAAGTTATTCTCTTCTTTTAGAAAACCACAGACGACGAAGAATCAAACTAATTGCTGGTATATATATATATATATATATATATATATATGGTATATATATATATATATATATATATATCATGTCACACTGCTAGCACGGATCTCCTCGATCTTCTCCGCCACTCCTCTCTATCATCCATTGCTCCCGGTAGGTCTTCAAGGCTATATATCCTGTATCAGCACAGAGCTGTGGTATATAGGTTCTAGCTAGTCATCCTACCTTTGCTCGTCCATGTGAAGGAGTCCACAGGTGTACATCGCTCATGGGTTCGTCCTTACTTCTCCAGCAGTGTCCGGCATGTCTGGTTCGTATAACTTTGATGGTTTTCGTGATGGGTGGTAGGTAGCCGTACAGTTGCTGTTTTGTGGGATATTGCCTCTAGGACTTGTTCAATATTGCTTGCAGCATTCTTGTGTAATTGCCGTCGAGCTTTTTCTCCATACGTTTAGTTAACGTCCATGTAGTGCATCCATATAGCAGTATCGATACTACTGCTGCTTGGAAAAAAACTGCGTTTTATTTTATCGGTCAGGTCTGACTTCCATATGACCGATAGGCTATCGATAGCTGTCCATGTCTTTGCTAGTCGTGTGTTGATGTCTGTCTCGGTTGATGAGACACTGCTTCCTAGGTAGGTGAACTTGTCCACTAGTTTCAAAGGCCCACCCTTTAGTGTGGAGATGCTGTCTCTTTGACTAAAACACGTGTATTCTGTCTTGTCTGCGTTGACTGGAGGCCTATGCCACTAGCTGCTTGTTCCAGACTATGTAGCAGTGTTTCGGCTTGGGCGGGTGTATTTGCCAGAAGCGCTATGTCATCGGCGTAGTCCGCGTCCGTAATTGTTTGTGCGGTATATCTTCTGCTTCTTTCCTTTGCCGGCTTGAAACCGTTTTCTTTCATTAAATCTATAGACCTTCTAAGCACGTAGTCTTGGAAGATGATAAACAGGTATAGGGCTAATGTGTCTCTTTGTAGCACACCTGCTACAATGTTGAAGTAGTTTGTGTTTCCATCCAGAAAGTGGACTTCTACTTTCGTGTTTATATATAGCATCATTTTGGCCGCGGCGGTTTCATTGGAGAGGCCGTAGGCGAGAAGTATTTGCTCCATCTTCCCTCTGTGTATGGCGTCAAAGGCCTTGGAGAAGTCGACGAATGATATTGTTGCCTCAAGGTTTTTTGCCCGTACACCTTCTAAAATTCGACGGATAGGCAAAATTTGTGATGTCGTGGATCGATTTCTCCGAAAGTCATTTTGGTTCTTCCTAAGTATTTTCTTAATTTTGGGTTCTATGCGGTTGCATAGTAGAGCATCGTAGATCTTGGCAGCTTTGGATGTAAGGCTTATACCTTGGTAGTTCTTGGCTAATCTGAGGTCACCTTTGATAGGGAAAAGGAGGATGCATCTCTTTGTCCATCTGTCTATAGTGTTTTGGTTATATACGGCATTACAGTGTCGAAGCACTATGTCGTCGAATTCCCTGGTCTTGCATAATTCTGGGGGTATTTCATCAAGCCCTGCTGCTTTCTTATTTTTGATTTTTCTTAGTACTGAGTCAAGTTTTTCTTGGGTAAACTGTCCTATTTTGATGTCTAGTTGCTTACTAATAATTTTCGTGGTTGGTTCATGCGTAACTTTCGGATGTTTTCCGAGTAAATTCTCGAAATATAATCTTATTGATCTGATTTTGTATGTATTCAGTGGCCTAAAGAAAAGAGTGTTCGCTAATGGTCCAGGAGACCGGGGTTCAATCCCAAGTCGAGTCATACCAATGACACCGAAAATGGTACTTGATGCCTCCCTGTTTAACACTCAGCGTTATAAGGTAAGGATCAAGGGGAAAGTCGAGCAATCCAGAGAATGGAGTAGCGCCCTTCCCCTACACCTTGGTGCAGTAGCTATTGAAAAGGGAGCCTTCGGGTCACCCTCGATTAATATCGCCAACTTTACTTTTAACAAATAGAATCACACACACACACACACACACATATATATATATATATATATATATATATATATATATATATATATATATATAACCGAAAAGAAATTATCTCTACTTCTAATGTCGGCTTCATTACTAAAATTTTCATGTCTTGAAAAAATATAATCGTCAGATGAAAACACGTTATATATATATATATATATATATATAAAGTTGGTATTGAAAGACACTGCTACGACGTTCTGGGTTGGTGGCACTGATGCATCAGCCTAAACAATGCTAGAATCCAGAGTTATCATTATAAATGAATATATATATATATATATATATATATATATATATATATATATATATATATATTTGTGTGTGTGTGTGTGTGTGTGTAAACATATATAAGAGAGAGATGTAGAATATTTTGCTGTTCGCCGATAGCAAGTTCATCTCACGAACCTCTTCTTTCAGCTGTGGTTCTATGTAAGTCTCAACGAAGCTTTGCAAATAATATCTGATACAGAGCCACGTATATGTAACGCCTTTAAATGTTATGAAAATGTTCAACTATTTATCTTGGGAGTTAGTTAAAACGTAAATAGGTAGAAACGAAATCGTGTTGATTTATTTCATTTGGAAACTGTTGAAATCTTTGAGCAGAATGTTTCCCTGAAAACAAAAATGCTTTCATGAAAACAAGCACAATAAACATGCACCCTCCCAACACGCATCTACCCACACAGACACACATAGAGTCGTTCTCTTATCCCAAAATGATTAGAATGTATTTATCCGATACATATTCAACATCATCATCATCATCATCATGTCGCGCCGCCTGCGCGGATATCCCTGACCGTCTCTCGCCATTTCTCCCTATCATTCATCGCCTCCGGCAGGTCTTCAGAGTTACATCCCGTGTCCTCACACAGCTGCTGTATGTAGGTTCGTGCTGGTCGTCCCACTCTTGCACATCCATGTGCGGGGGTCCACAGGAGTACATCGCTTATGAGCTCGTCCTTGCTTCTCCAGCAGTGTCCTGCGTCCTGGCGACAACACCCCACGAGACTCCAACTATACGGACACTTGCCCCCCATCACAAAAACTATACAAGTTCGACGAATATTCAACATAAATCCTTAATAATACCTGTTATCAAAATATTAACCACAGACATTAGGGAATGTCTTGTATTTTCTTATCAAGTTTAGTTTGCTGTCCGTTACCTGAAACTAGCTCCCCCTGTCGGCGAAGCTTAGAATACAATTGCACTCTCTGCAAGGGTGAGGGGATAAGATACCCCTATAAAAGATGTCTTTAATATAACACTAAATTACATCCGGTGATGAGGCTCCAGTTCTGGAGCTCAGAGGAGTGTTAAGTACTCTTTCATAACCATTACTCCCAGGTCCACTCTGATCCCGGATGGTAGTACTTGTTAGGGTCTCATCTACGGGTCAAATCGATCTGTGTGAAAAGTATCAGTATAAGATAGGAATACTTAGTACTTTATAATTATTCAAATTACTTGTATTAGGCTGGTTGGTTGGTTAGTTATGTTTAATGGCATATTAACCCTTGCAGGTTATTTAATGCCAAATCTTGTTCACATACACACACAAACACACACACACACACACACATATATATATATATGATTTGCAAACATATTTTGTGGGTAACATTTTTAAGTCAGAGTTTATTTGTTTGCACACAGTTAAATGATTTCAAGAATTACTATTTATTAATTGATCACAGTTAAATTGTTTCCAGTTTTGCTATATAACACTAATAGTACTACTTGCGCACAGTTGAATGGTTTCAAGTATAAACTGTCCTATTTGACCCATAGACGGGACCTTAACAGATACTACCACTTCCGGTCAGATTGGACCTGAAAGTAATGGCAATGAAGGAGTACTCCATATTCCCAAAAGCTCCGGAACCGGAGCCTCACCATAGGATGGTTTAGAGTCATGTCTAGAACACTTGTTGGTTTTTTTTTTACTATTTTGCTGAAGTCCAGTCGGCGTATTTTACCGCCCTAGCCGGCTAGCCTGTATTTGTATTAAACGGAGTCACTTAAAACTACAAGTGTTTCATAAAAATTATCATTAGTAACTTTAGATTATGTATTTGCTTACAAATTATCGGTGTTAGATGGGAATATTCAGAACCATATACTTATTTGCTTTTATAGGAGGTGCCCGTGGTGTAATGGTTATCGTCGTAGGAAATGAACACGGCGACACGATTTCAAATTGCATTTCACAAAGCACTAATACCCTTGGGAAAAGTACGAATCTAATTATTCTCCCCCCAGCTATGGGTAAATAGTAGGGCAGACTGGGTTCTACAGCCTTGGTGAGGCAACTAGTCTAGGAGAAGGAAAACTCTGAACTCAAATCTGTTAAACTCTGCTAAAAAAAATTGACCTTGTGTCATATCCTGCCCGAGCAGAGGGGTTGGTAAATATATGTATATGTATACTTATTTGTTCAAACATATCATTATCAAACAGAAATAGATACTTGAAACCGTATAATTGTGTATAAATTATTAATATTAGACAGAAATACTTGAAACTATACAACTGTGTGCAAATTATTTTTATTAGATTGGAATTCTTGATATCATATGACTGTGTGCAAACAAATGAGTGGACATACAAAATTGAAGTTTAAGAAATCCACTAGAGCATTGACTGTAATTATATCTTCAAAAATTTTCTAATAAATCAAATTTTCACATTAAATTACCCATACGGAGTTGGTATGCCGTTAAACAAATAAACCGAACCATTGAAAGACAACAAGGGTGTATGGATGAATTCCAAATACAGAGTTCGTTAGAATTCTCTCCCAGATTTAAAATTTAACTCTAGACAGGTTGACATGCCATTAAAATCACTCCATCAATCCGTCAATCATATAACTGGTACCGTTTAGTAAGATATTGGTAGCAAGTTTGATACTGATTAGGCGATCCAGCACTGTAACCTTGAGTCAGACATGACTAATTTTAATAGCTTCGAGATTGCTTGGTGACTCGTGTGCTAATTTTATGATCCATTGCTTTTGTGTCTGTTTTTCGTTAATTTGGCTCTGTCTTTTCCAAAGTTGTTTCAGTCTAATAAATTTACTTTATGCTGGAATTGTAGAGACAGCAATAAGAACTTGTTGCCGGCCAACTTGTAATGTTTAACTGAAATAGAATAATGAAGTAAAATCTCGCTTATCTCAGCGATTTTGAAGTACCTGACAACTTATCCTCTTGATAGTAAACACATTTAAAACAGACAATCAGTATACTTGACGCAAACTTCTCTTCACTTACTCGAAGTACTTACTGACTTGGTCTACGTATTGTAAGATGGTCATTATTAAAAAAAAATTGAGTTGCTTCAGAATAATTATTCGTACAGTTGTAGAAATATAATTGCTGCTTCTTAGATCTTCCCAGTTGACTTTATTCTCTTTCTCTTTTCAAATTATTGCTGGAAAATTATTAACATTTTGTTATATTTAGCCAAATGTAATAAAACTATGCCTTGGACGATGAAGTCACGTTCTTATCAAGTGCTATGAACTTCAAAGTTCTGGACCAACTTGAAAATGTGTGGAAATAAAACTCCCTTCTGCATCTTGAACAATCTTAAAAAAACTTAGTTTCGTTATATGTCTTCACACAAAATATCTCCTGTTCTGTCGTCCACGGCATGATTTCGTTATATTTGGCTAAATATATCAGAATGTTAACTATTTTCCAGCAATAAACTGAAAAGAGTAAGAAAGACAAAGAGAGAATAAATTCAACTAGGAAGATCGACGAGACAGCAGTTTAGTTTCAATAATTGTGAAACACCTTTATTTAAATGACGATTTATTTTGTCCAGACGAAATAAACAAAAATATATTCTATATAGAATATATTATGTACAAAAACTTATAATACTCTGACTATATCTCCTGCAAAAAGGGAGTCCTAGGTATGACACTAAACTACATTGGATGGTGAGACTCCAGTTCTAGAGAATTGAGGAGTGTAGAGAATTCCTTCATTATCATTACTCGCAAGTCCACTCTGACCCCGAGTGGTCGTACCTATAGATTCCCATATATCGGTGAAATAGAATTGTTTGAAAAGTATTAGTATTAGATAATGCTGTGGATGAAGTTTTCAATAACAACATTGAAAATTCGGAAGCTTAAGAGAAGTTTGAACCTTTTGTACAAGGGAATATACAATGAGTCAAACCTGCGGTAATGAATTACTATAAAAGAGACGAGCTCCGGTAGGAGGGCCTGCGCAGTAAACAGTAACTCCAATTTATTTACAAAAACATATATGTTGTAAGAATATACAATTACTGTGGGACATAAGACCCTAAGTTTAAAGGGGAGATTTTAAAGGGCGGTTTTCCGGTGACTAAGGGGCCCTAGCTAATCGCAGTAATCGACCCATTAAATCATTATGATATTCAGTCACTCTTCGACTAACACGGGGGTCGGTTCCATGTGGTGTAATGGTTAAAGCGATGGACTGCAGAATCGTAGTAAGCAAGTTCGAACTCCAGTTGCGCTATCACGTTCACATTCGGACAAATACCCTTGAGAATGGTATGAACCTCCTTATTCTCCCAGCTATGGGTTAGATAGTACCACTGCTGTTCTTCTAGAAGGATGGATTTGACATGAGATAACCTACAATGGTTGATATGCCTTTAAACAAAGAAACCAAACCTTCGACTATTATGGATTCACCATAATACCACAATCTCTCTGTGAAAGCCTACTTAAAACCTTAAATGAAAATGTGTAAACAGTAAGTCCAAAACTATCACAGCTACCTGTCTGTATTTAGGTATTTAGTTGGGGAAAATATCTTCCCTTACAACAGATAGAATACTTGATACCATATAATTAGAGGGAGTCCTCATAGGAGAGTGGATAACGTGTTGGACTGTGATATCATAGTAACCGAGTTCAAACTCCAGTCGCACTATTACGTTCACTTTGGACTAATAACTCTGTTAAAGGCACGAACTCCCTTATCCCTTCATCTATTGGTTATATAGTATCACTACTGTTCTTCTACAATGACGGTTTTGTCATTAAATTGCTGTGTTGAAAGGCCAGAAATGAATAACATAAAGAGATATAAGGTTTACCGCAGTATATATTTATGGAAATACAGATAGTAACGGTTACCGGTGCTGACTAGACTCGCTTGACTAGTTTATAAAGTCAGTCACTATCTATAGTGTCGGGGAGGTTCCATGCAGTGACGTCATGAGGTATATCACCATAATAATAACCCACAAAGGTTTATATGCCATTAAACACCGAATCAAACCAAACAATATAATTATAGATTATTTGTATTAAGAATAGTTACTTGAAGCTATAATTGTTTGCTAAGGGTTATCATTAGCTACTTGAAACCAGACAACTGGGTGCAAATTATTTGTATTATATAGGAATACTTTATATTACATAAACGTACGTCCTTCCCCCCCAAAAAAAAAACCAAAAACGAGTGCCCTGGATATGACACAAAACCATCTGATGTTGAAGCTCCAGTCCTGGAGCTTTGGAGAATGTGGAGTACTTCTTCATTACTCTTACTCCCTGGTTCCACTGAGTAGTACTTCCTGTTAGGGTTCCATCTATGGGTCAAGTAGAACTATTAAACATTTAAACTATTAAACTATTAAACTATTTCTATACTATACTATTAAACTATTAAACTATTTCTATACTTGAAACCATCTGAATGTTAAATTGGATTATTTGTATTAGATGACGATATCGTTTAACTGTGTGCAAACAATACATAGCAATACTTGAAACTATTTAACTGTGTGCAAACAAACAAGCTCTGACTCATTTAAAAATGATGTTACCTACAAACTATTATTTTACAAATTATATATATATATATTGTCATCCACAGACACACCTGTTTCGTTCTATCAGAACTATTCCGTGTGGTTAAACAGGCCAGATTCCCGAAGCTGGGATCGAAACCCGGTTGATTCAAACGCCAATCTAAGATTCTACCACTCAGCCACGAGGAAACTAGCACAAGCGAAGGAAATTTAAACGCTTATGCATCACATTTGTTTTTGTTTACATCTATCCGCTTAACGGCTACCGAGAGATCGATTCATATGAAAAGCCTTGCATTACGCTAGTGGCAACCATTACTTCCTTCGCTAGAGAGCTCAACCCTACAGGGGTAGGGGAGCATATATATATATAATAAAATTTGGCATTAGTTAACTTAGAAGGTTTGATATGCCCTAAAACCCACCCAACCAACCAACCCTCTCTCGTGCCAAGTGGATGTGGTAAAGGTGGACACCCTTTTACAACAAGTGGTGGCAATAAGAAATAAAGGCTGAGAGACAGACTCAACCTAAAAATCATTCTGTTCTAGATGTCCTCGTAAAATTTGAAAAAACTTTTCAGTCATGAATCGTAACAATTCCTGAAAGATGGCTATTCGGTCGAGCGGGGTTTTGGCGAATTATGACAATGTATTTCGATCAAGACGGAACTATTTGTTTGTATTTCTCGCTGTTTGGACATGTTTGTGGTATTCTTTCTTTCTAAAACCATTGGTATGCATATAAAAGGTTAAATGTTCTTGCATGTACAAATGCGTTTATCTTTTCTTTCCTTCCATTGTGTTCAACTTCTTATCCCTCAATAGTTATAAGTTGAATAGTACCACTATTGTTATTCTACAGAGATGGCTTTGGCATTAAATAACCCACGTAGATTGATACACCATTAAACAAAGACTTGGTTTGGTTTGATTTCTTTGTTTAATGTTGTATCAATCTTCGTGTGTTATTTAATGCTAAAGCCATCCTTGTAGAAGCACAGTATTATACTATTTAACGCATAACTGGAAAGGGGATAAAGAGGGCTCATACCTTCCCCAGGGGTATTTGTCCGAAAGGGAAAGTATGAGCGGCTGGAGTTCGAACTCGTTTACTTCGTGGCTGCAGTCCCGTATATCACCTATAACACCATGAGGACACCCCACGCCATTAAACAAAGAAACCAAACCATTGTTAGTATATCGTGGATATACTAACGTTAATATTGGTCTTTGATGAGCGGGAATTCGACTTGATATGCTCCCTACCACAAATCATTCCAATACTGAGATAAATTTTTAAGGAGGTTGTAGAAAAGACTATGTTGCGCCAATCATACCCGTATAAAGAATGTTAAGTTTGTCCTTTTTGGAAATTGGCTTTCGAAATTTTGGTTTCTACTTAAATTTGAACACCGACCACTGACGCATGTAACAAAAACCAAAAAGAAAAGAAAACGAAACTTCCTCAAACTATAAGAACAAAGATATACTTCTATGAGACGAAAAAAAGTATGAAGAGTTGTGAATGGTGTAAACTCTAATGAGTGAATCAAGAAAGTTTAACCTGTTAAATAATTTGATGAGTCATCCGAATATCGGCTGGTCTGTTGATCCAAAGTTTTTAGTCCAGTCGGCTGGGACTGTAGAATACACTGACTGCATCTCTGCAGAGGGATAAGACTCGCCCCACCAACGAGTGTCCTGATTATATGACAGTAAACAAACAACTGGCGAGGCTTAAACTCTGGAGCTTTGGGGAATGCGGGGTACCCCTTCATTACTATTGCTCCCATGTCCACTCTGACTCGGAGTGGTAATACCTGATGGGGTCCTATCTAAGGGTCAAACAGAACTGTTTGATATTTAAATTGTGTGCAAACAAATGACTAATGCTAAATTGAATCGTTAGAAGTACAACCGTTTGATCATTTAACTGTGTGTAAACAAATGACTGATGTTTAATTGAATTGTTAGTGATACATAGCAGTACTTGGAACAATTTAACTTTGAGCGAAGGAATGAGTAATTTTGAATAGAATTATTAGTGTTGATTTACAATACTTGAAGATCTTTAACTGTGCGTCCAAATTGAATTATTAATATTACATGGCAATGCTTGAAACCATTTAACGATGTGCAAATAAAAGTATTTATGTTAGATTGCATTGTTTGAAACTATTTTGGTGAATTCAAACAAATGATTAATACTAAAATAGAACTATTCATGTTAGAATACACGGAACCATTTAACTATCTGCAAACAATAGTAATACTGGTGAGTAAACAAATTGGCTCAGACTCATTTAAAAATAAGATTACTTACAAACTACTGGCTCACAAATCATATGAAAAGAAAGGTATGCATTTGATTTATAATTGCAAACAAATGAACTCTGGCTCGTTTAAAATTTTTTAACTACAAACTGAGTTGGCAAATCATATATAAAGATCGTTTAACATTAAATAACCTGCAATGGTTGATATGCCATAAAATCCAACAAAACTTAACCAATCCTGACCAATATTACCGTCTGACGAAAGATATTTGTTGAGGTAATCTTTATAGATTATTTGTAGAGGGGTTAGTTAAAGCTTTGTGGAAGAAAATTTCAGGCAAAATTGCAGAAGAAAGTTGCGTAATTTAGATGTTCGTGTTCGAATCTCTAATATTTTGTGACCATTTATTAGTTATAGACTTGTAGACGAGGGTTTGGTATTATTTCGGGATGTGTTCGTGCGTCGCTGGTCAGTAATTTGTTAAAGATTGTCTTCGTATGCTTATTGCATCATTTGTTGAAGTGTTCGAAGTTCGAAGTCATCATATTTTTTAAATTTTTATCATACAACGTGTGAAAGCACGTGCGATACCCTAACCTCATCAGCCGCCAACCAGGGTGATAACACAGTTTCGGTAGCTCAAGGTGGTACTGCCACTCCTGTCGCTACCATTAGTTGAAGTGTTCGAAGTTCGAAGTCATCATAATATATTATAATATATATGAGGCTGATTGCATTTCACATAGCACTAATACCCTTGGGAAAGATATGAATCCAATTATTCTCCCTCCAGCTATGGGTAAATAGTAGGACAGATTAGGTTCTTCAGCCTTGGTGAGGCAACTAGTCTAGGAGAAGGAAAACTCTGAATTCAAACCTGTTAAACTCTGCTTGAAAGTTGACCTTGTGTCATATCCTGCCCGAGCGGAGGGGTTGGGTAAATATGATAATATATGTGACTACTTTTGTTCGTGCGTCGGAATGTTATCAATAATTGGTGGAAGGTTGTATACGTAAGATATTGTGTCTGAGCGGAATCACTAATGATTTGTTTGACTATTTATTTGTGTTCATAGTTGGTCGTAAGTTGAGGGTCTCCGATTAAAGTTTGTCGAAACTTATGAAAAGAAAGGTATGCAGTTTTGGGAAAAGCCAATCTGCTCGAATGAAACAAAAGTTGAACTATTCGGAAGGAACATAGCGACAAGTGTTTGGCGAAAAAATGCAGTGCCTTCAAGAAGCACAATACCATCCCCACAGTTAAGTTTGGGGGTGGTGACATTATGATATGGGGATGCTTTTCATCCAAAGGCAATGGTAAGTTACAAGTTATCCATGCTAGAATGAATGGTAGCATGTACAGGGAGATTCTAGAGAAGAACCTTCAGAAATCTGCGACTTCTTTAGGACATAGTCGGAATTTCGTGCTTCAACACGACAATGATCCCAAACATACCGTAAAACTTACAAAGGAATGGTTTGAAAATAATGGTATTAATACTTTCAATTGGCCAAGTCAGTCTCCTGACTTGAATCCAATTGAGAATTTGTGGAATACTTTGAAGGTTAAAGTTCGTAAGCGGAATCCACAAAATATCAAGCAATTAGAAGAATTATGCAAGGAAGAATGGGGTAAAGTAACGTTGGATCAATGTGGAAAACTTGTGGCTAACTATAGAAAGCGACTGGAAGCAGTGAAACAAAACAGAGGCTACGCAACAAAATATCAAATTGATGTATCCAATACTTTTGCATAAGGTAATTTTAAACTTTGATAAAAAAAATGGATTCAACCATGAGTTTTTAATTTTCCTTCCACATACAACTAAAACAACTTTACCAAATATCAGGTAAAATGGCGAACATAAACTAGTTATAACAGAAAATAACATGTATCCAATACTTTTGCATGTCACTATATATATATATATATATATAAAGTTTCATCTGACGATTCCGTTTTCTATTCCATAGAAGACATAAATCTATTTGTTGTGAGACAAAACTGAGATGAGATCCTAATTCTTTTTAGTTTATATACTATATATAGTGGTCATTACTTGAGCTCTATAGATTGATCAAACTCTTCTAAAACTATTGTTTATTCTCGTTTGTTCACACACACACACACACACACACACAAGTTTCTGCGCAGACCAATTAATTACATTAACTAATTAGCAATCATGTCTGAAACTACGTCGACGCATGCATTAAATAATGTGGTCATGAAGTAGGCTCCAGTTGTTCTCAGTAGTCATGCGTATTTTTATGCGTCTATTTAAAAATAGACGCATAAAAATACGGATGACCAAATACGAGTTAAAGTAAATTACTGTATATTTTTTATCTCTTTTCTTGTTGTTGTAGTTAGTTTTTTTTTAATCTCTTACGTTTACATTCTCTATTTCTTGTAATGTATTTCCAGTCAAACTTTTGTTTATTTCTTTGCGTACTTCCTTGTTTAATGCTTTTGAATATGAAATATGTTAAATGTATCATTGGATACATTTTATATCTATGTCACTACCACATCAGAACTGGGCTTGACAACATGTGGTGTAAAATATAGATGGACTGTTATTTGTCTCTGCTTCCCACCAGACAGGACTTGACACAAGGTCAAATGACCCGAAGGTCAGATTATAGTGGGAATTAGGAGAGGGCAAGGTCTGACCGAGCAGAGGTTTTAGCCCTGCTGGTCTTTGCTGGTCATCGGCCCACTTAGTGCAATGTCGGCCTGATGAGCCTAGCTGGACATGGACTCAAATCTGGGTCCAGGCACAGATGCCTGATTACAGCTTAAACTGGACAGCAAGGTCCAGTGCTATACAAAGGTTACAAAGATGTCAATGATCTAGCTCACCCACCCGAAGATAGCCCAGCCGAAACTGGAGGCCTTTCGACCTCAAGTCTGTCTCAAGTCATTTACTGGACAATGCTGCCTGGGGACAAAGCCAACAGCAAATTAATGCCGCCGGCCTCGTCCCCAGACGGACTGCTAATGATGATTTTGCAATTATTGTGGCAGTATCGTCCATGGCTCGTTCCATATCGTCCATAGCTTCGCTAAACGACCTCAATTCTACATTGTGCATGTTGTTAAGAAAAGATTAGTTGGCCTCAGATTTGGTCGAAATTATATAAGCCAAGTGTCAGCTCCACAAAAAGAAAATGAATAAACAAATGAATTAATAAATTTTAACAAAATTAAAAAATAGATAAATAAATATTTGTCGCATGCCCCACAAAACGAGCGAGTATGGCACAAGGTCGAGATTTAGGTGGGTCCAGACACACGGCCGTAGCCCAGACATACCTGGCGAGTACAAAAATGCTTCAGGCCCCGTCGGCATTCCCCTAAAATGAAGCATCTCAGGGGCCAGACGATTAACCTAGCCCCCCACTCTCCGAAGAGAGTTAGAGTCAGGAGGAAAGGCCCCTCAGGCTCGAGGAAATGAGTCAGTCGTACCCACAAGACGCGGCTGCCGTGCTTCCCCGTCAGTCAAGCAGTCTCGACCAACCAAACACCACCACAAACAAATCCAATCCTAAACTAACTGCATAAACCCAAGAATACACTTTTCTTTATCACTCTTTGAGTCGATCCTGATTGGATGTGGGGAGTGTGACATTTAGTTCTCCAGCCTAAGTGAGTGAACCCTAACTCACCTGTCCCTGTTTTTGTGACTATAGTGGATGGTGAACTGAGAAGGGACCCTGTTTCGGCAGCTCAATCCAACAGCCAATCCAACTACCACTGCCGTGAGCTGAGCTACCATTTATTTATTCAAGGCCTTATTGCTCCTTTTGAATGTATGGAGTTCCGACTACCAAAAGGAAAACTGCCATTCTCACGTGTACTTACCAGAACTAAAGTGACTAAACAAAAATTATATCCTTGTCTACTGACCGCTGACCGTACTAGCATCGAAATCTTCTGTTTATTATGGACATTAAAAAAACTAACGTTTTTATCCCCATTGAGAAATCCTTCTCTTTCTATTTTATCATTTATTGAAATCTGCCGCCTCTCTAACTTCTTTATAACCTACGAAGGTTGATATGCCATTAACAAAGAAACCAAATCATCTAACTTGTTTAGCTATCCTTTTCATACTACTATACTCATGCGTCCATATTGTGGGGGGAGTATGTAATTGGGTTATTTCTGTAGATTGCTCTCTAAATTATTCCCACCACAAATACAACACAAAACATTACAATCGCGCAAAAGAAATGGAATAGAACACAACGAACATTAAATAACAAACAATTTAATATGCATATAATAGAATATGAAAAACAAAATATATGATGTGTAAATGGCCTTTTGGAAAATAAAGTTTGACAAAAGGAAAATAAATTTGTTTAAAGATGTGTGTAGGGTCATGTTAACGAAGTCCGTAAATAAGTCGTTCTTACTTACATTAAGTTTATAGCGGGTTTTATGATTTTGGCGACATTGTGTCTCATGGATGAAAGAAAGTTTGTCGGGTTTTCCTTTTGAATATAATTCTCGGCCATTTGAAAAGAGGTCATGAACTTTAGTTGAGGAAGGAAAGGAATTGGTTGGACATCGTATCGGCTACTGGCTTAGTGGCTTGTGTTCGTCTGTGTCTTCGTTTGTGTGTAAGCTTGTGTCTTGTGTGTCTGGCTTCCTAACTCTGTGTTATTTATATCCTACAGGTGGATCAAAGAATCGTCTTAAAACTTTTGCGCGTAGACATTTATTGACCAATCAGATTTGTATTTTACTATTTTATTTTCGAGCCTAAATATTTTCTGTAGGTTCACTTCCGATCCTAATTTTCTAGAATGTTCTATTCCATGTTTTTAGCTGATTGGTTGAAAAATATAAAAATGTAATTTAAATGTTAATACGGGTTTGATCCTAAATTTTTAGAATGTTCTTAAGTATGTTTTTATTGCTTATTTTAAGAACAGAAAAATTTGTATCCTATAATATACATACATGCATATATGACACTCCTATACGAACACATACACTCATATAAATATACTCACACCCACATGAATATGTATTATTGCACGAAAAAAAAAAACATAATATATGCCTACATAAAATATCTATGTAACATATGTGGATAAATTATATATATATATATACCTGTAAATTATATGTTTATATTATATACATAATTTATTATATATATATATGTATTATATGTGTATAGGTGTATGTATAATATCTATGCAATATATAAGTAAAGTTGGCGACCGTAGTCAAGAGCGACCCGAAGGCTCCCTTTTCAATAGCTGCTACAACTAAGTGTCGGGAAGGGTACTATTCATTCCCTGGATTGCTCCACTTTACTCTTGATTCTTACCTTATAATGCCGAGTGTTAAGCTAGGCGGCATCAAGTACCATTTTTTAAATCTTTGGTATGACTCGACCGGAGATTGAACTCCGGTCTCCCGGACCATTACCGAACACTTTACTCATTAGGCCAATGGCTATTTGGCATCACCCCTTGTTGGTGGCTGATGAAGAAAGGGTATCGCACGTGTTTTCACACGTTGTATGATTATATATATATATATATATATATGCCGCGACCGGCCGATAAACATAAACATGTCAAGCTACACGCCCGCTGTAGAACAACTATATCCGGGTACGACCGGAACTGACTAAGCCCTTTTTCTTTCTAACGACTTTGACACCTCGTTATAGCTAAAGAAAAGGATGAATTAAAAACTAATAACATTTACAAAGCACTTTGGCCGAAAATAACTTGATAAGACTAGAACTAATAGTCGTCGCTAGCCTATGACGGGTTAGAAAAACACTTTATGGCTACACTCATTTTTATGAGGGGAATTTCTTATTCACGCGGCTGGGCTGTGTGTCACAGCCCTTTCGTGATATCAACAGGCCCTTTTCAACGCTCGGGGGCACGCCCCCGGCGAATGCCCCGGGGCCTGTTCTGGACTTCGGTCCGGAGCGTGGCCCTGGAAAAGGAACAATGGCAGACTTGGGGCCTTTAAGTAGGCACCTAGTTTCGACTAGGCTACCTTCGGGTGGGCGAGCTGCATTTTTGTCTCCTTTGTCCCCCTTGTACGGCACTAGACCATGCGTCTAGTTTAAGCCGCAAACTGGCATACGTGCCCGGACCCACATTTCGGTTCGTGAAACTGCTTGCCTCATCAGGCTCACATTGCACTAAGTGAGCCGATGAGCAGCACAGACAAGCAGGGTTCGAGTCTCGGCTCCTTCCCGACCTTCCCCTCCCCTTTATCCCCACTTTAATTGGCCTTCGGGCTTTTGACCTTGTGTCAAGTCGTGTCTGGTGGGAGGCAGCGACAAATATAGGCACGCCCCCGGCGAATGCCCCGGGGCCTGTTCTGGACTTCGGTCCGGAGCGTGGCCCTGGAAAAGGAACAATGGCAGACTTGGGGCCTTTAAGTAGGCACCTAGTTTCGACTAGGCTACCTTCGGGTGGGCGAGCTGCATTTTTGTCTCCTTTGTCCCCCTTGTACGGCACTAGACCATGCGTCTAGTTTAAGCCGCAAACTGGCATACGTGCCCGGACCCACATTTCGGTTCGTGAAACTGCTTGCCTCATCAGGCTCACATTGCACTAAGTGAGCCGATGAGCAGCACAGACAAGCAGGGTTCGAGTCTCGGCTCCTTCCCGACCTTCCCCTCCCCTTTATCCCCACTTTAATTGGCCTTCGGGCTTTTGACCTTGTGTCAAGTCGTGTCTGGTGGGAGGCAGCGACAAATATCGGCACGCCCCCCGGCTTTTTAGCTGGGCCGTCTGGCATTCGTGCCGGATGGGTGCTCGAAACCAAGAGCAGACTCGGGGCCGAATAGGCCCCCAGCTTCGGCTGGGCAACCTTCGGGTGGGCGAGCTGCACTTTTGTCCCCTTTGTACGGCACTAGACCAAGCGTCTAGTTTAAGCCGTTAACTGGCATACGTGCCCGGACCCACATTTCGGTTCGTGAAACTGCTTGCCTCATCAGGCTCACATTGCACTAAGTGAGCCGATGAGCAGCACAGACAAGCAGGGTTCGAGTCTCGGCTCCTTCCCGACCTTCCCCTCCCCTTTATCCCCACTTTAATTGGCCTTCGGGCTTTTGACCTTGTGTCAAGTCGTGTCTGGTGGGAGGCAGCGACAAATATAGGCACGCCCCGGCGAAGCTCATTAAGGAGGAATCCCGCATTCTGTGCGGTCGAATCCAACTTAACTTACGGCGTTGGCCCCACTTCTCGTGGTAGACCTGCCTTACTTCCACCTACATAGGTATGCTCAAAGGTCCTTTTTAGGACCACAAGAGGTCTCTGTCTGCGGGTCAGAGCATCTCTGACTGGTCAGTAATGACCAGTCGAAACAGACGGCCAGGCGGCAAACACGAAGACGGATTCTAAGACCAACCGGTCTTAACCTCGGTTCCGATTGTCCGATAAGCTGCGCAGCGCTAATGGCACGGTCCAGCCTTTAGCTACGGCTTCACTATCTGCGCAGCGCTAAGATAACGCCCATCTTAGCCTCGGCCTCATGGCCTGTCCGCTCGTTCGCACGGCTTTGACACGGCAAAGCCTTCGCTCTCGTCCGCTCGCCCGCACGGCTTTGACCCGACAAAGCCTTCGCTCTCGTCCGCTCGTTCGCACGGCTTTAACCCGACAAAGCCTTCGCTCTCGTCCGCTCGTTCGCACGGCTTTAACCCGACAAAGCCTTCGTTCTCGTCCGCTCGTTCGCACGGCTTTGACACGGCAAAGCCTTCGCTCTTGTCCGCTCGCCCGCACGGCTTTGACCCGACAAAGCCTTCGCTCTCGTCCGCTCGTCCGCACGGCTTTGGCGCGAACCTAGCCATAGCCATTGTCCGCACGGCTTTGACACGGCAAAGCTTTCGTTCCCGTCAGATACGTCCGCACGGCTAGGGGGCCCAGCAAGGCCCTAGCCTTTCCTCGACCTCGACACTCTTGCAAGGTACAACGCAGTCCACGTAACGACTCGCTGTTACGGACTGTTCTACCACTGCAACAACTGGCTCACGTACAACCCGCTGTACGAGCCAGAAACCAGGCCGACACCCCCCCGGTTAATCCAACATATCGTCATAACCGAGGATGTCGATCTACCGAACTCGACGCTCCTGCAAGGTACCACGCAGTCCACGTAACGACTCGCTGTTACGGACTGTTCTACCACTGCAACACCTGACTCACGTACGACCCACTGTACGAGCCAGAAACCAGATCAACACCCCCCCGGTTAACCACAACATACCGTCACAACCAGGGATATTGATCTACCAACCTCGACCGACCTCAGATGCCCGCGACGACCATCTAGCTGAACTCATCCGACTCGACCGACCTCAGCTTACCAGCATCCAACGTCTAGCTGAACTCTACGACTCGACCGACCTCAGCTTACCAGCATCCAACGTCTAGCTGAACTCAACGCCTCGACCGACCTCAGCTTACCAGCATCCAACATCTAGCTGAACTCAACGACTCGACCGACCTCAGCTTACCAGCTAATAACATAACCCATCCTAGCTGAAGACTACATACAACCATCACGGACATTTACATTCACGCTTGTAAATATGACAAAATAAATTGTCATTTGTTATTATCGTTACCTCGCCTTTGTTCCTTCCTATTGCTTTGGCTGTTCCTCATTCACACAATTCATTTGCGGGGTCGACATATTTATCGGCTCCGCAACATATATATATATATATATATATATATATATATATATATATCTGTGTCTGTGATATATGTGTAAATCTAATATCTATGTGCATAAAATATAGATACAATAAATATGCATAATATATATATATATATATATATATGTACAATGTTTGTGTGCGTGTGTGTGTGTGTGAAATATGTATAAATAATACACATAATAATATCTATGTAATATATGTGCACCTGGAGGAAGGTGCATGATATTAAGAGACCTGAAACTCTTGAAGATTCCCGATACATCGCGGAAGATAAGCCCGGAAATAGTTGATGCATAAACTCAGCTTAAATTCTTTTAAGAGCATATGAGTTTTGCCTCTCAAGAGAGATAACCACATATCACAAGCGTTAATACTCATCCACTTTTACAAAACCTAATGTCCTACTACTCCTGTACAAAAAACACGAGTCATGAAAATCAATTTTTGATGATTTAAACTAATTTTTGTAAGAACATCATCATTCAATCAAGTAAGACTTTCTTAGAACTTTTCTGCTCAGAATAAAAACAATTATAAATAGCTCTATGGACCTGCCTAAAAAAGCCCATCATCTTTTAAAACAGTCTTTCTATTCAATCAATCACGGGCAGTCTTTCTCTTCGATTAATTATGGCACTGACTAAATAAAACATACTAACCATTTCTATTTAAACTTTGACGATTCACTGCGTTAATGTTCCAAGGGAAATAACTCTAGTTGGATTCTTTCTGCTTTTAGATTTTAAATCGTTTATTTATTTCCTTAAATTATATATATTTATTACATATTTTAAAATTTTCATCATCATATTATTATTATTATTATTGTAAATGAATAAATGAATGAAATAAAAAGAAACAAATTTTATAAAATTATATATTTATTATCTATTATCATTATTTTTATTTTCAGTTTTATTTTTGGTTTCTTACAATCCTTCAACGAATCTTTACCCAAGACCTCGGATGAGAGAAGGTAATGATTATATGCATTCTATCTATTTATGTTTTTTGCAGCCTCTTTTGGGTGATATTTTTCATCTCATTGACAGTAATTTCCCCAAAAGATGAGCAGTTCTGCTTAGTGCAATTTTTTGTATTTCATATTGGCTGTGATTGCTAGGTATCTCATTAATGTGTTTATCTGTCCCATTCTTGATCATAGCCAGGACTTCCACTAATAATAGGATGGTGATTGTTCTAAAGTACCCTATTTTCTCAATTTTGATTTCCAGGTCTTTTTATTTACATATTGTATTATATTCTTTTGACTGATATGATACTATCTGTAGATACAACCATATCAATTAGAAGGCATGTCTTTCTTTTATAGTCCTTGACTACTTTATCGAGTCTATTGTTCTTTATTTTCCTGTCAGTTTGGATAGCAAAATCCCAGAAAAGAGCTACACTTTTTGCTTCTGCTATTAGTTCTAATTGATCTTTATACCATTTTTCACAATTCAATATTTCATCGTATTTACACACTTTCCAATGAATGTAATGTCTTATTTTATCTAGCATTTCTTTATATTCTATTACAATTGAGCCAGCAGACACTAAGTGATCAACTAATTTAGTTTTTTGTTTTCATAATTTACATATTGAATTGGATCTGTTTTTTATAGTTTCTAGTTGGTAAGCTCTGATTCTGTGCTGCTATTATCAACCCCTCTGTCTCCACTTTTAGTCCAGTACTTTTCAGCCAATAATTAATCTTTGCCATATCTATGTCAGCATTTTAACTCTTTGTGCATATCATCCATAAAGTGGTTTTTGTTCCCAAGCGTTCTTTAATTTAGTTATTATTTCTTATTACTGTTATTATTTATATATTTCATTCAGTTATATATTTATTATCTATTTATGTATTATTTATTATTACAATTTATTTATTATTTATTTCACATATTTTATTGTTTATATATTTTAAATTTCAGTGGTAATTCTTTAAATAATGATAAAGAAAAATAGAAATCTTTAAACAGTTGAATTTCTTCATCAGTAAAATAAATGTTGGCCAAGTTAAAAGGATTAAGTGATATTATAGCTGTAATTATGTTTTTTATTTCTTTTTTTGTAAATTCTAAACTTTTTTGTTGTAGATTTTTGTAATTTTTTTTAATATCCTAAATTACTATGATTATATTACCACCTACCCATATACAAACTCTATCAATTATAATGCTACAAAAAAAGGATTTCTCCCAAACAAGTTTTATTCAAGTCATTTTTTTCCACCCAAATTTTTTTTCAAATTATTTCCTTTTACAGACAGAAATGAAAATAATTTGAAAAAAGTAAGTGAAAAAATGACTCAAATAAGATTAGTTTTGGAGAAACTATTTTTATTGCTTCATTATGGCAAATAGAACTGCAATTAGAGATCTATTTAATGTGCAAGGAAATTTTAGATGTTGTAGACGAATTGAATATGAAAAGTTTATCTATTTCACATCAAATTCCACTTTATAAACAGCAAATTTGATAACTTTGTGTGTAATGGTTAACAAGCTAGATTAACAGTGTATTATTAGTGAGTTCAATTTTCATTGGATACACCATATTTCTTGTTACAATCATAATTACATTTTTAAAGCCCCATTGGATTTTTTTAGTTATCAGATAACTGTACAAATAAATGATTATAGATATCTACTTATCTATCTAATACAAATGAGTTAAACATAGTTTTATAGTTTGAAGTATTCCTATTTTATAAATAATAATCTATATGATTTCTTGGCGTCAAGTAACTATTTCTATATCATAAAAATCATTTCTTTGAAAACAGTTATAGTGTTTCAAGTAAATAATTATACGAATAATCCTTAGTAAAAAAAAAAAAGAAAAAAAAAGTATAGCTTCAAGTAACTATTCTTAATACAAATAATTTGTACACAGTTGCATAGTTTGAAGTGTTCCTTACACTAATAATTATTTAGTTTTGAGTAATTATTTCTATTTAATAATAGTCAACTATTGGCACACAGTTATATGGTTTTAAGTAACTAATAATTCTTATTAAACAATTACAACTTTAAGTAACAATTCTTGATACAATTAATTTACAGTTATATGGTATTAAGTATTCTCTCTGCCATATATACTCACAGATCATGCAACTTTCCAAGACCCAGACTGAGACATTTTGGAAATAGTAGGTATATCAATTAAAACTCACTCAAAATATGAATAAAGAAGTAGCTTGATGTCCATCCTATATCTTGAGAGCTTGTCCTTGTTGGAAGATTATTTATTACTAATTAGAGGATTGAAATCTATGGATATATCAAGCACAAATCTAATCACATTGCCACCTCTCAACTCCCAATCATGTCTTTTTTTTGTTATATTGCTGTAGTCTGAAGTTATTGAATTACTTCTTTATTCCTACTTTATGGTCTGTTGGTTGGGTTTTGGAGTGTTACAAGATACAATGAGAAAAAACTTAATTTAACACAAGACAAACAAGGAACATCTAATATTCAAACGATTCTTATAAAACATAAAGCGTCAACTTGGATTTGAATGTTCAGAAGTTCCCCTTTGCAAGTAGTAAATTTTCGAAGTGGTGGAAAGTCAGATATCAAGAAAAAAGGGGAAAGGAGGAGAATGTTTTTAAAGAGTACTTATTCCTTTTTCTTTTCTTTTCTTCTCTTTCTTTTATGGTCAGGCAGTGGAACTAGCAGAAAGGTAGTTTTGACTCTTAACTTGAGGGTGGACGTTACTTCTGTACTGGTTATCGTATTTATGTGCTTCCTTGGGTCTCTTTTGTCCTCACTGACTCGGTTCACAGAAAACCTGAGTATTTATCTCTCTCCACCGGCTCCAAATTCACCACTCCGAAATCCTTCTAATTTTGGCACGACCGCTTCCCATTGGCTATCTTACTTTTTATTATTTTTCTGATTTTTTTAACTGGATGGATGCGTGGAGCCTTATGCATGGCGACACGTTTATACATTTTGTATGTGGCAGCCGATGAGTCAACATCCGGTTGGGAGTTTTATTGTTAATTCCTAAATCCCCACAACTTACCTTAACAGTATTTTATAAAGAGCAATAACCTCCCAAGCTGAAAAATTATACAAAAATAATTAATACTGTATCACAGATATCAACATTTTCTTCTTTTGTACATAATCACAGGTGTATGATACCCAGTGAAGATTGAACTTATAACACATGTGATTTTGAGATTGTGAAAGGGTTCATCAAAGATGAGCTCAATGAACTCCTATAGTTGGTGATAATTTCTTTATGGCCAGTTTCAGGGTCATTTTGAGGCCAGATAATATTGTCACGTGATATCCCCCTGAGATAATAGAGGTAAGATTAATACTATCCTCCCGTTGGAATGAACAGTGGAAACCCGTCAAAAAAGTGACCGTTAAGAGAGAATGTGGGTCACAGAGGGGATATCAACAGGTGTTGGTACTTAGTAACCATAGGTCGCCAGACACCGGAAGGGAGGAGAAGAGAGAAGCCAAATGATTGGCTGGGACCCCAAAACGGAAGTGGGGATTCCTTCCCCTCAGCGGAAGTAAATAATAAGAAAGTTAGTTGTTTCGGCAGGGTTCGTAGGAGGCAGAACCAAAAGCCAAGTACTCCAGGTGAAGAAGACAAAAGAATATCTGAGACACGAGGGACCCGAGTTCTTCAAGCCAGCATTAAAAATAGCTTAAAGTCTATTAGCCCATGAAAGAAGATAGATTCTCCAGTGGAACCCGGTTGAAAAATAAGATAAGTAACTTTGGGTCCATTTCTCCTTTACACCCAAATTTTATATACCACCCTCTCTCTCTCTCTCTCTCTCAATTTGAAGAAAAACAAAAGTCAAGGAAAGACATTTATATTCGTGGACTGTCCAATTATTATATGTTTTGACACTTTGAAAGTGTATATAACTGTAGTAAAGGAATCATATATTTTTATGTTACCACGTGGTCTATGTTGTTACTTCATGCTTCCTTTTCAGCTTCTATTCGCCTTATGTTATCTTGCTTAGAATTGTCCTATTAATTCCCTAAAAATATCACACGGGAAACCGGAGTTGCCGACTACTACAATATAATATTATTACGACTAAAACCTATAGGCCCATATCTTCTGTTGTCTGGGGGAGGAAGTTAAGCGGCCTGGTGGGTGTGTGGATAGTGTGAAATTTGGAACCCCTTGCCAGCGGCGGTCAGTCTGGCCCTAAATTAGTCCCTCACATGATATGCCAGTTCTTATATGCCTGAGAGAAAAACTCTGAACGAGGACTTATTATATAGGGGATCAAGTGCCAACCTGCCCCGTCTTCACACATGCAAAAATAAAGTCCCATTTTGGGATTTTAGTCAATTTGCCGTCACAATATACAGGCACTCAGAAGTACTGATAAAGGAATTTTTAACTGATTCAATTCAAATAAATATAAGTTTAATCACCAACTTCCAGATGTCCAACCAAAATGCTGAACAGTGCTTATTGTATAGTATTATAGGCTTCTCTTGTAAAATGTTCTTTTTTTATTAAGCTCATGATTTTTGTATAGTTTTGTAGTCGATATTTTTTTTAGTTGGGCAGGGTTGGACAATCCTGTTGATAAAAAAGATTTCTATACACATCTATTTGAGGCACCCTTTTCAATACCTACTACACTGAGGTGTAGGGGAGGGCACTACTCCATTCCCCGGATTGCTCCACTTTACCCTTGATCCTTACCTTATAATGCTGTGTTAAGCAAGGCGGCATCAAGTACCATTTTTTGAGTCTTTGGTATGACTTGACTTTGGATTGAAACTCGGTCTTCCGGATGATTAGCAAACACTCTATTCATTAGACCAATAATCATGATAAATACATTTTCATTGATAGAAATTTGACAAGGGATAACTAATAAAAAATTAAAAAATTTTTTTTTTAAATGCCTTTAGATATTAGACATATGTCATGGCCTGTCGTTTTAACACTTGTGGGTTACTCATCAACCAATTTTTTTAGTAGAACTAAATTTGATAAAAAACAAACCTTCCAATTAGTTTCCTTGTGTTCTGGAATTTAACTGCTGTGTGAAAAGGTGAGAGAATTAATTTTTTTGTTGGTGTATTTCAGTGTTCATACATCTACAATACAATCCCATTAGCTTAATGATTAGAGTGTTGATCAGTGGTTTAGGAGACCAGGGTTCAATCCCAGGTCAAGTCATACCAAAGATGAAAAGAAAGGTGCTTCATGCCTCTTCGCATAACACTCAACATAAGGTATATATACCAAAATGCCCATGGTGTAATGGTTATCATTGTAGAATATGGACACGGCGACACGAGTTCAAATCCTGGACGAGACTGATTGCATTTCACATTGCACTAATACTCTTGGGAAAGGTATGAGTCCAATTATTCTCCCTCCGGCTATGGGTAAAATAGTAGGTCAGACTAGGTTCTTCAGCCTTGGTGAGGCAACTAGTCTAAGAGAAGGAAAACTTTGAATTCAAACTGTTAAACTCCGCTTAAAAAATTGACCTTGTGTCATATCCTGCCCAAGCGGAGGGGTTGGTAAATATGTATATATACCAAAATTAAGTGGAGCAATCCAGGGAAAAGAGAAGTGCCCTCCCTTACACCTTGATGTAGTAGCTATTGAAAAGGGAGCCTTCAGGATGCCCTTGTTAATGGTTTGCAAACTTACATCTACAATTGATTGAAAAAAAAAAAAAATAAATACAGCATTTAATCCATATAAGGTACAACCATTCCAGTTCAGTGTGGACCTGAGAGTAATGGCAATGAAGGTATACTTCACTATCTCCTGATATTTTATTCTTTGTTTATTTTATTCTATTTAAATTTTATCTTATTTTATTTAAATTTTATTATAATACCATAGAGTATAGTAAATTAATCATCATATGTTTGATTATGAAAATTGAATAAGATATGAATGCATAGATAATTATAATAAATAAATACATTTTTATTGATGGAAATTTAACAAAGGATAGCTAACAAATAAATTTCTTTGTCATGGCCTCTCATTCTGTATCACTGCTTAAACTGAACAAGTAACCAATCAGAACTATATCTATTGGCTAATATTTTCCTTGGATTGCATTATCTGATCAAATTACCAACCCCTTGTTTTTATTTGATCCTGAGGCTTGCCTTCCCTACCCTGAAAAAAAAATCAAAAACAAACACAAACAAAATAATCACAAAAGATTTGACCTACTTTCCTAATTTGGTTATCATTTCTGTAAGGCTGAGAGTGCCCTACTTTTGATAAGGCAGGATTTGGTAAATTTATCTCTTTTTAACCTCTATATGACCGTAGAAGAGGAGTGCTTATGAATATAATGACAATCCTTCTGGCTTCAGCTTGCATTTATTGTAAAGCTTAGAGAGACTCTCACAGCCCTTCCCTGAAGGGTTCTGTTTCCAGTCTGCTCCCACATGATAAAACCCATTTGATATACAAAAGGAAGAAATAACAGGGGTGTTTTGTATGGTTTAAAAACTACCTTATCACTTTTACCCCAACTCCTATTATGGCTGGGAGCTTTCTACTTTGTGGGTTCAAACTCCAGTCACATATTACATTTATTTTCTGACTATACTGTCCTTCTGCAATGATTTTGGTATTAAACAAAGCAAGAAAAAAATTAATGTTAAGGTTGTATTATTGAACCTTCTGACCATCTGAATAAATACTCTTCCCAAACTGTAAATGAGCCAAATTTTTGTGTATCTCAGTATCTTTTTATGTATCTCAGTATCAGTCTCAGAATCTGGGCACCTCTGGTAGCATAATGGTCAGCAAGGCAGACTAGTAAAAACATTAGAAGAAAAAAAAAAAAGGCACCCACACATACACCATGGAACTGGCACACTCAAACAGCAGAGGATGAGCTCAGGGCTCAAATTCTCAGTATAACAGATAATTATTAAATAATTAGAAATATTCACTCCTTCCTAAATAGAAGGATCAATATAATCATGAACTGCTGTTGGCAGAAGAACCCAAAAAGGTTCATTGTTCATTTTGTCAGATATAGAATAATTGTTTTCTTAGTCATGAATTCAGTCTGAAAAGGATTAATTTTGGATTGAACACTAACCACCAGGTAGAAAATAAGATATAATCTTCCCACTACCAAATATGGTAATTCTCTCCTCAGAACAATTCATGTTGCAAGTCAACCTTTTTCTCGTTGAATATTAGAAATGATTGAAAAAAAAAAAAAAAATAAAATAATTTAGACTTTCATTTCCTGTATTTCCTTTTTAAATTGAAGGGAAAATAGGTGCAGAAAAAGACAGTTTATAAAATGTACTGACTAAAACTAACACAAAAACAAAATAAAAATCGATGTCTTTAAATTGCTAGTAATATGGAATTTAGGAGGAAAAGGTTATGTAATTATCATGTCATAATAATATAAGGTCATTGTTCTATGAAAAGGTCATAGGTTCATCAGAATTTTCCTCAAAGGGAAATAGCTGACTCAATGGTCCCTAATGACCAGAAATTGTATATGAAGCATAACCCAAGTTTCATAGATATTTATCTCTCAGACAGTATATCTATTGCATTAAATAAATTTTTTAAAAAAGTTATAGGAGCTTTCAGAGGCCTGGAACTTGGCAATTTTGTTTTTTGGCAGGGAGCACCTCATATGGCATGACAGTTTGGCTTGGTTTGCTTTGCTTTTATGGCATAACAACTACTGTAGGTTATTTAATGCCAAATTCATTTTATAGATATAAATAGTGCTATTGACCCTAGCAGATGGTACCACTGCAGGCTAGAGTGGACCTGGGAGTGTTAGCTATAAAGGGGTACTCCACTTTTCCCAAAGCTCCAGCATTACTAAAACCTCACCATCAGATTGTTTAGTGTAATACCAGGACACTCATTAGGGGGAGTCTTACCCATCTGCAGAGATACAGTCAGTGTATTCTTCAGCTCCAACAGACTGGATAAATGGTGTAAATAGTTAGCAAGCTGGATTAGCAGAGCATTGTTAGCAAGTTCAATACTCGCTGGATGCCTTTTGCCACAATTAAACTAAGCAAATAACTCTGCAATTCTTAAACTTGCTTATATGATTTTATGCATAGAACCTCACAAAAAAAAAAAAAAAAAAAAAAAAAAAAAAAAAAAAAAAATCCATATGCAAGTTTCTTACAGTGAGAGAAGTCATAATTATTGTAGAAAGAAAAAAAAAATCTGATAACAGACCCACGAAACTGAATAATCTCCTCTTTGGCAGGAAAGACTATTTAGCTTTTTTTTGTTGTTAATATATAAATTGTACATTAGAATTATTGTCAGTAACAATTGTACGTGTAAATAATTATAAAATTTAGCCTAGCAGGACACAATCAGTTTGCAAGAAATACGAGCAGGAAGATTGTAATTGAGTTGGGTGGGTCGGCATTGTTCATACTATGTTTATCTCATCCTATTTTTGCCAGTCTTTCTACATCCTTTCTTATTAGGCCACTTGACCACTTGGGGTCTTCTGATTGTAAAATGGTTGTCTTTGAATATCACTTCAATCTTTTCTTGATATCCCATTTTATTTTGATATTCCAAGGTCACCATTGTCTTGAGGCAATCATTCTTGATTAGTTTTCTGTTATCTTCCTCTTCCAAATTCCAGGTTTCTCCAACATGTGGTTATTGGGTCTTTTCAGACAGTATGAACACACAAAGAAACTGTCCATTGGGTTTATTCAGACATTGTGTGTATACACACACACACACACACACACACACACACAAAGAGAAACTGTTATTACGTCTCATGTCAGCGTCATTGCTGAAAGCGTCATGAGTTGGGAGTGGGGGAATCAGGTGAAATCTATATTTTTTGCTGTGTTACACACAGACAAGAAATTTTTATTAATACACAGAGTGTGACCATATTACCAAACTGAGGAAAATATGGTTAATAAGCAACTGTTCACATCCTTTCTTCAAATCAAAATGGGATAGTTTTAAGAAAAGAGGTCCACACTCTGGCAGTTTTGTGCACCAAAGGAGGGTGTCAAGGTTGAAAATAAAAGCAGAAAAGAAAATTTTTTTAAATCATGATTCTTTATTTGCTTTCATGAGTTACAATATCCTCACTATCCATACAAAGTAATCATCAGAGTCCAATGGACTGCCACGAATAGAGCAAAGGTACATTTAGCTCTGGTATATTTGGCACAAAATAATTCTGGACAAGATGACAACAGCTAACATCATCTTGTTGTATACCTCTGTGTTGAAAGTATTTTTATCAATACCATTTGAAGAAAGCTGTATGTAGCACTCAAACAAATTATCCCAAAAGAAAAAAAAAGACAATTTGATGACTTGCTTCTTAGTACGCATGATTTTTTATGTAGAGACTTTCAGACGCGGCAGCAGATTCTGATGAACCACCATATTGGCCCATTGCTGCAAGACCGTTGGCCTAGATTAAAAGAAAAATATTTTAGATTATTATAAAACAATACTCAAGAGTTCAATGATTTTAACAGCATGCCAACCTGTCTAGGGTTATTTTATGCCTAAAGATTAGGGAACTGCATTCATTGTACATTTGCATTTGTTTAGCTATTTCAAGAGGATCTTTTGTACAATAAAATGGTTTCAAGTATTTCTATCTAATACTAGTAATTATATGGTTTCAAGTAACTACTATTAATAATGCTTTGTAAACAATTTGTCTAGAATCATTTGTTTGCACAGAGTTAGATATCAAATATTTCTCTCAAGTACAAATTTATGCACAATTATTTAATTTCAAGTAATTCTATATAATAATAGTCATTTGTTTGCACACAGTTATATGGTTTCAATTAAATGATAATCCTTAGTAAACAATTATAACTTCAATTTACTATTCTTAATACAAATAACTAGAAGTTCTATGGTATCAAATGTTCCCATTGTATACTAGGAAGAATGGACAACTCTTATGTATAAAAATATAATCTGCTTCTTTTGTTTTCTTTTTATTATGAAATGTACAAAATAGTGATGGAGAGGATCAAAGAGTGCTGAGTTTGCCAACACACAGGATTAAGATACGAATTTTCAGTGAACTGCTTTTTCTTCATTCTGCTTTCATGAGACTGTTACAAGACCGACTCAAAACCTTTAATCATCTCAGCTTCTACATTTCTCAACTTTAGGGTCTTAAGACATCCATCTTTTTTCTTGTGGAATCCTACCCACTTTTGACTTCAGTATCTGTTTCTTCATGCTTCTCGTTTTTGTGTACAAGGCCATTTCATGTTTAGTTTCGATGAGTCTGGCTTTATCTCAAGGCATTTAATCATGTTAATTTCAACCCACTTCTCTACTTTTACTATTCTCATACAGCTCTCAACTCTGGGCAGTCTGGTGCAAAGCCATCGCCTAGAGCGGTATGGCATCTAGCAACTCTTCTGCTGACTCTCTCATTCTTCCTGTGTCAAAAATCTGCAGTGGTTATATAATTTTCCAGATGCTCACACAATCCTCATGGTCACACTTCCTTCTAGCATGCCACCCACACAATTTATGTAGCATTTCTGTATTTTTGTTTACCTTTTGTATTCTGTTATGCCACCCATGCAACATGGTATGTCAGTCAATATCCAACATTCCTATTGAATCCTAATCATTTTTAAACAGATCTATTTGACCTATAGATGGGATCCAACAGGTATTAACACTCCAGGTCAGAGTGAACCTAGGAATAATAGCAATGAAGAGGTACTCTACACTCCCAGAACAGGAGCTTCACCATCAAAAACCCCTTTGTTAGTGGAGGTCTTACCCACTCTGCAGAGGATACAGTCAGTATATTCTAAGCCCCACCAACAGAGCAATGGCTTTCCATATGCTTGTATGCTTATTACACCAGATTCTTCCAGCAGAAAGTTTTCACTAGAGGAGCCTTATTTACATACAACAACATAACTTTCATATCTTGGTAATTCTTGCATTTTTTTTTTTTTTTTTGGTAGGGGTGTCTAACTGCTTCTATTTGGAAAGTGGTGTCAGGAGAGAAAGGTTGTAATTTGCTGTTTTCTTGAGCAATGGTACAAGTTTTAAGAGGTGGAGTTGCTAACCTGAGGCCACGCTGGTTTTAAAATCAGAGTTTTCCTTCTAGACCAATGCTTTATCAAGGGTAAAGAGCCCAGTCTTCCCTCCAAGGAAAACTCCAAACAGCCATAAGCAGGATTTGAACTCAGTTCATGGGGGGGGGGTCTATTTGCTATGGTAATAACCATTACACCATACTGGTTTTCTGTCCTTTCATTGGAGAAGACTAATTTGTATATTCAGCTGATAAAAATAAAATAAAATGAAATACACACAAACTGTGATATTCTTGTTATTCATTTTCAATAAGATCCATCAAAAATAGATTAGTTATTCAAACAGAACCATTTTCTGTCTTGCAACTAATCACAACCTTTTCAATCCCACTTTTGGTCAATAAAAAAAAAAAAAAAAAAAAAAAAAAAAAAAATGAAATAAGCAATTGTTGCCGTTTATTCATATACTTTGGTTGAGGTACTCATAGTGTAATGGCTATTATAGGAAACAAACCTGACAAACCAAGTTCACATACTGAACAAGGATGTTTACATTTCACAAAGCGCTGATACACCTGTGAAAAGTATGAAGCCAACTATTTTGATCTTGGTAAAGCAACCAATCTAGGAGAAAGAAAATTGAATTCAAACCAATTGCACTCCACTAAAAAAATTGGCCTTGTGTTTTCCTGCCTGTGGTGGGGATATTGAGTAAAGACATAAGTATATTATGAAAAATTAGATCTTAGATGTTCATTGGCCATAAGGAAGAATCAGGTTAGTTTATATATATATATATATATATATATATATATATATATATATATATATATATATATATCTCGTACTGTAGTTTTTCCACGCAGTGTTTGGATCTTCTGCTTGTTAATTATTAATAAAGATTTAGACCAGTCATTCTCAACTGGAGATCCATATAAAATATTTGGAGGTTCATGCAAGCAAAATAATTGATTGGATGTCCACAATAGTTGATTGGTAGTGATTTACATAATTATCTACTTGCATTGTATGCTAAACATTTGAAAAACTTGTATCACATGCAAACTCAGTTTAGCAACCTCAAGTTAAATATACCATATTGGGGAATACTTTTTCGAATTAAATGTTGCTGATGTAGATATCTATTTGTTGGAGAATCTTGTTGAATTACGTAGATATGAAATATTTCAACCAATATTTAAAAGACGGAAGCAATATATTTGGAAAAGTAATGGCACTTCTAAAAAAATATCCTCTACTCTGGAAGAAAGCAATGTTATAAGTTACTGTCTTTCTTCATTTTACCTTGCTGAATCTAGTTTCAGCTGTCTTTCTAACTTACAATCAGAAGCTTATGACTGACTCTACATTGTACAAAGAGGTGATCTTCTATTATCATTGACAACAACGCAAAACTAGCAAAGCAGCGTCAACCACAAGGTTCACTTGTAGTACTAAAGTAATATTTTTTTTAATAAATATCCTTGTATATTTATGACTCATTTTACCAATTAACAGACATTTTTTATAGCATTTAGTTGTTAAATTCTATGTTCAATAAATCAGTTATATTTCTACTATATAAAGTATTTTAATATTTAAAAAAAAATTTTTTTTATACAGTTCTATATATTTAAAATACAATAGCATTTTTTTAACAGTGAACATCTATGGAGGCATCTACAGGAAATAAAATGTTGTGAATCATTTTTCTAGATGAATGAACTTGTAATATCAGTTTATTGCACATAAAATACAAGTTCTTGAATTAGACTATATTGACATTACTTCTGTGTGGAGTGAACCAATGTACAACATGTTAGCACACTAACAACCAACCTCAGCTTGAGCTGCTTTAGTCACATGATATATGTACTGTAAACTGGCACATACTAAAATATTGCAAAACTTTTTTGTTTCTATTTTTTTTTTTACACTTACCCGGATAAATTAGTTATATTTCTACAATACAAAAAATATTGTAAATTTCTTTATACAATCTCTAATAATATTCAGTTATCAGAACACAATAGAATTTTTTAAACATCAAATAGCTATAGGGTTCCACTGTTTGAGAACCATGAATTTAAACAGTTGCAAAACTTACTTTGGCTCTGATCAAGAGTTGTTCTTGTCCTTTCTTGACATTCTCATCTTTGCCTTGCCAGGCTTTCAATACACTGGCCTGGAGTGCTCGGCCATAGGAAAAGCTAAGGACCCATGGTTTACCCAAGGGACAATTATTAATAGCATTCAAGTTGATAGTAGCATCCTCTTCAGACTGACCACCAGACAAGAAAGTGATACCTGGAGAGAGAGAGAAAAAAAAAAAAAAAAAACATTTGATTTACTTGGTTCTTCATTAGAAAGATATATCTCTATATTCCCCAATGTCAAATTAGATCCCTCCCACTACCAATCAGTCTTTATGATTTCTATGGTATATATGAGATCTAAGGTATATACGAGATCTGAAACACAACCCACATGCAGCAAACTTCTTTGCTATGGCACACAATAGAACAATTTTTTATGACTGATATTTTCCTATAATTTCTCAATTTGTACTTCACCCAATGTCCTACTCTAGCAACTGAAACAGTATTAAGATTGACCTGCCAACTGAATACAAACAGACACTTTTAAGCACAGCCAAAGTCGCATCATGTTTATCCCTAGAAAAGAGTAGAATGAATGTTAACATTTCAGACACTTTCACTTCAAAATCAAAAGTAGAAATATGTATCCAATTTTATTGACATTTAAAAAACACTTAATTTATAAAAAAAAAAAAAAAAAAAAAAGATTATATCATAGTGAAAATAAAATTCAGAAAAATTTGAAACAGAAATTTTGTCCCCTCCCCCGCAACATTTTGTACTTATTCACATATTCCACTATTTTAATAAAAAAAGCAAAACAAAAAGTCACAGCCTATCAGCTGTATTGTAAATTCACATTATAAGAAATGGAACTCACCCACTACTTCACTTTTGGCCCCACTCCCCCAAGATATAACGGCCTATTTAAATCTTCAAGTTTGAGACAGCTGATCTAAGTCTGAAGTCCTTTATATTGATATCGCATATTTTCCGTTACCTCAAGTTACGAGATGAATACTTTTATTGTTCCAGATACGAGCATAATACTTATCAAAAAAATCATGGCTTATGTACATATGAATTAGCACTTCTGAAGATCAGTATAGCACCTGTGCACTACCTAGGATCAAAGTCTTGTCATTTGGCTATTAGGATGGGACCCAAGTACAGTATTTCATTTTACACAGTGATGTGGCTACTGACTAAGCTTAGCCAAGTAAAACAAGACAACACTGGAGAGAAAAGAATATTATGTTGCAGTCTTCAACAGGATTTGAGATTGTATACGTAGAGAACAACTCTAGTTGAACCTTGTTGAAGTTTTAAGTTATTTGAAATTAAACTGAAGTTTGTTGTAACATTCACCTTTTAAATCTAAGAAAGAAAGATTCCCTCCACCCCAAGTTTTATCAATTTTTATTAATATTTTCTTTCCTCTTTATTTTAGTTGCTTATATGGATCTCAGTGACAACCAGGTCAACAACATTACATAACCCCGGGAGACTGGGGTTCAATCCCAGGTCGAGTCACACCAAAGACATAAAAAAAATGGTACTTGATGGCGCCTTGCTAAGCACTCAGCATTATAAGGTTGTCTCTCAATTTGCCAATGCCATCTCTTAGTTTAATTGGTTAAGCAACTGATACAGATAACCTGATTTTTCATTATGTTAGTTCCAAATTTTCAGAGAATAAAACTTCCTTATTACCACAAGCTACTACATCAAATGTAAGCATAAAATTGTTTCTGAAGTTTTAACAATTCATTTTATTAAATAGCACCTGCTTTGTGTCCTTCCAGGTTCTGTACATTAGCTTTCTTCTTTAGATCCAAGTAATGACTTAGAGAAAAAAAAAAAGAAAAAAGAAAAAAAAAAGCAGGATGAAGACCCATATTACACTTACCAGGGACTGCAGCTGGGACAGACCTCCTGAGAGCTATTACAGTGGCCAGAGCATTTTGTTGAGGAGTGAATTTTTGAGTGCAGCCTTGTCCAGCTGTGCACATGTTGGGTTTCAGTAACGTGCCCTCCAGGAAGATGTGGTGATCAGCCAAAGCTTTGTAAGTGAAACTCAAAACCTACAACAAATATAAGAAACAAATATAAGACTTTTCTTTTTTTTTTATCTATTCAATTTCCAAATGTTGATTGATTAAATAGCATATCAACCTGTCTAGAGGTTAAAGAATCATGTTCATTTACATTTATGTGAAAAAGTAAAGTTGGCAACCATAGTCGAGGGCAACCAGAAGGCTCCCTTTTCAATAGCTACTACACTTCAGTGTAGGGGAGGGTGCTACTCCTTTCCCTGAATTGCTCCACTTTACTCTTGATATGTACCTTATATTGCTGAGCGTTAAGCAAGGAGATATCAAATACCATTTTTAAAGTCTTTGATATGACGCGAACTGGGATTGAACCCAGGTCTCCCGGACCATTGGCAAACACTCTACCCACTAGGCCAATGAGCCGGTTAAAATTTATGTAGTCACTCAAAAATTTTTTTTTTTTTTTTTTTTTTTTTTTTTTACACACAGGTATATAAAGTATTCTTATCCGATAAAAATAATTATATGGTTTCAAGTAATTATTTCTATTCAATAATCACTTGTTTACACATAGTTATATGGTTTCACATATTCTTATCCAATACTAAGAATTTTTAAACAGATCTCTTTGACCCACAGCTACCAAATAAAAGCTGGAAGTAATGACAGTGAAGGTATACTCCACACTCCCCAGAACTGGAGCCTCGCCATCAGACTCAGTTTAATGTCATATCCAAAACCCTCTTTTGAAAGAGTTCTTATCCCTTCTGCAAGGGATATAATCAGCATCTTCTAAGCAACAGTTTACAATTACCAAATGTTGACATGTCACAAATTAAATTAAATAGAGTGTTGTATATCAGGGAATGAAGGAACAACACACACACACACACACACACACACACACACACACACACACACACACACGTTTATTACAAGAAGGTAACGAAATGGTTGCATGAGAGAGAGAGAGAGAGAGAGAGACAGGGAACCGCTAGGATACAATATCTTCAGAGCCTTACTTCATCACTCTGCCTCCATGAGGCTGGCCCAGGGCCAACTTGAAACCTCAAATCATCTTTGCTTTTTTCTTCGTGCTTCTTTCTCAAGAGACTGATACAAGGCCTCCTCTTCACCCTGGGCCACTTGCCCTCAGGCTAGCACCCAAAATGGTGTGACTGCCCAGGGTTAAAAACATTTTTTTTTTTATGCCTACGCAATTCTAGAGGCATTTCCACTGTCTTTTGTTTACCTTAAGACACAGGTAAATAACTTGTTTTCAAATCCCCCTAACTAACACGGCTGGTCAAAGGTCAATATGTAACAAGAGTAATCTACTGCTAAACATTATCATCTTTCAAACAATGAACCAAGTCATTTTTACAACAATCTAACAGTGAAAGAAATAGGAGAAGTCCTTGTGGTGTAGTGGTTAACATTCTGATCTGCAATATTATAGGGAGTTCAAAATCCAATTACCCTATTATGTTCCCCTTTCAGACTAATACTCTTTGCAAAGCTTTGTACCTCTTTTTCCCTACCAGCTACAGATTAAATATCTCCACAACTGTTCTTCTATAAGAATGTCTTGTAACTTGAATGATATGGCCAATACAGTAAACACTAGGTGAATAAGTACTTATATAAACTATTATTATTCTAAAACTGCAATACTAACCAGATACTTCTACATCAATTGCCATCCTTGACAAGATCGAGTCATTTGTATCAGATGTTTTAATTGCATTTTAACAGATACATTCTTTAGCCCTCTTGTTTTATTTTCCTTTATGATTTAACGCTATATTTGAGCTTCACAAATCCACCCTCCTTAAACATTACTGCAAAATGTTTACTTACTTGTTCTGTAACTTGCTGAGATGTTGCCAAATCATGCTCACCATCTGGAAGAACTTCAGGTTCCACAATAGGCACAAGACCATTCTGTATATATACAAAAATAAATAAATAAATAAATAAATAAATATTTATCCTGTTTATATATGCCATAAAACACTAATCAACTATCTAGTCCTTCGGATCTGGGGTGTGTAAAGTACCCCTCAACGTTATAACTCCCAGTTCCACTCTGATCATATATATATATATATATATATATATATATATAGGATTTGTAAGTTAATAGTTTGTAGTTAACTGTTTTTAAATGAGTTGTTAAAACTCATTTGTTTGCACATCTTCAAATGGTTTCAAGTATTGCTATTCAACTTTAATAATTCTATCAACTACTTATATAATATAAATAATTTGCATATTTGTATGGTTTCAAATTAATAATAATAATAATCCTTAGTAAATGATTGAACTGTTTTATTTGACCCATTGAGGGGATCCTAACAAGTACTACCACTCCAGGTAAGAGTAGCCCAATGTGTAATGGCAAGGAAGAGGTACTTCAAATTTCCCAAAGCTCCAGGACTGGATCCACACCATCAGATTCAGTTTAGTGTCATGCCTAAGACACTTGTTGGAGGTGAGGTTTTATCCTTTTGCAAAGGTGCTGTCATCATGTTCTACAGCCCCAGGACAGGAACCTCACCACCAGATGCAGTTTGGTGTCATACCCAAAACATTCTTTTTGTGGGGAGATCTTACCCCTCTCTACAGGGGATACAGTCAACCATCTAAGCCCCACTGACAGGATAGTTGGAAAATCAAGACGGTCTAGATTATCTCATATGAAGCAACTAGTGTTCAATTTATTATATTTTCCCAACACCGGCTTGCTTCAGTCAAATTTGTATAAATCTACACATACGCAGATAATGGCATTGAAACTGTGAGATAGAAATTTTGTCAGATCAACTGACCTGTTGGCAGATCATAGCATAACGAGCAAGAACATTGGCATTCTCCATCATAGCTTGGTAGGAAGGAGTGTGAGGTCCAATCTTGAGTACACAGCGCCATTTGGCAAATTGAGCACCTCCTTTCTTGTATTCAGCACAGCGTTCCGCCAATCCATCCAAACCTGACAACACAAAAAATTCAGTTATTAAAAGTGATCAAATACTCAATAACAAAGTTCAATACATTCAAATGGCAACCATACCTTCAAGTTTCTTAGATTTCATATTACATTAGCAATTATAATTTGGTTTCATTCTTAGACACCTTTTGTACAGATTAAAATTTTTTTTATGCAACAAATTAACTGAATTGTTATTTTAATTCACAAACATTTTAAGATGCAAGATTTAGATTCCTGCAAACAGTCACCTTGAAAAATTGAATTTAGCTTAGAGTTTTTGTTTTTTTAAGATCATAATTATAACACATATTTATTACTGTTTACATTTGAATAAAATAAAATAAAAATTAAATTGTTTTTTGTTTTTACTTAAAATAATTGGATTCTGGTAATTCTTTTTAGGTATTTTAAAAGCCTTACTTCAAAATCTCTTAACAGAAAAAATAGATAAATAAAAAATTAACTGTTGTGATACTTAATGTAATTTACGAAGCTCTTTGCTTTGATGTGGCACAGGGCCAATTGAATGGGGCACCCAATGAGACTCAAACTTACTCTTGCAGGTTTTGCTAGTCTAGCTTGCTAACCATTACACTACCCAAGGTGCCCTTGTTGTGATACTTAATAATCTGAATAAAAACAATGAAAAAAAAAAAAAAAAAAAAAAAAAAAAATGAAGAAACTGAAAACTTCTCAGCTTAAGAAATTAAATTTAGGCAGGAGTCGGGTGTACTTAGCACAATGGTTATCTTAATAAGAAATGGAATCTGCAACCCAAGTTCAGATCAGAGACGAGCATTTTACTTTGTGCTAATGCCTTCAGGAAGGGCATTAACCTATCTGTTCCATCTAGCAATAGGTAACTAGGGCAGAGTGGGTTCTTAAGCTGGTAAGACAAGTCTAAGAGAAGGAAAACTTATAATCCAAATTAGTTATGCTTCACTTAAAAAAAAAATTCTATTGTGTCACATCCTGTTTGTAATTAGGTAAATTTTTAACTAACACTTTTCACAGATTAAATGTGCTTTACTGATTCTAGTATTTAGGAGACAAAAGAAAATTTAAATCAAAAAGATTTGATAAGATATTTGTCAAAACAGAAAGAATTTATCTAATAAACGAAAACTATTAGCAAAGATCAGAGGTTAAGTGTCTTATTTTCTACATGTGCTTATGAAAGTAGAAAAAAAAAAGGTGTGTGTGTGTGTGTGTGTGTGTGTGTGTGTGTGTGTGTGTGTGTGTGTGTATATGTGTGTGTGTGTGTGTGTGTGTGTGTATAAAGTCTGCCTGAAAAGTAATTGGACTGAGCATGCCGTTTAGTTTCTTTGTTTAAAGGCATATCGACGACCTTCATGGGTTATTTAATGCCAAAGCCATCCTTATAGATAAACAGCAGTGATACTATTTAACCCATAACTGGGAGGATAAGGAGGTTCATACCTTCCCTAATGGTATTAATCTGAAAGTAAACCTAATAACAAGACTAGAGCTTGAACTCACTTAGGGGCCACAGTCCAGCACTATAATCACTTGCAAACAAACAGCCTACAAGAAATCTTATTTTCAAACGAGTTAGAGCTCATTTGTTTGCACACAACCAAATGGTTTCAAGTATTGCTAACAGTGATAATTCTATTAAATATTAATCATTTGTTTGCTCAGATAAATAGTATCAAATATTGTTATCTCGGTGCAATTAACCTTCAACCAACATCTTCAAGATAGGGTTGGGTGCTTGTTTGTCACTAGAACAATTTAAAAAATTCAGTCAATCATATAGGTGTTTTGGCTTGAAATGACCTCCGACTGCCTGTCTAGACCTGTAAGGGCCAATGTGGAATGTTGCAGGTTACATGACCATTTCACTTGCCTGGTCATGGACTGCTCAGTCAGAGATGGCCTTGTTTAATCTCAACCCTCAGCAGACGTGCAGTTTACATACTCTAAAGCTTTATTTGTGTAGAAATAGTTTCAAAAATGGAATTCTATCATCAGCTTTCTGATAAGTCATGGAATGTGACATTACTAATGTACTTGGAAATTTCAGTGTCAGTGATAAAAAATTAGCTAATTTATAAGCACTGGGTTTTGTTTGCACACAGTTAAATGGTAATTCATATATGATTTGTAAGTGAATAGTTTGTAGATAATCTTATCTTTAAATGAATTAGAACTAATTTCTTTGTATACAAGTATTGCTGTTGTTTGACCACTGTTAAATAGTTTCAAGTATTGCAATATAACACTAATAATTCTATTTGATAATAATCATTTTGTTTGCGTACAGTGAAGTTGTTTCAAGTATTGAACATACCAATTGGTTTATTTGCACTCAGTTAAATGGTTCCAAGTATTGCAATATAGTGCTAACAATTCAATTTAATGTCAGTTAAAGTGGACCTGGGAGTAATGGCAATGAAGGGGTACTCCACATTGCCTAAAGCTCCATTACCGGAGCCCTACCATCAGATTGTTTAGTATCATATATCAGGACACTCATTGGGGAGGAGGGTCTAACCCCTCTGGAGCATGGCCGAGTCCACTGGGGCTGAAGAATACATTGACTGCATCAATGCAGAAGGGTAAGACCCCCTCCTGAATGAGGGTCCTGTATATGACACTAAACAATCTCATGGTAAGACTTCAGTAATGCTGGAGCTTTGGGGAATATGGAGTACTCCTTTATTGCCATTGCTCTCAGGTCCTCTGACCTGGAGCGGTAGCACCTGATAGGGCCCTATCTATGGGTCAAATGGAACTGTTTAACTATGTGCAAACAAATGATTGACGTTAAATTGAATTGTTAGCACTATATTACAATACTTGGAAACATTTAACTGTGCAAATAAACCAATTGGTATGTTCAATACTAGAAATGACTTCATTGTATGCAAACAAATGATTATCATCAAATAGAATTATTAGTGTTATATAGCAATACTTGAAACTAATAATAATAATAATAGTGTCCTATCAATGGATCAAATAGAACCAAACTGTAATTAACCTAAACTGAATTGTTTAAAATTAACTGTTTTTACATTTAACTCTGTTTAAACTATGTACTTATATACTTAAACTGAATTGTTTGAAATAGAACCGTTTTGACATTTAACTGTGTGTAAACAAAAAACTGAATTGTTTGAAACTTATCCAAATGACTTCATTCGATGTTAAATGAATTGAAAAAGCCTGATACACCATAAAACAAATAACCAACTATCTCTATGGAGCAATGCAGTCGGTGTATTCTACAACCCCTGCCGACTGGGCTGACTCTTGATTTTACTCACCCTGAGTTGTGCACTCATTGAAGGTACCCATTAACGGAACTACACCCTTATCAACTTTGATTCCAGGAATGATGCCCATGTTCTTCAAGAGTTGTACAAAAAGTGTGCCATCATCACTTTTCTGGTAAAAAGTTTCATGATAGAGAATGACACCACTGATGTTCTTGCCAAGCTCTGGATTGGTCGTGAAGAGCAGTTGACGATATTTTCTTCTGTTCTCTTCAGTATTTTCCAAATTGATGGAAGACAGTCTTTTACCAATTGTTCCTGCGGAAAAAAGGATTTGAAAATTAAATAATTTTATAGCATACAGTCATAGTCGACATTGCACAAAATAAATTCTTATTTTTTGATTTATCAAATGTGTCTATGCAGCCTCTACTAGCATGAGCAGAATTTATGTAACATGTCAAAACTTTCAGTTACTTGACTGACAAAGACACAGCAAAATCTAAAAGCATGTATTGGAAGTAAGCAAAAATCAAAAAATATCCTTAGTGCATTTAGTCTAGAAACATTTTTAGTTGACCAACCATAGTTGAGGGTGACCCAAAGGCTCCCTTTTCACTGAAATATAGGGGAGGGTGTTACTCCTTTCCCTGGATTGCTCCACTTACCTTTAATCCATACCTTATAATACTGCATTAAGCAAGTACCATTTTTTGAGTCTTTGGTTGGACTCTACCTGGGATTGAATCCCAGTCTCCCAGACCATTGACGAACACTAACCATTATGCCAATAGGGAAACTAAAATGACAATTTTTGTAGTTGACTAGAACCCAGCAAAATTTTTGTTAATAGAATTGTTAAAATGCTTTTAGTGCAAAAAAGGAAAAAAAGAAAAAAAAAAAAAAAAAAAAAAGAAATTTCCAATCTGGTTTCTAACTTGATAATGTGGAATCTAAGTTTGTACTCACCCCTATCATTATAATTTGAATAAAAACTATGATCAAATTACGTTTTCTACTTTCATAAGCATATGTAGATGAAAATTTTTTGAATAATGATGGTTAGTTTGGTTTCTTTGGTTTATGGCACAGCAACCTTCATGAGTTATTTAATGCCAAAGCCATCAATATAGAGGCACAGTAATAGTACTATTTATCCCACCGTTGGACGATGAGGGGATTAATGAAAGACTGTATTTAGTTTGAGTGAGTTTTTTAACGGCTTATCAACCTCTGTAGGTCATTTAATGCCAGAAAAGTTAGATTGATTCCATCTTTTGTGCATGTTTTAGTATATGGGTTTTGGCTATGTTTTATTATATTTGGCAAGATTTTGATGAAGAGGTTGGTTTCTTTTAGAAAACTTAAGATTTCCTCTGGTTTGGAGTTTTTGAAGGGGTTCTTTAAATTGTTTGTCGGGTAATGTTTTGGGCAAATTTGTCTAAACTTGTCACAATTTATAAGAATGTGTTTGACTGTGAGGGGTACTTTGCATGTTGAACATACTGGGGGGGGCTTCCCCTTTTTAGGAGGTGTGAGTGGGTAATGTGGGTGTGGCCAATATGAAGTGTGGAGATTATCACTTCTCTATTTCTTCTATCACTTTTCTATTTCTTCTGTGGCCAGCTTGCCACCCACCTATGGCATCTTGTATATGGTGGTGCTTGTTCTATGTTTGATCATTAAAATTTTTGTCATTTTTAGAGTATAAATTTGTTAATGAGTGGTTTTAGTTCGGTGTATGGAATTTTTGTATTGGATATGGAATGCTTTTTTTGCAGCTTTGTCTGCCCTTTCATTTCCCTGTATACCAATGTGGCTAAGTAGCCAAGTAAGAATGATGCTATTATTTTTTGAAAGAGTGTTCATTTTATTTAGTAGTCTTATGATGAGAGCTGATGAATTTTTCCTCTGTAGAGCTTGGAGAACTGATTTGGAGTCTGAATAGATAAATTTAGATGATTTGTGATTTACTATAATGTTCATGGCTAAGTCAATAGCTATGGCTTCTGCACTATAGATTGACGATTCATTTGAGACATGTTTTAACAGTTATTGGTTTTGGAAGATAGCACTACAACCAACTTACCTTCTCTGTTTGGATCCATCTGTTATAGATGTGGTGGTGATTATTATTAACCCATGTTTGAAAAGCGGGTGGATTAGAAGGGTCATACCTTTCCTAAAAGTATTAGTTCAAAAATGAATGTAATAGCATAACTGTGGTTCAAACTGACTTACTACGATGTTGGAGTCCAGCATTTTAGCCTTTAAGTAATCCTATTTACCAACCCCTCCGCTCGAGCAGGATATGACACAAGGTCAATTTTTAAGCGGAGTTTAACAGGTTTGAATTCAGAGTTTTCCTTCTCCTAGACTAGTTGCCTAACCAAGGCTGAAGAACCTAGTCTGTCCTACTATTTATCCATAGCTGGAGGGAGAATAATTGGATTCATACCTTTCCCAAGGGTATTAGTGCTATGTGAAATGCAATCAGTCTTGTCCAGGATTTGAACTCGTGTCGCCGTGTTCATTTCCAACGACGATAACAATTACACCATGGGCACCTCCAATAACCTTTAAGTAATGAAGCCTCCTTCACAAGACTAGTTAGAAAAGAAAAAGTATCCACAATATATTCGTGAGCTGTCTAATCTGTATCATGTTTAAGATGAAGCCAACAAAAATACAAGTCCAGGATACCACCAACCTTTTTGGTTCTCTAATGTAAAGTTAAGTTGGCGACTGTTGTCGAGGGCAACCTGAAAGCTCTCTTTTTTAATAGCTACTACACCGAGGTGTAGGGAAGAGCACTACTCCTTTCGCTGTATTGCTCCATTTTACCCTTGATCCATACCTCATAATACCGAGTGTTAAGCAAGGTGGCATCAAGTACCAGTCTTTGGTATGACTCGACCTGGGATTGAACCCTGGTCTCCCGGACCATTGGCAAACACTCTACTCATTAGGCCAATTACAAGTGTAACCATTTTTTTTTGGAATATAGAAGACTAAAATCTAAACTGAGAGAATGGAATGGTGAATTAGAGTAGCAGCTAATTCAGTTCGCAGCAATGAAAAACTGAAACCTTGCTGATGGGAGACTTAATTTATTGTTCTTGTTTCCCTTGGTATCAATGTACATTCTAGTTATCAAACGAAACATAGTAAATATTCTGTTTATCAAATATCAGATTTACAGACAAGATGTTTGGCAAAATATCCAGGAAGAATTTATTCAATAAAACAACATGAACATTGCAAAGATCTGAGGTTAAGTGTCTTAGTTTCTTCATGTGCATAGATGTGAAAAAAGAAAAAAAAACCTCTGAGAAGGAAAGTAAATATCTGCTTATGGGTGGGGCAAAGTAACCATATTACAAGAGTGTATGTGTAAGTTACACATCTTTATGAGAACATCAGTAGTAGGAAAACTGACAATATATGAAATAGACATCTTGCACATTATCTTAATTTAGATTAGTTTTAATGACATGTCATTATCTCAGGTTATTTTATGTCTAGAAGATAGGGAATAACATTCATTGTATGCTCACACTTACATTTATTTTTTTTAAGTGTTTTTTTGGCACACAGTCCTGTTGAATATGAATAATTTTTAAACGGATCTATTTGACCCATAGATGGGACTCTTATAGGTACAACTACCTTGGGTCAAAGTAAACCTGAGATTAAGAGCAATGAAAGGTACTCTCTTCCCTGAACTGGAGCCTCACCATGGGGTGCACTTTAGTTTCATACTTTTTGAAAGAGAGGTCTTACCCACCTCAAAATGTGATACAGTCAGCTATCTAAGGCCCCACAAATAAGGAAGAAAGTTTTAGAGTATTTAACCTCTATATTTATATGAATAATACATTTTTTTTTTTAAATAAAGAACATCCTCACCAAGGGAGGAAAAAAGCTTTACTTTTCTTTTTGTAACCAGCATGACAATTTAGGAAACAAAGACATCTTGTAGTGGGTTAAAAGTGACCCACAAGTCAACCTTGATTTTAGCAACTGCCCCCTACAAAAAAAAAAAAAAAAACGACAAGTATAAACAGCAGTCAAAAGTTCAACTCACCTGTTGATTCATCTGCAGCCAAAATACCTTTACCAGGTGCCACAATGGCTTTGGCTACAGTTCTCAACTCTTCCTCCTGTTCACGAGTAAGGTAGGGAGCAAAGGCAGGCATGATGTTTCTGTTAAAAATATTCAAAAAATTTTTAGATTTTTAAAAAAAAAACTTTAACCAATGTTTCTTGAAACAGAAGTTGAAAAGTAATGACAAAACAATGGCTGTCAATAAAAGTTAAAAATCAATGTCAATGTTAACCATTTATTGTAAATGACTTTTTTCTTATGTATTTGGAATAAATATAGATTGGACAAAATGTTAATCATTTACTCAAAAAAACAGGGAATTTAAAAAAAGAAAAAATACTTGTAAGTACAGTTATTTACTTAGCTTGCTAAGTTGTGGCACAAGGACACATGTAGTTGAAAACCTGGTGTTAGTTTGTTTAAAGTAGAAAATGGTTGTTTTATAGCATATCAAACCTTGTGGGTTACTTACTGCCAAATCCAGTTAGAAAATTATATAGATGATTTTTAAGTGAATAGTTTGTGGTAAGTTCATTTTTAATTGAGTTGTTAGAGCTCATTTGTTTTTTTTACAATTAAATAGTTTCAAGTTTTGCTATTTAACATTAATAATCCTATTTAATATAAAAAAATAAAGAATGCTTCACAAATTTGTGTCATCCTTGCACAGGGGCCCTGCTAGGCTTCTAAATCGTTCCAATTTTAATATGTGTAATGCTAAAGTGAATACTTCTGTAGAAGAGTAAAATTTGTCTTATTCAATTAATTTAGTAGCATTGATATAGGCAATGGTTAAAGTGTATTTTGATGTCATCTCAGTAATGATGAGTGTAAATATTGAAGTTGATATTCATACAAAATACACATCAAGTCATGCTGATCAGTGGGACTCTCTTGCTATCCATTCCTATCGCCTTGGAAGGTCCTCTAGATGTTATTCAGTGTCTGCTGATGAATATAAGTCTTTGCTAATATTACAGAGGGATTGGATAAATAACACACACACACACACACACACACACACACACACACACACACGATATATATAGTATGTATGTATGTATGTATTTACCCAACCCCTCCGCACAAGAAGCTGGTCAGGCTCGATTATTATAAGTCCTGGTATAAGGTCACTGGTTTACGGCTCTCAGTGAGAAAATTCACCTACCTAGGAAGCAGTGTCTCATCAACCAAAAAAGACATCGACACGCGACTAACGAAAGCATGAACAGCTATCAATAGGCTCTCGATCATATGGAAATCAGACCTGACCGATAAAATGAAGTGCAGTTTCTTCCAGGCAGCTGTCATATCGATATTGCTATATGGATGCACTACTTGGACGCTAACTAAACGGCTGAAGAAGAAGCTAGACGGCAATTACACAAGAATGTTGAGAGCAATATTGAACAAGTCCTGGTGCAACACCCCACAAAACACCAGCTGTACGGCCACTTGCCTCCCATCACGAAAACTATTCAAGTTAGATGAACCAGACACGCAGGACACTGCTGGAGAAGCAAGGATGAACTCAGTGATGTACTCCTATGGACCCCCGCACATGGCCAAGCAAAAGCAGGACGACCAGCTCGAACATACATACAGCAGCTATATGAGGATACGGGATGTCGCCCTGAAGACCTGCCAAAAGCGATGAATGATAGGGAGAAGTGGCGAGAGAGGGTCAGGGATATCCGTGCTAGTGGCACGACATGATGATAACTGGTTTGAATTCAGTTTTCCTTCTCCTAGACTTGATGCCATAGCAAGGTTAAAGAGCCCACTCTGCCCCACTATTTACCCATAACTGAATTCATACCTTTTCCCAAGTGTATAAGTGGCATGTAAAATGCGAACAACCTCGTCCAAGATTTGAACTCAGTTCGCCATCTCCATTTCCTATGTCAATAACCATTGCACTGAGTGTGTAATACACACACACACACACACACATATATATATATATATATATATATACACACACAGAGTCATAAATGTAACTTAGGAAGTAAAATAACAAACAACCTTGAAACATTACTATTAGTTGAAGATCATGCAAGGATTTGTATTTGTAATGAGAGCTTTCTGCATATTTCCTCGTTTAAAAAAATTTAAACGTGACGAGAATTACTCAAATTATTTACAGAATGTTGCAGTTTGCCTGCTACCATTCGTCTGTGCTGAATTTCGAGAGAGTTATGCTTGAAGTGTCTTTAACTGGTAGAGTTTGGCATTTTGCTCAGGATTCATGAATAGTTAATTTCTGCAATATCAAAAGTTTTAGTACCGACGAAATGAACAATGTGTAGCAGCAAGTAAACATTGCAGGCATTCGGAGTAGGTAAAGATATAGCCAGATTTTAATAACTTTAAACAGCTTTGTAGACTAATTAGTAAAAGTTTCCTTTGAAAAGCAGTCTTTTTCCTCTTGATGCTACTTACAAATAATCCTAGGACGCCAATCTGACAATTGGATTTAAAACTGATAGAAATAAATTAAATATAACATTAAAAATAATTTGGTCTACTGTGAATTTATGATTAAGTATAATTTAATATCATGTCACGCTGCTAGCACAGATTTCCCTGACCCTCCCTAAACCCCCATCTCTATAGTCCATCGCTCCCAGCAGGTCCTCCAGGCTACATTCTGTATTGGCACAGAGTTTCTGTAGATAGCTTCTAGCTGGTCGTCCAACCTTTGTTCGTCTATATGAAAGGGGTGCACAGGAGTACATCGGTTATGAGTTTGCCATTACTTCTTCAGCAGTGTCCCACATGTCTGGTTTGGCTAACTTGGATAGTTTTCATGATGGATGGCAGGTGGCCGAACAGCTGCTGTTTTGTGGGGTGTTGCCTCCAGGACTTGTTCAATACAGCCTGCAGCATTCTTGTGTAATTGCTGTCAAGCTTTTTCTCCATATGCTTAATTAGCATCCATGTGGTGCATTCATATAGAAGTATCGACACGACCGCTGCTTGGAAAAAACAGCGTTTTATTTTATAGGTCTGACTTCCATATGACCAATAGCCTATCTAAAGCCATCCATGCCTTTGCTAGTCGCGAGTTAATGTCATTCTTGGTTGATGAGACACTGCTTCCGAGGTAAGTGAACTTGTCCACTAGTTTCAGAGGACCATCTTTTAGTGTCGAGATATTGCCTCTTTTATTAAAGCACACGTATTCTGTTTTATTTGCGTGGACATGGAGGCTTATGCCTGCAGCTGTTCGTTCCACACTATGTAACAGGGTTTCGGCTTGGGCGGGTAAATTTGCCAGAAGCGCTATGTCATCAGCATAGTCCGCGTCCCTAATAGTTTGTGCGAGGTATCTTCTGCTTCTTTCCTTTGCCAGCTTGAAGCCGTTTGCTTCAAGCTGGCAAAGACATTCTAGGCACGTAGTCTATGCAGATAATAAACAGGTATGGGAGGGGGTAATGTATTTTCTTGCAGCATACCTGGTACAATGTCGAAGTAGTCTGTGTCTCCATCTGGTTTGCGGACTTTTACTTTCTAATATAATATAATATAATATAATATATGTACATTCTCTCACACACACACACACACACACACACACAAATGTACAGAGATAAAAAAAAAAAAACAAAGCCTTCTGAGGATGAGTTTATTTATTGAATCATTTGCCAATGTTTCAGTTTTGAGACCTTCAGAGCTTATGAATTATTAAATGAAACGAAAAAGATGAGAAAGTTTTAAAACATTCTATTTCCGTTTGCAGCGTTCTGCTTTAAATTTGTGAGATGCAATTAGCGTTCTTAATTTTTTTTAAAAATACATATATCACAGTCTATCTATGTAGGTGTTAATATCTATTTTACTTAGTTCATATCTACCAATTATAAATATTCCATAACATATCTATCTGTCTTTATCAATGTTAGCCTTTATTCTCTGCTTAATTCGACCGTTTAGCTGAATATATATAAACGATGTAGCTATTTTAAATTTTGTAACTTTCAGCATCATCTCTGAATATTTTCATACTGTCGGATTTGTTCCCCCCCCACGAGATTTTATATAAGTACTATTATCAAATAACCTTTATGCTTTTGTATATATTTACCCAAACTTCCAACCACAGCCAGAATGTGACACAAGGTCAATTTTTAAGAGGACTACAGCTAGTCAGAACTTAGAGTTTCCCCTTTTCCTAGATTGATTGCCTTACTAAAGAACCCAGTCTTCTCTACTAGTTACTCATAATTTTTAAAAAGATAAAATTTATGTCTTTCCCAAAAGCATGAGCGCAAAGTTAAATAAAAGAGCACTACCCAGGATTTGAACTTGGGGTACCAATTCCATTTCTTATGACGATAAACGTTACGCTAAGCACGCCTTCTTTAAGCTCTAATTTTGTCTTCAGGATTCTTAAAGAAGCTGCTAAGAAGTCCAACAATGGATACTATTACACCTCATATATATATATATATATATATCATCTAATATTTTTAGCTTGCCCAGTGGGCTGGGGGCTGTAGAATACACTGACTGCTTCTCTGCAGAGGACTACCTCCCAATGAATGTCGCGGATATGACACTTAACAATTTGATGGTAAGGTTCTAGTATGGCTGGAGCTTTGGGGGTATGCGGAATATCCCTTCATTGCCATCGCTCCCAGGTTCACTCGGGCCCGGAGTGGTAGTACCTGATAGGGTCCTATAGAACTAAACTCTAATTATGCTAAACTGAATTGTTTGAAAAGGAACTGTTTTGACATTTAATGTGTGTAATTAAAAAACGATACTTATACAAAACTGAATTGTTTGAAATAGAACTGTTTATATGTATAAAAATGGATTTGGCATTAATAACATACAAGGGTTGATATGCCATAAAACCAATCAAATCTTGTCTTGGCATCTACAGTGTCCACATTTTGTAACAAAAACCAAGAAACAAAATAAAAATACTGTAAATATTAAGCTAGAGATATTTGGAGACTAAATGAAATCAGAAAATTCTGAGTTTTATATTGACCCTTTTTGTCTCTGGGCCATTTTTTTTTTTTTTTTTTTTTGCGGGGAGATAGAAAAATATAGATTATCTCTATTAAAACGTTGGCATATCCGTTAGGTATCATCTGGTGATGTATGACTGTCCAGACACCTCTTCTCAACCTTTATTTGCCTCTGTTCTTTCAATAATAGAAGTTTTGTCTTTGGCCGCTGCCAGGGACCAGGGAAGCCACATGGTTATATTATGTACATCTGTCACGCAAGACTTGACATTTTGTACCCCTTTTACATACTACTTGTTCATGGGACACGTGTGTTTATTCTCTCTTAATAGTATATGAGAAGTTAAACGTTCTTTTATATGTGAATGAGTTTGTTTTTGCCTTCTTCGGGTTTGTTCAGTGTTTATATATTATGTATCTACTACCAAGCATTTCAAATAAAAGAGCTTTAGGGAATGCAGAGTACCCCTTCATTGCCATTGCTTCCGGGTCCACTGTGGTAGCACTTGATAAGGTCCTATCTATGGGTCAAACAGAACTACACTGTGTACTTATGCTAAACTGAATTGCTTGAAATTGAACTGTTTATTTGTATAAAGATCGCTTTGGCATTAAATAACCTACAAAGGTTGACATGCCATAAAACCTAAACAAACAATATTTTATAAATGAATGTACTTCCTTTTAGAAGTAAAATCCTATGGTAAAACAGGATTTGACGTCAGCTCAGGCTGAATAACAAAGATCAAAATGACGTGTCACCTCTTAAACTTTATTGTCATTGGTTAATACAGAAGGAAATATCCTTAAGAAAATCGTATCCTGTTCTTGCGAGGCTCAAAATAAATCTATTCTTTCTGGATCGATTGTCTATAACATGCATCTTAAATTCGACAAAAATCAGCAGTTGATTGTTGAACAGCAAAGTTTGTTTTTCTTTAATATATATATATAATAAACACGGTGATCAGATTATAAATAAGAGAGAAAGAAAGAATAAGAGGAAAGAGAAAGAAAGAGTTTAGTATTCAAAGTTACCAGGAAGAACTACAAAGTTTTCAATTTTCAAATCAGGCGAGTTACGTCTATAATAATAGCAAATATCGCTTGACTCACTGGGTCTAATTTTCAGGCTGATCTAACCAGCAGGCGCCAAAATGCCTGTCATTATGGCTGTAATGCTTGCAGCTTGCATTAAAAGAATTGCAATTGCTGGTGCAGAGGATTTAGTAATGCCATACTGATTCACCGGTGGCCTGTGGCCTATGGCATAGGTAAAGGTGCTCAAAACTTTCAGAAAGACAGGACCTTTTAACCCACCAGCATAAGCAATCGTTCGGTAACTTAATCGGGCTGGGGACGGGACGAGACTGAAATTTTTCGAATTGCTTTAAGTCCTATCTTCATTGTTTATACTATTTATCCAGAAATTCCATCTAATAGTGGATGGTATGGCGGCATTTTGTAAGGTATGCAACCAATTCTCTGTAACATGAACAAAAGCATTCGTTTTTGCGCTCAGAGGTATTATCAGATACTAAAACCTTTGACACACTATTCAGAATTGAATAGAAAAGAAACCTGTAAGCACTAGTTTTATTATAGTACTTCTATAGAGAATGCTAACAAATTCAGGTCACCCTAAAAATTAATCTAATAGTGGAATTCTATTGTTACCAAATTAAAAGCAGTTACTTTACCATTGATGGGCTTTACCTGTGTCAGCAAATGGTTTTTATCAGGTTCTCAGTAACGCCACCTGGTTTTAGGGCCCAACCGGCGTTCGCACCATGATTTGATAGTTCGTGAGACCATTGAGACCTATTTTGTGTTTTACTCAGTTTTTACAACTAGTTTAAACTGGTCATATTCTTTTGCTCATAAACCTATTCTATTCGTCAGTTATATTTGTCTCTCAATAATATCAAACCATATCAGACTCAGTTGTATCGTGGTCCCGGAGGAGGCGAGTCCTCCACCCCCTGGCAGCACCTGCCCTCTTGTTTAAAAAAGAACAGGGCTGAGTTTATTGCCCAGCGATTGAGGCGCCCTTATAAGGAAATGTACTTATAAGGAAAAGCAGAGTGGGTCAAGAATTTTTGCGACGATTGTGTAAGAGTATTTATTCGTGCATGCCCACCCTAAAAAATGACTTCATGTCAATTCTGACAATGGAAAGTCGGAAAAATACCACATGCTATATAAAAAAAAAATAGAGGGGGAAACAGTAAGGGAGGGTTGATGTTTAATAAACTTATAGACTCCAGTTGGCTGAGGCTGCAGAATACACCGACTGAATCTCTGCAGAGGGGTAAGATTACCCCAATGAGTGTCCTGGATATGACATAAAACAATCTGATGGTGAAGCTTCAGTCCTTAAGCTTTGGAGAATGTGGAGTATCCCTTCGTTGGTAGCACCAGATAGGGCCCTATCAATAGGTCAAATTGAACAGTTTGACATTTAAACTGTGTGCAAAAAAATTACTAATGCTAAATTGAAATGTTAGAAATAAAACTGATCATTTAAGTGTGTGCAAACAAATGACTGATGATGTTTAATTAAATTGTTAGTGATACATAACAATACTTGGAACCATTTAAATGTGTGCAAAACGAATGAGTAATGTTGAATAGAATAATTAGTGTTAAATAGCAATATTTGAAACTAACCGTGTACCAAAATCGAATTATTGGTATTACTTAGTAATACTTGGAGCCATTTGACTGTGTGCTCATGAATAAATAGTGTTGAATAGAATAATTGGTGTTAAATAGCAATACTTGTAACCACTTCACTATCTGTAAACAAATTATTAATATTGTATTGAATTATAAGTTTTAAATAGCAATAATTGAAAATATATTTAACTGTGTAGAAACTATAGCCATACTAATGTGCAAACAAAATAGTTCATTTAAAAAATGAAATTACTTAGAAACTATTCACTTACAAATCATCTATATATCCATTTAACTGTATGTAAACAAATGATTAATTATAAAGAGAAATACTTGGAAGCATTTAACTGTGTGCGAAGAATGAGCTTAGCTTCGTTTTAGAATGTTATTAACATATATATATATATATATATATATATAAGGTATTCTTCTATCCAGTAAATCCGGAGTAGGGAACAATTCCGTCAGGACAAATAGATTATTCAAATTTCGAATATTGAAATATTCCTGGTAAAGAGCTCAATGTAAATAAATTCCCAGAGCAAATATTATTTCAAGAAAAAAAAAAAAAAAAAAACCTAATATTCAGTCACATTAGGATAATAATTTTATTTCCATCCTGTTAAGAGCATTGATATGAATAAAAGACTATAAGATAATTTTTAACAGGACTTCATCAGATCCTATAGGAAAATAAAAGATAAATAAAAAAAGGATATCATGAAGTCCTGTTAAAAATTATTTTAGAGTCTTTGATTCATATCAATGCTCTTAACAGGATGGAAATGAAATTATTATCTTAATGTGACCGAATATTGTTTTTTTTTTTCTTGAAATAAAACTACATATATGAGGATTTGGCATTAAATAAAATACAATGATGGATATGCCATAAAACCAGACTAAATCAAGTTTTGCTTAATGCTTTTTTTTACTCTAGTGAACCACTTCCATTCCCCTCCTACTCTGGTGGATCACTTCCATTCTCCTCCTACTCTGTCGGACCACCTCCATTCCTCTTCTACCCCGGCAGACGCTCATAGCTATTCGATGCTTAAAAATTCCTATTTTTATATTATTATTGTTAGGAATTGTGTTGAAGTATAACTGATTTATTTCGCAAACTATACATTCTATTGTTTGGTTTCTTTGTTTGTGATGGTATATCAACTTTCATGGATTATTTCAATGCCACAGCCATCCTGGTAGAATAACCGTAGAGGTACTATGTCACCCATAGCTATGGGGAAAAGGTGTTTTAAGGGTATTAGACCAAAAATGAAAAGTTACATTGCGATTAAAGTTCAAGCTCGCATACTTCGTTATTGCAGTCCAGCCCTTTTGCCACTACGCCATAGTAACTCCACTTTTAAATTCTGCAGAATTCCGCTAATTTTGAAATATTCGGCTATAACGTTGTCAATGTTAATCAAAAGTCGCTCCTTTATACAATGGAGAGTCAGTTATGAGCTTTTTATAGAAAGTTTGATTTTAACGGCATGTCAACCACGTTCATATTTACGTTTTTGTGTAGTTCAAGTTTTATTTTTTGCTGACGGTTATGAGATATCCAGTATTGCTATCCAACAGATTTATTTAACCCATAGACAGGATTCGAACAGATACTACCACTCCGAGGCTGTGAATCCGGGAATATTGGCAATAAGAGGTTACTTCACACTCTTCATATTATATGCAGTTTAGGGTCATGCCATGGACACCCTTTTGTTGGGTAGGGGGTTACCTTCTTCGGGTAATACAATAAGCATATTCTAAGCCTCGTCGACAAGGCGAATAGTAAGTTAGAGACACGCCTGAAACCAGAATTCAACAAGGTATCAGTGATAGAAAAGCATACTACCTACAAGTAACAATACATTTATAACAAATAATTTCCATTAGCCCCTGAAATACTCTCGTGGACCCTCAATTCAATTTAGTATTTTGCTTGCGGGGACCAAAAAAAATCTCATGTGGAACCTGGTCGAGAACCACTGATTTAAATGAATAAATAAAGGAGTTAAAGGTTAGTACTTCGTTATTGACAGAATGTATCAAGCTAAACTGACAACAAAATGATTTTCTTCAAAGTATAGTTTTTAAATCACTTGCGTTGGACCAGACAGAACTTATTCAGTTTGTTTAGTACAGTTTGACTCCCTGGACTAATTTTCAAATTGTCAGCACAAAGAACCACAGCCCACAAAAATCGACCAATGAAATAGAAAGCTGGCTTCCTCCTCCTAAAAATGTTGTTTACAAAGTAATCCACGTCTGCAGAACGCGTGCCAAATGTTCTAGTGGAAATTATAGGCCTGCTATTTAGTAAATTATTGATAGAGATTACTTTAAAGAAAAAGAAAAAAAAACTCAATGGAGGCCCACGACTCAGCTTTAAGAAAAGTGTACTCTATAGTAGTAGTCAGTCACCGGATCAGACGAGACAGAAAAGAATGGGTCTATGTAAGTATAGTTTTACACTAAATCTTTAAAAAGAAAAAGAAAATGTGAAAAATAAAAGCATTTTTTACAGCTTACTACGTGGCATCGTTCAAATCTTACCTCCCGTCACTTGCCACAGTTTTGAGAGCAACAACAACCTATATTGAGCACATGGACGATAAAATGTTGTTCGTTCACTAGGCGACTTATCTACTCAAATGCATGTACATTTGTGCCAAATAAATCACTCTCGGGCCCATTTATTTGTCACAAAGTAAATATATACATTTAAGATTGAACATGTAGTTCAGGCTAACTAACATGTATAAGGGTTTAAGTAATTACATGATAAACACATTCACAAGTAAACGAAAAAAAGTGCGTATTTAGTTAATCACATTTAAAAAACAGTGAAATAAACTTATTTAACGATTAAAATTTTTTCTTGAAGTTCTCCTTTGCAGTTCTATATCCTTTGACTATAACTTTACGTAATTAAAGCCATGTCATTTATAATGATGCTTTAATAGAAATTTAAACTACTCCTTGAGTTACTAGAGGGAATACTCACTTAAGATGCCGCAGTGATTTAACAACAGAGCTAAAAAAAGTGATGATGGGGGATGGTGTATACCTACTTCTCAATTTCCAGTTTTTATGTTATTTGTTTTTAAGAAGTAAGTAAAAAACATTTTTAAAAATAAAATCAGAATTTGTTTATGAAGAGATTAGTAATTGTTTAATATATAAAGTACAGATTATTATTTTCAAATTTATAAACTAGAAATAAAATTTATCTCTAATTTATTTGAATAGAATTATGGGTCACTGATATATACATGTCTATGTAAATTACTTCGTGCAGATCATGGTTTTAGGGGGGAAAAGTCTCAAAATTGGCAATATTGAAGCTTACGTTCACTTCGCGCTTCCAAGATGCCTTCTCCTACAAAGATTCACAAACACGAACCCCAAACTCGTTTTTAAACTCTAACCTACACCCGTGTTAACACACATGACCAGAAAGAACAAAAAATATACCGATAAATAAAACACAATCTTTCTCAATTGTAATGAAGCGTCGAGTAAATATTTGTAAAATGAATTGATAAAATAGATAGATTCTAACAATATCGTTAAAAATTAAACTTATGCCTTAAAGAAAAAAGTGCACTTATAAAAGTAGCTCTCATTTTTCAAGGAAAATTATTTTGTTTTTGAAATCTGAAAACATGGTTATATAAGCGGGATCTTAGAAAATTATAAAAATTACTCTTACCGTCAAGAAGAGAAATTTTAACAACTATCGTTCACCGTGACAACTTTCGCTCAACAAGACCACGTCGTTTCTTTTACATAGATATATTTTAGCGATACAATGCTCTGATTGGCTACTATTGCCCCACCCATTGATATTAGATGAGGTCCAATAAATAACAGGCCTGTGTATTTTTCATGGCTTGTTTTAAACAGCAAATAAAAATAATTACGAAGCTGTCATAGTTGTTTCCACATATAAATCCCAATAATGGCCAACCTAAGAAAATGTGGACTACGTTATGTGAAATTAAGATTTGAAAATGTTTTTGAACTTATAAACAATAATCAAAAAGACCCAACACTAACATCATCCTGATTTTCACCTCTATTCCTTACTCCTACTTTCAAACAAACAAGGGTTCCCCAATTTTCAAGATATGCGACCTCATTATTCAAAACTTACAAAAGTAATTCTTTAATGACCACTAAACTTACGAGGGTTTGCTAAAAAGTTCATGGGCTGAAAAGTTCACATCTGCGGCTGATGACTTTTTACCAATTGGATGCAAGCACTGCAACACTGCTGGAAGAAATATATGGATCGTAAGGGGATTATGTTGAAAAATAAAGCTCATTTGGTCACATTCCCAGAGAGGGTGTTGGTAAGTCTTTGAACTTTTTAACCGACCTTCGTACTAGCATATTAAAAATTAAAGTAAAAGGTTTGGTTTGGTTTTATGGCATGCCAACCATTGTAGGTTATTTAATGCCAAATTCATTTTTATATAAATAAACAGTTCTCTTTCAAACAATTCAGTTTAACATAAGTACACAGTATAAATGTCAAAAACAGTTCTATTTCCAACAATTTAGTTTAGCAGGAGTTCGTAGTTTAAATGTGTAAACAGTTCTATTTCAAACAATTCAGTTTACCATAAGTTCACTGCTAAGTTCTATTTAACCCATAAATAGGACCCTATTAGGTGCTACCATTCTGGGCCAGAGAGGACTTAGGAACGATGACAATAAATGGGTACTCCGCATTTCCCAAAGCTCCAGCATTACTGGAGCCTCGCTATCGTATTGTTTAATGACATATGCAGAACACTCGTTGGGGAGTCTTATTCCTCTGCAGAGATGCAGTCGGTGTATTTTGAAGCCCCAGCCGACTGAGCCTAAGGTAAAGGGATTGGAGCCTATTAGCATGCATCTGTAAAAATGTGGCCACTATGGACCTTTCGTCTGTAACAAATCATCATCCCTGGTTAAGAATAATTTACCAAAAATCAGAGAATTATCCGATTTTGATGAAATTTTCAGGGTTCATTCGTTAATGAACGAATTCTATAATGCATAAGTTATCTTATCAAAAGATTTGCCTATTTTTTAGGTCACTTAACATTTCCTCCGCTAATGCGTGTGGCGCTAGTAAATCGGAAGGGATATAGGATATGGCTTAAATTTTCTGTATATTATGAAAAGTAAAAATTTGAAGGTGTGCATGAAATTAAAAAAAACAAATTCACAGTAGGAGCTGCTAGAAGAAAATAGTACCCCAAATGTGAATATTAAATTTAAAAAGCGTTTTGAGAGCTTTTAATATTATAATTTAATAGAAAATATAATTTTCTTTTAGATTATTAGGGAGATAATTCTGTATCGATATTTGTTCTGTTTAAAAAGTGGAGCTAAATCTATATATGTTATTAAGTATAGGATATTTTTATTTTTTTTTATAGTAAAAAACTGGGAACTGTTTATATATATATATATATATATATATTTATAAAGTAAAGCTGGCGACCGTAGTCGAGGGCGAACAGTAAGCTCCCTTTTCGATAGCTACTACACCAAGGTGTAAGAGAGAGTGCTACTTCTTTCCTTCGATTGCTCCACTTTACCCTTATACCTTATAATGCTGAGTGTTAAGCAAGGACACATCAAGTACCATTTTTTGAGTCTTTGGTATGACTCGACCTGGGATTGAACCCAGGTCTCCCGGGGCATTTTCCCTGTATTGCTCCACTTTATCCTTGATCCATACCTTATAATGCTGAGTGTAAAGCAAGGAGGCCTCAAGTACCATTTTTTGAGTCTTTGGTATGACTCAAACTGGGATTGAACTCTGGTCTCCCGGGCCATTGGCGAACACTCTACCCACTACACACACACACACACACATATATATATATATATACACACACGAAAAAAAGTATGGAAACCTACAGTAACTCTCATTTGTTAATAAATTTCCTGTTTTGTCCCTTGTATTCGAGTTGAAATATATTTTTAGTTCGCTTTGCTGCAACTTTCTGTTTCATTTACATTTTACTACTGTCATATTTTGAAAAATTCTTGTATTTTAGCTTCTTCTTTTATAGTGAGACGTTGAAGATTTTAAAGAAGTTCGACAATTAATTTTAAAACATTCAATTTTAATTCAAATCAATTTAATACCTTTGAAATTTTAACTTATTAATTGCTCAATACGCAATTTTTAAACTACGTATTTGTAATGTTACCATCCATAAAACTTGCTATTTAAGTGAATTATCTAATTATGCCCTGAAAAGCTTTTAGAAATGCATGAAAATAGGAAATTCAGAAAAAGGTAAAAATTAGTATTTTCATCATCGTCTTTATGTCGTGCCATCAGCACGGATATCCCTGACCCTTTCTCGCACCTTTCTCTATCGTTCATCGCTTCCGGCAGGTCTTCAGGGTCACATCCTGTATCGGCACAGAGCTAATGAATGTAGGTTTTGGCTGGTCGTCCTGCCTTTGCTCGTTCATGTGAAGGGTCTACAGGAGTACTTCACTTATGGGTTCGTCCCTACTTCTCCAGCAGTGTCCCGCATGTCTGGTTCGTTTAACTTGGATAGTTTTCGTGATGGGTAGTAAGTGGTCGTACAGCTGCTGCTTTGTGGGGGTGGGGGCTGCCTCCAGGATTTGTTTGATATTACTCACAGCATTCTTGTGTACTTGCCGTCAAGATTTTTCTCCAGACGTTTAGCGTCCATGTAGTGCATCCATACAGCAGTATCGACACGACCACTGCTTGGAAAAATTGCGTTTTATTTTATCAGTCAGGTCTGACTTCCATATGACCGATAGCCTATCGAAAGTTGTCCATGCCTTTGCTAGTCGCGTGTTGATGTCTTTCTCAGTTGATGAGACACTGCTTCCTAGATAGGTGAACTTGTCTACTAGTTTCAGAGAGCTACCGTTTAGTGTGGAGATGTCGCCTCTTTGATTAAAGCCCATATATTCCGTCTTGTGTGCATTGACATGGAAGCCTATGCCTGCAGCTGCCCATTCCAGACTATGTAGCCGGATTTCAGCTTTGGCAGGTGCATTATAGAAGCGCTACGCCATCGGCGTAGTCAGCGTTCGTATTTGTTTGTGCGGGGTATCTTCTGTTTCTTTCCTTTGTTAGCTTGAAACCGTTTTCTTTTATTTTATTAATAGATGTTCTAAGTACGTAGACTAGAGAGATGACAAAGAGGTATAAGGTTAGTGTGTCTCATTGTAGCACACTTGCTACAATGTCGAAGTAGTCTGTGTCTCCATCCGGGGAGCGGACTTTTACTTTCGTGTTTCTATATATCATCATTATGGCTACGACGGTTTGTTTGGGTAGGCCGTAGGCGAGTAGTATTTGCTTCGTCTTCCCTCTGTGTATGGAATCAAAGGCTTTGGCGAAGTCAACAAATAATATTGTTCCCTTTAGGTTTTTTGCACGTACACCTTCAAGAATTCAACGAATAGTTGAAATTTGTGACTTCGTTGATCTATTTCTCCGAAAGCCATTTTGGTTCTTCCTAAGTATGTTGTCAATTTTGGGTTCTATGCGGTTGCGTAGTAGAGCATTGTAGATCTTGGTCGCTATGGATGTAAGGGTTATACCTCGGGAGTTTTTGGCTAACCCGAGGTCGCTCTTTTAAGGGAAGAGGGGATCTTCTTATTGCATTTAGGGGCAGTTTTCGCGTCTGCACGCTTTTTTTCTAATCGCTTACTTTCGTATTTTAGGTGTTACATTAAATATCATAAAGGGCAATTAAAAATATCATTATTTCCTATTCTAATAATAAATTAACAATTTTTATTTTATTGAGTTTTCTAAATTGTACATTCAAAAACCATGTTAACGTGCTTATTTCCCTCTTTCACGATTAAATATTAAATTCTATTGCTGATACAATTTTCTATACTCAAAAAAGTTTTAACGTCGGCTCGTTAGTAGCAGACGCAACCCGCATGCAAAGCCAAGGGGACTTGATAAAACAGGCGCGCTACCTTGATAGTAGCCGGGTAGAAGAAAGTCCTTTCAGTCTGAAGGGTCCCGCTGAAGTGAGGGCGAATCTCTCCCTTTCACGGGGACGGTTCCTCTTTTTCGCGCATGCGTAGCCCCACTTCCTGTCGGAGGCTCCTGCGAGTTTCTGCAGTTTTTAAATTTGTTTTTATTTTATTTATTTTATTCACTCCCAGAGATTTTCAACTTTTCGTGAATGTTTAAAATGTATTAAAAATTAATTCGTTATGTAATGTCTTTTTTTAAATACTGATAATTATGATGTTACTACCTTTCAAATAGAACAAAAATTTTACCTCTAATAATAGTTTTGATTATTTTTTATTCGTTTTAATAGGGATAAAAAGCGCAATTTTGTTTGTTCCTATACTTTGGATAGCCATTTCAACAGCCCACCCATAGATACGCGTACGATTGATGAAAAACTCTTAATGGGGGTGTAAGGGGCACAAAAAGTCTTTGGGGTATGTGTATATTGTTATTGGGAAATTCTGAGGTTTGTATCTTACTGCTTTTTCTTCATACCCCATTAATTTGTTATCTTCTTTTGATTGTCGAAGCTGCAAAAGAACTAAGGATGGAAAATAAAAAAGACAAGGATACCTTTAGACTCAAATTTTATTTTGGGGTTTACGATTATTCTGTGGTGTAAATGTTTTCCTGAACCAATAGAAATAGTCGGGCTCCCCTAGTCAAGGTGTTTGAAGAAAATAATGGAATCATTTTTGGCAAATTATAAGTATGAGGGTCTGCCAAGTGTCTCTGTGTTCAGTGGGTATATTTAGCAAAGGCTGCGACTAGCAGGAAACACAACACGTCACTAAGTCCTCGGACCTCAGCAAGCAGTGGCAGCCGAGAGAAAAAGGTGCGTCTGTCTAATTCGCAGTAGTAAAGGTTTCTGAGGAAGAATTTCTCTTTGGCGCTAAGAATTCCTTCTTTTTAGGCATGTGCCAATTTCGCTTCCTGTCAGAGGCCTCCTGGGTAACGGTTACTTTTGCATTTTTTCATGTTATTGTCTTTTTTTTATTTATTATTCAATCCATACAAATGTCACATCCGAAAGAATCATATATAGATGGGTAAAATACAAAAAGTTGTCCTTTTTTGTGTGTGTATTAGTGTGTACAAATATTTACAAAGCCTTCTTTCTTTATTTTTTAACCCCCCCTTTTTTTAAATAAAAACGCTGGAAATTTCTGCACACTCCTAATATAGAAAATAACATCAACGGTTTTTACTTGAAAAATCAAACTGTGTAAGAAGAAATTGTAACTAAATATAAAATCAAGTTTAGTTTGAAAATATACTTATAACTTATAACTTCAAATTTTTGTAATTTTTTAACCCCTACATATCCATGTTTTGTCCTGTGGCAGGACTTGGAATAAATTGATTTTATCCCCTGCAGAGGAGTAAGACCCATCCCTTCCTAAAAAAAACAGTATTGTCCCGTGTATGATTTTAAACTGTATCTGATAGTGAGGCTCTATTTCTGGAGAATGTGGAGTACCCCTTCATTGCCATTGCACCCAAGTTCATTCTAACCCAAAGTGGTAATACCTGTTTGGGTCTCATATCTCTGTTAAATAAATCTGTTTGTAAATTATTTTTATCTGTTAGGAATACTTGATATTATGTAAACCATTTACAAAAAAAAGTCTTGCAAGAAACAACACAAAAATGTATTTATAAACATACAATATTCACAGTTCTCTAACCTCTAGACATAAAACAACACTATCGGGTTGACATATCATTAAAATCAATCGACTCTGTATATTTTTGATTAGAGAGTCTCAGTTATATAGAGTTTGGTTGCAAATAATACCTAATTATATCCATTTTGATAGTATAATTTCTACCATAGATAATGAAATTCTTGTGGCTTTGATTCAGAAGAAAACATAGTTTTTGATTTAAAAAGATATTGGTAGGGATGTGCTTATTAATGAATAATACTGTATACGTTTCGAATTGACCATCTAGAAAAGAGTTATTAATGATCAGGAATAAGATAGGCGTTACTAACATACACGCACACACATATATATATAAGAGAGCGGGGGCATGCTTAGCGTAACAGTTATTGTCGTAGTAAATGGAATCGGTGATCCGAGTTCAAATCCTAGACGGGGCTGTTTGCATTTCACTTTGCGCTAATGCTCTTTGGAAAGACATGAATCGATTTTTCTTTCCCCTCCCTCCAGATATGGATCAGTAGTGGAGCAGACCACGTTCTTTAGCTATGGTAAAGCAACCAGTCTCGAAGAAGGAAAACTCTGAATTCAAACCAATTCCAATCTGCTTAAAAATTGACCTTGTGTCACACCTAGCTTGTGTCTTGGAAATGATTTTACAATTAACTTTGAAATTCCGGTAAAATGGATTGTTAGCGGTCAGGAATTAAGGTTGGCGTAACTGACAGATTAGAATTTGATAGCCTTTGAAATTATGGTTTGGTTTGGTTGGGTTTTATGGCATAGCAACAATTGTTGGTTATTTAATGCCAAATCCTGTTTTTACATATATATTAGATATATATGATTTGTAAAGTAATTTTGTTGATACATTTTTAAATGAGTTTGAACTCATTCATTTGTACATACTTAAAAGATTTCAACAATGTAACATCAGCCATTTGTTTGTACACAGTTGAATAGATATACACACACACACACACACACACATATATATATATATATATATATATATATATATATTAGCAATTCGTTTGCACACAGTTAAATGATTCTAAGTATTGTTATGTATCACTAACAATTCAATTAAACATCAGTCACTTGTTTAAACACTGTTAAATGATTAAACATTTCTGTTTCTAACATTTCAATTTCTCATAAGTCATTTGTTTGCTCTCAGTTTAAATGTCAAGACCGGGCATAATGGTTAGAGTATTCTCGAATGGTCCGGGAGACCACGGTTCAATCTGAAGTTGAGTCATACCAAAGACTCAAAAAATGGTACTTGATGCTGCCTTGCTTAACACTCGGTATTATAAGGTACGTATCAAGGGTAAAGTGGAGCAGTCCAGGGAATGGAGTAGTGCTCTCCCCTACACCTCGGTGTAGTAGCTATTGAAAAGGGAGCCTTCAGGTCACCCTCGACTATGGTCGCTTACTTTATTTACTTGAATGTCAGTTTTATTTGACCTATAGATGGGAGTCTATCAGGTGCTACCACTCCGGGCTTGAGTGGACCTGGGAGCGATGTTAATGAAGGGGTACTCCGCATTCCCCAAAGCTCCAGCGTTACTGGAGACTCACCATCAGACTGTTTTTGTGTCATATCTCGGAAACTCGTTGGTAAGGGTTACCCCCCCGCTCTGCAGGGATTCAGTCGTTGTATTCTATAGCCCCGGCCAACTGTTCTTTTAAAATTATGTTTATGCTTCATAGGTAGTTATTTACTAATCTTTACTTGGTTTTAGCACAAAGTCAGATTATGGGGCACCCAGTGATAATTTAACTCACTAAAAATGGGCTGCTTATTTAGTTTGCTAACCATAACTCCATGTGAGGTTCCTTCTCCGACTCATTGGAGACTAGTACTAACCTACAAGCTGGTCGTCCTTAGAAAACACTGACTGTATCCCTGCGGAGGGGTAAGACCTCTACCCTCAAAGAAATGTTCTGAGTATGTTACTAAACTGCATTTGATAGTCAGGCTCTAGTTCTGAACCTCTAAAAAGAGTGGAATACACCGTCATTACTATTACTCCCAGATCCACCCTGACCTGAAGTGGTAGCAACTGTTAAAGTCCAATCTATGGGTCAAATTGATCTGTTAGCAAATTATTTGTATTTGATAGGAATACTTGATATCTAATCATGTGCAAAAAGTTTTTAATAAGTTATACAAAAATGTAGATATAAACGTACAATGTACGCAATTCCTTAACCTTTTGAATAAAATAAACCCAGACGGGTTGACATGCCGTTAAAATCAATTAGACATACAAGCTGACCAATAAAATAATCTTCATTAATGTGTATGAGTTTCTATAGATTTTTAGGAAATTTTGAATACTATTTATTCGACATGTTTGCTGCCCTCTAAAATCTGTGTTTTATAAAAGGTCCCTTAGGTTTTATGGCTGTGACTAATTAACTGATATTTTACGGCACATCAGCTCTCCTGGATTATTTAATGCCAAATCCTGTTTATATATATGGTCACGTGATGGCTCACGGAGACGAGGAGGTGGGAATGATACTCCCCACCCCGTTGAACTAACATTATCTAGCAGTCAAAAAGTGACCGTTAGAAATGAATGTGGGTCACACAGATGTTCGCACCTAAGTGACCTTGGGTCGCCGGACATCGGAAGGGGAAAGAGAAAATGAAGCCAAATGATTGGCGGGGGACCCCAAACGGAAGTGGGGTTCCCTTCCCCTCAACGGAAGTAAATACAAAAAAAGGTAGTTTTTGAGCAAGTCTGGTGGCAGACGGACGATAGCCATTTTACTCCGGGCTAAAGACAAAAAGACTGAGACACGAGGGACTCCAAAATCCTTCAAGCCAACATTAAAAACAGTACAAAGTCTATTAGCCCATGAAAGAAGAGAAATTCTCCAGTGGAACCCCGTCAAAAAAATAAGATAAGTAACTTTGGGACATTTTCCCTTTACACCCAAATTTTGTTACCACTCTCTCTCTCAATTTGAAAAAGGATAAAAGCCAAGAAAAGACATTTATATTCATGGACTATCCTATTATATATTTTTGACACTTTGAACATATATATGTATATAACCGTAGTAAAGAACCTATGTATTTTCATTTTACCATGTGGTCTATGTTATTATTCCATGCTTTCCTTTCAGCTTCTATTCGCCTTACATTATCTTGCTTAGAACTGTCCTATTAATTCCTAAAGTATCACACGGGAAACCGGAGTTGCCGACTGTAGCAATATTAATATTATTACAACTAAGACCTATAGGCCCGTATTCTTCTATTATCTAAGGGGAAGAAGTTTAGCGGCCTGGTGGGTGTGTGATAGTGTGAAATTTTGGACCCCTTTGCCAGCGGTGGCCAGTCTGGCCCTAAATTATTCCCTCACGTAATATGCCAGTTCTTATCTGCCTGAGAAAAGAACTCTGAACAGGACTTATTTCTGTAGGGGATCAAGTGCCAACCTGCCCCGTCTTCACACGTGCGAAAATAAAGTCCCGTTTAGGGATTTTAGTCAATTTCCGCGTCAGCAGACCTAAAATGGTGTCTCGTCCGGAGATATTTTAATCTTTAATTCCCGACCTCATGCAGACCTTTTATGGGGGCTCGTTTCCAGAATGATTATTATTAATAATATTTATTGCTAGTAGTCGTGTGACAATTCCTGCCGTCTAAATCTACCCTGGGAGACCGTGAAAGAAAAAAAGGAATATTGTTGAAACAGTCAAATTACTTGTTGATATAACTGTTTGAAAAAAAAAAAAATGGACAAAATAGAGAACTTTTTAAAAGAACCCTCCATGGAAAAGTTGGAGAGGCTGAGAAAAAGCGAGATAATAAAAATTGGCGAGAAGCTTGAGTTAAATGTTCAGAATTCTATGAGAAGGCATGAACTCGTTATAAAAATAGCAAGACACATGGTCGACGAAAATGTTTTCGAGGAAGCAGTATTAGAAGAGCTACCAACGGAAATGATAAGAATGACTCCAGAAGAAATTGAACTGGAGAAAATTAAAATACAAGCACAAATGGAACTACAGAGAAATAAAATGGAACTGGAGAAAATAAAAATTCAGCAAGAAACAAGGCTGCGAGAAGTCGACTTGGCAATAAGAGGACGCAAAGAAAGCCATAACAGTTTCGAAGTAACGAAGCAAGCGAGGCTAGTCCCAAAATTTGAAGAAGCCAACGTGGACGGATACTTCGCACATTTTGAGCGAACCGCGCTAAATCTTGGATGGCCGAAAGAATGCTGGTCGATGCTACTCCAAACTGTGCTGACAGGAAAAGCACAGAGAGCATATGCAACTCTGCCCACAGAAAATTGCGCCGACTATGATTTGGTGAAAGCAGCGGTTCTTAAAAGCTTCGAATTGGTTCCAGAAGCTTATAGACAGAAATTCCGAACACAGAGAAAAACGGAAAACCAGTCTTATGTGGAATTTCTGAGAGAAAAAGAGAATGCACTGGATAAGTGGTGTGACTCTAAGAGGATAGACGGAGATGCTGAGAAACTCCGGCAGCTAATATTAGCTGAAGAATTTTTAAACTGTGTGCCAGAAGAAGTCAGGGTTCACCTAAGTGAAAGAAAAACTGACGTGACCTATGAAATGGCCGCACTAGCAGACGAATACATCCTCACACACCGAAAAACAAAGGAAAAAACGTTCACGGGAAGTAAAGTGAAATTCAAAGCTGAATTAAGTCCTGAAGGAAGACCTAAGGAAGGAAATAGAAGGACCTTCCAAAGTAGCAGCAGAACAGGGGTCTGCTACAAGTGTGGAAAGGCTGGACACATAGCCATAAGGTGTCAGCTTGGAAAAGGTCCTGAAAGAAACCAGACCCAGCCGAAAAAACCTCAAGGAGCTGTAACAACACCTAGAGGGAACCAATCCTATCGACCCTGGACGAAAAAAGGGATGATAAGAGGCCCACATGGAGGGCCAGTGAAAGTCTCAATTTTACGAGATACCGGAGCATCTCAGTCGTTACTTCTACGAAGTAAATTACCTAAAGGGGTAATAGAAGCAACACGTGAGACTGTGATGATAGAGGGTATCGGCGGAAAGAGGGTAAAAATACCGCTATGTAAAATAACCCTAAAGTCCCAGTGGAAAGATGGACCTATGAAAGTTGGTGTGGTAGATAAACTACCTATGAAAGGAATTTCCCTCATACTGGGAAATGAAGTAAGAACAAAAAAGTGTCACCCGGAAAAGATGGCGAAAATAAGCGCCATAAATGAAGATGAAAAGATGGTGAGAATGAACGCCAAACAGGAAGACAAGATGGCGGCTGAGCCACGTGGGCGGCACAAACGACATAGTCGCTCGCAAAGTGAGAAGGTGGAAAGAAAAGAAGTGAACCTTCCACACCTCAATAAACGGAAAGAGAAAAGGACCAGTCGTCAGAGAAAAGATGAAGGTCCAACGAATATTAGGAATAAATTCCCTAATACTTATCGAGAGGATAAGAGGAAAATAAGAGGACCCTCACAAGTGGCTAAGAAGGAAGAATTTAAGAAGGGCGACGAAGTCCTGCTACTATCATCAAATAAAGGACCCCACTGTGGTGGACGATATATAGGTCCCTACGTAATATCACGGAGGATAGACAAGAGGACATATAGGATTGATACCCACGAGGGAAGGAAGCAGACACAAGTGTGTCATGCAAACAAATTAAAAAGATATGTCCGTCAAGAAGGCCCACCTCGAAAAATTAAGAACTCGGAAATGCCGAATAAATTCGAGGAGAAATTAAGACAGTTGTCTATTTCAGAGAGAGGGGACTTAGAGAAATTGATAAAAAAATACCCAGGTTTATTTCTCTAACGCCCTACGAAAATGTAGTAGCAGAATATTCCCTCATAGTTGTTGAGAGAAAGAAAGAGAGAGAGAGAGAGAGAGAGAGAGAAACTAAAGAAAATGAGGAATTCTCGTCCCCAATGTTGAAATATGAGATGGACGAGAAAGCTGTGCGTCAACAAGTGACGGAGAGGGGAAAGAGAGAAAAGAAAAGGAAGTTTCTTCCCCCAGAGCTTAATAACCAAGCTTATAAAGTCGTCAAAAGTGACGAAAAAAGAAAGAAAGAAAGAAGGGCTTACCTCCTCAAGGTTTGAAATATGATACAGCCAAAAGCCGAGAGAGAAAAAGAAAGAAAGGAAAACGAGATTAAAGAAAAAGAAAAGGGAGAGAGAGAGAGAAAGAAAGAGAAGTGAAATTGTTTTCCCCTATAGTGAAAATTAGGAAGGACAAAAAAAAAAGGAAAAGGAAAGAATTCGTCAAAGCGTGAAGAAGAAAGGGGATGAAAGAAAAGTAAAGTGAGAAAAAAAAAAGTGAAAGAAAAGGAGAAAGAACAGTGAATTGAATTGCCTTTTTTTTGCTATGGTATTTCTATTCATCCCCCTTTCTTCTCTTACGGAAGGAGGTGTCACGTGATGGCTCACGGAGACGAGGAGGTGGGAATGATACTCCCCACCCCGTTGAACTAACATTATCTAGCAGTCAAAAAGTGACCGTTAGAAATGAATGTGGGTCACACAGATGTTCGCACCTAAGTGACCTTGGGTCGCCGGACATCGGAAGGGGAAAGAGAAAATGAAGCCAAATGATTGGCGGGGGACCCCAAACGGAAGTGGGGTTCCCTTCCCCTCAACGGAAGTAAATACAAAAAAAGGTAGTTTTTGAGCAAGTCTGGTGGCAGACGGACGATAGCCATTTTACTCCGGGCTAAAGACAAAAAGACTGAGACACGAGGGACTCCAAAATCCTTCAAGCCAACATTAAAAACAGTACAAAGTCTATTAGCCCATGAAAGAAGAGAAATTCTCCAGTGGAACCCCGTCAAAAAAATAAGATAAGTAACTTTGGGACATTTTCCCTTTACACCCAAATTTTGTTACCACTCTCTCTCTCAATTTGAAAAAGGATAAAAGCCAAGAAAAGACATTTATATTCATGGACTATCCTATTATATATTTTTGACACTTTGAACATATATATGTATATAACCGTAGTAAAGAACCTATGTATTTTCATTTTACCATGTGGTCTATGTTATTATTCCATGCTTTCCTTTCAGCTTCTATTCGCCTTACATTATCTTGCTTAGAACTGTCCTATTAATTCCTAAAGTATCACACGGGAAACCGGAGTTGCCGACTGTAGCAATATTAATATTATTACAACTAAGACCTATAGGCCCGTATTCTTCTATTATCTAAGGGGAAGAAGTTTAGCGGCCTGGTGGGTGTGTGATAGTGTGAAATTTTGGACCCCTTTGCCAGCGGTGGCCAGTCTGGCCCTAAATTATTCCCTCACGTAATATGCCAGTTCTTATCTGCCTGAGAAAAGAACTCTGAACAGGACTTATTTCTGTAGGGGATCAAGTGCCAACCTGCCCCGTCTTCACACGTGCGAAAATAAAGTCCCGTTTAGGGATTTTAATCAATTTCCCCGTCACAATATATATATATATATAATTTGTAAGCGAATAGTTTGCTGGTTACTTTATTTTTAAACGAGCTGTTAGAGCTCAATTGTTTGCACACAGTTTAATGGTTCCAAGTATTTCAATCTAATATTAATAATTCTATTTAATATTCATTATTTGTTTGCACACGGTTAGATTGTTCCAACTCCTTCACATGGGCAGGATGTGACACAAGGTCAGTTTTAAGTGGAATTTGACAGGTTTGAATTTTTTCCTTCCTGGTTGCCTAACAAAGACTAAAGAACCTAGTAGTTACCCATAGCTGAGAGGAGAATGATTGCATTCATACCTTTCCCAGGGGTATTAGCGCTATGTGAAATGCAAAGTCTCGTCGAGGATTTGAACTCATGTCGCTGTGTCCATTTCCTAAGACGATAACCATTACACCACGGCACATGCTTACAAGTATTGCTATATAACACTAATAATTCTATTTAATATTAATCATTTGCTTGCACACAGTTAAATAGTTTCAAGTATTGCTATTTAACATTAATAATTCTATGTATCAAGTATCAACCGAAAAGGGCATCGACACGCGGCTAACGAAGGCATAGACAGCTATCGATAAGCTATCCATCATATGGAAATCAGACCTGACCGATAAAATGAAATGTAGTTTCTTCCAGGCAGCGGTCGTGTCAATACTGCTGTATGGATACACTACTTGGACGCTAACTAAACGGCTGGAGAAGAAGCTAGACGGCAATTACACAAGAATGTTGCGAGCAATATTGAACAAGTCCTGGCGGCAACACCCCACAAAGCATCAACTATACGGCCACCTGCCTCCCATCATGAAAGCTATCCAAGTTAGACGAACCAGACATGCAGGATACTGCTGGAGAAGCAGGGATGAGCTCATAAGTGATGTACTCCTATGGATCCCCACATATGGCCGAGAAAAAGTAGGACGAGCAGCTCGAACATACATACAGCAGCTTTGTGAGGATACGGGATGTAGCCCTGAAGACCTGCCAGAGGCGACGAACGATTGGGAGAAGTGGTAAGAGAGGGTCAGGGATATCCGTGCTAGCGGCACAACATGATGATAATGATGATGATTCCTCCGTAATATAAGTAATTAAAGAACAGTTGTATGGTCTCAAATATCTAATAATAATAATCCTTAGTAAATGATTGAACTGTTCTATTTGATCTATTTATGGGAACCTAATAGGTACTATCAATCCGGGTCCGAATGAACCTGGGAGTAATGATAATGAAGGTGTACTCTTAATTCCCAAGAGCTCCAGGACTGGGGCCTCACCAGCAGACGCAGGACACTCGTTGGGTTTTACCCCTGTGCAGAGATGCAGTCGGTTTATTCTAACCTTTGGGTTTAGAGCAGGATATCGCTCATTGTAGCACATCTCAAATGTTTAATGTTTAATCACCTATGATACCAGTGCATTTGGATACAATTATTTCTATTCTTACTGTCAGGTTTTAAGCGAACACCGCAAGTGGTTTGCTGAAATGACTAAGACACACAAGAAAAGACAAAAGTAATATATATATATATATATATATATATAACAAAACATACTAAAACTCCAGGAACAAAACCAAGTCAAAACTATACCCCAATTCATCCACCAATTCCAACCTGAAACCAAGGCACTTACCAGGAAACTTGAAAGGATCTTAATAAAATTGCATAGACAAAATATGTCTATTATTCAATCAAACACGCTTAAATGAAGGACTGCTACCCAACAACACATATTTTAAAATACACGATCCTGCAGCTCACCATGATACTGACTCTCAAACGTATCGCTGTAGTCTTGTAAAAAGGCAAATTAAATACAATAAAGAAAAAATAAACACCCTAAATACTGAAGCACATAATGTTCGTAACAAATTAAAAAATTCTCTCTCAACTCAGCTACAAGCCGTAGAACACAAACTGTCATACATAATTGAAAAAAATCATTATCAACAAGAACTCAAAATACAAAGAAAACTTTACAACTTCTATACTACTTCCGAAAAACGATGATAAATTCCTAAACCTCTCCGACCACGAACTGACACAACCACAGAAGGATTTCCTCTACTTGGGTCCAATCTTTTATCTTTTTAAAGGATTAAACCATGTACAAAAACAAACTGAAATTGAAATCTTATATCAAAACATACTAAAACTCCAGGAACAAAACCAAGTCAAAACTTAACCCCAATTCATCCACCAATTCCAGCCTAAAACTAAGACACTTATCAGGAAACTAGAAAGGATCTTAAAATTATATAGACAAAATCTGTCTTTATTATTTAATCAAACATGCTAAAATAAAAGACTGCTACCCAACTACACACACACACACACACACACACACACACACATATATATATATATATATATATTCAGTTGAACAGTTTAAAGTAGATTTTGATTCAGCTCATTGTAAAAATAACAATCTTGATCAAAACTTCGGTCTGCGCCAGATCGTTCTGATCGAATATAAATGTCACATCGAGATCAGCCATTACACACAGTCAGGTATTCTGCAATTTATGCGATATCTAGCAACTAGTCTTCATGACCCAGCAATATTTGTCCTATGATAAAGGGCTTTATAAATGCAAAGTAGTAATTGACAAGCCTAGGTCTTGAGCACATGCTTTAGTAACGGCGTCAGTGCTGCCCTCCGAAGAAGTGTTTGGAATGAAAAGGTGGATAGTGACTAAGGAGGATTAGAGGCTGAAAGTAGCAATGATCAAATTTGTATATCATCACCAGGGAAGTACAGATAAAGGAAAAAAAACAACACTGTTATCAAATTTGATTAAATAACGGTATCTACACGTTGTCCTTGCGTGCGCAATATTGCGATGCGACAGGGGCAGCTTATGATGCAAGTAAATTTATTTTTAAATCTTTGTTTATATATATAATAATGAACTTTTCCCTTACAACTGCTGAATATATGGCTACAAGATTTTAGAAGTGTGTAGAAATAACCATCATCTTTCAAACAAGCAAACTGAAACATCGATTCACACACACACACACACACACACACACACATATATATATATATATATATAGTTTCTAGAGTTTAGATAAATGTAATCATAGACTTAATTGTTTTGAGTTTGTTTTATGTATATACCCAACCCTTTTGCTAGGAGCAGAATATGAAATAAGGGCAAATTTTAAGAGAAGTACACTGATTTGAATTCAGCTTTTTCTTTTCTTGTATTGGTTGCTTAACCAAAGCTAAAGAACCCTGTCTGCCAGACTATTTACCTACAGCTGAGGAATAAGAGATGGATTCCTGCCTTTCTCGAAGGTATTAGCATAAAAACCGAAGCGTTAACAGCCTCGTCCAGGATTTGAGCTCTGATCACCGATTCCGTTTCCTATTATTTTAACCGTTATGTTAAACGCGCCTCCATACTTTAATCTCAAGTAGACTTAATACAAAAAAAAAGATGCATGTGTTTGTCTTATGTATAAGTGTGGAAGCATTAGGATTCATTTTAAAGGCCATGGGAAGTGGCACTCGGTAAAAATTTGGGGACCACTGGTCTAAAGCCTCTTATATTTAAATTTACTAGGCTTAGCTTATTTGTACTATGCAAAGCAACAAGTATAGGGGTTTATCTAACCTTACGATGCTGTTATGTGGCACAAGGCTGGTTTAATGTGGGGGATCCATAAAAAGCAAACCTCTCGGAGGTGGTGCCAAAAGTAGCTAGTTCCACCAGTATTCCGCTTTTAGGGCGCATCAATCGCCAGGGAATAAACCCAATCCTTACACCACCCAGTTCAGTTCTGTACAAGGGAAACTAAGTATGAGTGCATTAGAATGATTCGATGTTGCCGAACTCAAATGTCATCGGGGACATCGGAGAGCAAGCGTGATTTGGAAATCACCCCAATGTCGTCGAGTTTAGGTTGAGGAATTGCAAGTGTAATGGAAAGAAGTTAGAAAGTAAACAAAACGTCTCGTACAATAAAGCCAGCGAGTATAAATATAGAGTATATGTTTTCTTTGTTTACTGGCATGTCAACTTTCATGGGTTAATGCCAAAGTCATCTTTGTTGGAATACAGCGGTGATAACATTAAACCCACAGGTGGGGATATAAGAGAGTTTAATATCTTTCTTAATGGTATTAACCCGAAAGTGAACGTAATAGTGCGACTGGTGCTCGAACTCCCTTACTTCGAGGCTGTAGTCCAGCACTTTAGCCATTACACCACGTCCTATTAATATAGATTCTACTTACTAGGGAGAGAGACTCTCAGACTGACTGAGAATGCAGTAAAATGCGTGTTGTTGGGAAGGAGAGGTTTTGAGGGTGTGGGATGCGGGAGGCGGGAGGCCCTACCCAGGAGCTAGAATTTTCGATTGACTAAAAATTTTTTTCGTCCAGACCTGGATATTTGTGGTTCGTGTCCCCAACCAGCCTCTAAAAATATAAACTGTGATACAACTGTTTCTTCCCTACTACAAGGTGACCACTGGTTACGAGAAGGCGATCATCCCAGTACTCGTGCTTTGGGCTCCTAACGCAACATGTTGAATCTAGTGAAGATCGAATTTCATCATCATCATCATATCGTGCTGGCAGCACGGATATCCCTGACCCTCTCTCGCCACTCCTCCCTATTGTTCATCGCCCTAGGCAGGTCTTCAGGACAACAACCTGTATCCTCACATAGCTGCTGAATGTACGTTCGTGCTGGTCGTCCTGCTTTTGCGCGGCCATGTGTGGGGATCCATAAGAGTACATCTCTTATGAGTTCATCTCTGCTTCTCCAGCAATGTCCTGCATGTCTGGTTCGCCTAACTTGAATAGTTTTCGTGATAGGAGGCAGGTGGCCGTACAGTTGGTGTCTTGTGGGGTGTTGCTGCCAGGACTTGTTCAGGATTGCACGCAGCATTCTTGTGTAATTGCCATCTAGTTTCTTCTCCAGCCGTTTTGTTAGCGTCCATGTAGTGCATCCATATAGCAGTATCGATGTGACCGCTGCCTGGAAGAAACTGCGTTTCATTTTATCGGTTAGGTCTGATTTCCATATAGTCGATAGCCTATTGATAGCTGTCCATGCTTTCGTTAACCTCGTTTCGATGTCCTTTTCGGTTGATTCGACGCTGCTTCCTAGGTACGTGAATTTGTCTACTAGTTTAAGTGGGGTTCCTTTTAGAGTGGAGATGTCCCCCGTTTGGTTATAGCACATATATTCCGTTTTGTGTGCATTAACATGGAGGCCTATGCTTGCTGCTGCTCGTTCCAAACTATGCAGAAGTGTTTCGGCTTGGTCAGGTGTATTTGCCAGTATCGCTATGTCATCGGCGTAGTCGGCGTCGGTAATTGTTGTTGCGCGGTATCTTCTGCTTCTTTTCTTCGTCAGTTCGAAGCCATTCTCTTTGATTTTGTCAATCGATGTTCTAAGTACGTAGTCTAGACAAATGATAAAGAGATACGGAGCCAGCGTGTCCCCTTGTAGTACTCCTGCTACAATGTCGAAGTATTCTGTGTCTCCATCTGGTGATCGTACTTTTACTTTAGTGTTTCTATAGAGAATCGTTATTGCCGCTACGGTTTCTTTAGGTATGCCGTACGCTAGTAGGATTTGTTCCATCTTTCCTCTGTGAATGGAGTCGAAAGCCTTGGTAAAGTCGACAAATATTAATGTCGCTTGTAGGTTCTTTGCCCGTACACCTTCAAGGATTCTGCGGATGGTTAATATTTGTGAGGTCGTGGATCTATTTCTTCGGAAGCCATTTTGGTTTTTTCTAAGTATGTTGTCGATTTTGGGTTCTATTCGGTTTCGTAGTAGGGCATTGTAGATTTTGGCAGCTATGGATGTAAGTGTTATGCCTCGGTAGTTTTTGGCTAATCCGAGGTCCCCCATTTTAGGGAAGGGGAGTATGCATCCCTTCGTCCATCTATCTATCGGATTTTGATTGTATACTGCGTTGCAGTGTCGGAGCAGTATGTCGTCGAATTGTCTGGTCTTCCATACTTCCGGGGGAATTTCGTCCAGCCCTGCAGCTTTCCTATTTTTAATTTTTCTGAGAACCGAGTCGAGTTCTTCTTGTGTGAACGGTCCAAGTTTAATGTCTAATTGTTTTAGATCGAATTTACTCAAATGATTAATTGACTGATTTTAACAGTATGTCAACTCACTTAGAGTTATTCTATGCATAGAAGTTTAGAAATCGTGTTCATGTTTTTCATTGACTTTTTACAGGTGGATTTCAAAATAGGGTGTACACCTTTGTCTTTAGGTAAACAAGGGACAGCAGAAATGCCACGCGAATTGCGTAGGAAGCGTGCGTTGGGGTTCGAAAAATATATAAAGACGGAAGTTTTCAACTCCGAGCAGAGAGCTGTCAGTCAGCATTAAGCAGTGAGCGGTCAGGCCGTTTTTGGCGCTAGTCAGAGTGGAGAAGCGGTTTGTAAGGCGACCCTGTATCAGTCTCTCGTAAAAGAAGCAATAAGAAGCAAAGCTAACTGGAGATATATCTCCACCTGGTGTAAATCTGAAGATATCTTATCTTAGCGGTTCCCTCTCTATTCGACTGACTCTCTCTTTCTCTTTCTCTCTCTCTCTCTCTCTCTCTCAATCATTTCGACCTTTCGTAAATAAAAAGAGAGAGTATATTTTTATCTACAAGTGTTATTGTTCCCTCATTCCGGTTATATAACATTCATTGTACATTCATAGTCACACTTTTTGTGTACTTGTTTCTTAACGGTTTTCTACACACACTTATATGATATCAGTTATTCCTATTCGGTACAAATAATTTACACACACTTATACAGTTTAAAGTATTCTTATCTAATATCTTGTCCTGTCGATTGGGGCTGTAGAATAAACCGACTGCTTCTCTGCAGAGGGGTAAGACCCCCCCCCAACGAGTGTCCTGCATATGACACAAAAACAAACTGATGATGAGATTCCAGTAATGCTGAAGCTTTGGGGAATACGGAGTACTCCTTCATTACCATTGCTCCCAGGTCCACTCTGGCCCAGAGTGGTAGCATCTGACAGGGTCCTACCGGTGGGTCAAATAGAACTAAACTGTGTACTTAAGCTAAATTGAATTGTTTGAAATAGAACTGTTTTGACATTTAACTGTGTACTGATGCTAAACTGAATTGTTTGAAATAGAACTGTTTTTGATATTGAAACTGCGTACTTATGCTAAACTGAATTGTTTGAAATAGAACTATTTTGACATTCAACTGTGTATAAACACAAAACTATACTGATACTTAACTGGATTGTTTGGAATTTAGTTCGGCGTTAAATGACCAGAAAAGGTTGATACGCCGTAAAACAAAACAACTAACCACCCAACTTTATCTAATATTTATAATCATATGGTTTCAAGTATTTATTTGTGTCTAATAATAGTCATTTTTAGCACACGGTTATATGGTTTCAAGCAATAATATACCGGTGGTAGTCCCTGTGGTGTGTTAACGAACGTGCTTGACTGCGATACCAGTCACGGTATTCAATTCACTTTCGGACTAATATCTTTGGGAAAGGTATGAGCCCCCTTATCCTCTTAGCTATGGGTAAGGATGGCTTTGGTAACACTTGAAAGTTGATATGTCATTAAAAACAAAGAAATCAAGCCTAATAATCCTTAGTAAACTATTATAGCTTCAAGTAACTATTCTTAATTCAAATACTCTACAGTTATTTGATATCAAATATGAATAATTTTTAAACAGATCTATTTGACCCTATGAGACCCTCAGAAATACTACCATTCTGGATCACAGTGAACTTGGGAGCAATGGCAATGAAGGGGTATTCTACATTCCACAGATCTCCAGAACTGGAGCCTCACCATAAAATGCAGTTCAGTGTCATACCAGGACTCACCTTTTTAGTGTGTGTGTGTGGGGGGTCTTTCCTCTCTGTAGAGATACACAAGCCTCAGCGTCAAATGTAAGCAAATTATTTGTATTAGATAGGAATACTTAATATCATGTAACTTTATGCAAAAACTGTAAATATAAATGTACAATGAACGCACTTCCCTAACCTTATACATAAAATAACCTTGAACGGATTGACATACCTATAAAATCAATCAATCATTTGAACCCCAGTCTTCAATTTCGCTCATGAACCCTTCATCCAGCTATCAATCCCCACCCGAATTCAGGAAATGCCACCAGAACCCACCCATCCCCATTACCATCAGTATAATGTTTTATAATAACAAAAAAGAAGTGTAGAGAATCCATCCTTTTCCTGCCAAAGAGTCCTGCTATGTGAGGCGAAAGGTCATTTCCGCTGTCTACTAAATAGTACTGCGAGGCGGCATGTTCAAATTGATATATAACACGAGTGCCCCAAAATCAAAGTCTTTTTCGACCTATTCAGTGCCTTGAAATAGACCTGAAACAGACTCCTGTCCGAACAAACAGAAGGCTGCGCACCCAACAACCTCGTGCAGTATTGCACAAGAATAACAATTCTTAAACATGTAAGTCTTCTTTCAAAACTTTTTTTTTTTACGCATATATATTAAGGACTCAACAATTTATGGGAACCCAAATTCAAAACCTTTTTAAATAGATATGGATATGTGTTGAATATTGATAATAATAATAATAATAATAATGATACGGTTTGAACAAGGAGGCCGCGCCTGGGGTAATACGGGAGTGAATGTGATCATCTCAAATAGATAAATATTGCAATACTAAGTAACACCACAGCTAAGCTCGCTTGCCTTTGTTCAAACATTATTATTATTATTATTCAACACATATCCATATCTATTTAAAAAGGTTTTGAATTTAGGGTCCCATAAGACTCCCCCGCCAAAGGCGGAGCCGTCTCAAAAATAGTAATTTTTTTAATTAAAAAATCTTCCGCAGTAAAAACACCTGAAGAAATTCCATCCAGACTTACTCGATCTCGGAGAAAAGTAACATTTCACAAAAAAAAAAAATGAATATTACTATTTTTGAGACGGCTCCGCCTTTGGCGGGGGAGTCTTATGGGACCCTAAATTCAAAACCTTTTTAAATAGATATGGATATGTGTTGAATAATAATAATAATAATGATAATGTTTGAACAAAGGCAAGCGAGCTTAGCTGTGGTGTTACTTAGTATTGCAATATTTATCTATTTGAGATGATCACATTCACTCCCGTATTACCCTAGGCGCGGTCTCCTTGTTCAAACCGTATCATTTTTATTATTATTATCAATATTCAACACATATCCATATCTATTTAAAAAGGTTTTGAATTTAGGGTCCCATAAGACTCCCCCGCCAAAGGTGGAGCCGTCTCAAAAATAGTAATATTCATTTTTTTTTTTGTGAAATGTTACTTTTCTTCGAGATCGAGTAAGTCTGGATGGGATTTCTTTAGGTGTTTTTACTGCGGAAGATTTTTTAATTAAAGTTTCTGTTGTTCCTAGTGATAAGTTTAGGGGCTCATTTATTTTATTTTGTGATTGAGATTTTTCAGTTGTAGAAAGATTTTTAATGTATTATATACAGGTTTAAGGCGATCGATGGATATATTTTCTGAATGTCCTGAAGGTAGTTGAATTCGGAAATATTTTTCATTTCGGTATATGACTTTGAAAGGGCAATAATATGGTGCTTCCAGTGGACGTCTAACTCGATCGACTCTTATCCAGACATGAGTGCAATTTTTCAAGTCGTTTGGGATGAATGGTTTAGTAGTTGTGTGTAATCTACCTTCGGATAGAACTAAGGAGATTCATTTCTTTTGCTAATTTTTGTATGTCACTACTTGAGAATGACTGTTCTGATGTAAACGATATAATAGGTTGTGGCAGAAGGAAATGAGTACCGGTCACTGCGATAGCTGGAGAGACACCGTCTTCGTTGGGAATATTTTTCATTCCGAGTAATACGATAGGTAAGGCATCGAACCAATTTTGTTTACGAGACATTATTGATGTTTTGAGAGTTCTGTGTTGACGTTCAATAATTCCATTTGCTTGAGGGTGGTAAGAAGTAGTTCTAAGGCGATAGAAACCAATCAATTTTGTTAATTCCTGGAAAAGTTCATTTTCAAATTGAGAACCACGATCGGTTACCACACCGAATCTAGTAATCCAAGAGTTAAGAAATGTTATAGCTATAGTTGAAGCGGTAATATCAGTCATAGGTGTCGCTTCAATCCAACGAGCGGTTCGGTCAATATATGTAAGGATATATCTGAATTTGCTTGGGTAGGTTTTATTTCTTGGTTTTGCAGGAGGCAATGGTCCAACAATATCCATATGTACCGTTTAAAAACGACCTGACGGAAGGTTAAATGGTGTAATTGGAGCTTTGGTGTGACGGTGGACTTTGTTTTCCTGACAACTTAGGCATTCTTTTGTCCAAGTGCGTATTTGTTTATTCATCCCTGACCAGAAGTGGCGTGATTTAAATAATTTTAGTGTAGCACTGTACCCAGGGTGGGATAAACCATGAAACGTGTCGAAAATGGGTTTACGAGCATCTTTAGGCACAAAAGGTCTCGGGTGAAAAGTTGAAGTGTAACAGTAGAGTTGAAGATCATCCAGGGGATAAGATTGAGGTTTCTCTTTGTAATCCTTAATTTCTACATCATTTTGCTGTTGCTTAGCTATTTCAAGTAAATCAAAAATATCTACCATGACTGTATTTGTTGGTCTTGATAGGCAGTCGGCAACTATATTTTCATTTTGTTCAAACCTTATTATTATTATTATTCAACACATATCCATATCTATTTAAGTAAGTAAGTAAAAAGTAAAGTTGGCGACCATAGTCGAGGGTGACCCGAAGGCACCTTTTTCGATAGCTACTACACCAAGGTGTAGGGGAGGACGCTACTCCTTTCCCAGGATTTCTCCACTTTACCCTTGATCCGTACCTTATAATGCTGAGTGTTAAGCAAGGAGGCATCAAGTACCATTTTTAAAGTCTTTGGTATGACTCGACCTGGGATTGAACCCAGGTCTCCCGGGCCATTGGAGAACACTCTAACCATTACACCCATGTCCGGTACAATATCTATTTAAAAAGGTTTTGAATTTGGGATCTCATAAACTCATAGTAAAGACTCTATCAAATACATTAGGACATTTTTTTCTATACACTCTTTAATTGCTTTTAATTACCTTTTTATTCAATTACTTTCTTAGTATTTCATGTCATTAACTTCCATTTGTATTCATACTATGAAGTTTGCTCAAACAATGAAATGTTAATTTGTTGTGAATTTTTCTATGTATCTCACGCGAAGGTATAAATAAACTACACTAGGCAATTGAAGAAAATAAAACACTATTTTAAAAACCCCTTTTAGGTACGTCCCGGGTTTCTTTTGAGTCCCCAAAGAATGCTGCAAGTTAATAGTCCTTATATTTTTCCTTGTTAAAAAATATCTTCCTGGCCTGTTAACATTTTGATTTTTCTCTGATAAAAAATCCTTTTTAGATTTGACCTTTGTGACAACAAACAGTAAACATTCTTCCAGACAAAATGTACAAAGTTTATTGTGCAGTTTTAGTAAACAAGAAAAACTGAAAAAAATATTTTACTATATTGCCTGCACAAAATTTAAAAGTTGAATTTACGCCTCGCTTAAACAAAGATTACTAAGCAGAAAATAAAAGAACTGTTAGAATAAAACTAATTTCGATGGTTGCTTTAGAGTAAATAAAACCCTAGTAACATTCATATTTCTGAAATGTTACAGATTGAAAAATGTGGCCTATTTCAAGCGTTCCCTAACGTGACTTGGTAATTGAGAAGAGCAGACGTCACTATATCAGTTTAGTCACGTACGTTTTTAGGCCACTTCTTTCTACTTGTTAGTCATACTGCGTAGAGTAATGGATAGTGTGTTAGGTTTGGTTTGGTTTGCTTCTATTTTATGGCATATTAACTCTTGTGGGTAATTTAATACCAATCTTGTTTATACATCAGATTTTTTAGCGAATAGTTTGGAGGTTAGGTTATTTGGTCGGGTTTTATGGCATATTAACCCATGTTGGTTATTCAATACCAAATTCTGTTATATGTATGATTTATAAACGAATAGTTTGTAGGTAGCATTTTAAAAAAAAGCCAGAGGTCATTTGTTTGCACACAGTTAAATGGTTTCAAGTATTGCTAACATTAATTGTTCTATTTAGACACATTTAAATAATTTCAATCATTGCTATTTAATACTAATTATTCAATTTAATATTAATCATTTATTTGTTCTCAGTTAAATGGTTTCAAGAATAATAAATGATTAAACAATTGTATTTGACTTTTTAATGGAACACCAACAGGAACTACCGCTTCGAGTCAGAGTGTACCAGGGAATCATGGCAATAAAGGGGTATTCCATATTTCCCTAAGCTCTAGGACTGGAGCCTCACCATCAGATAGTTTAGTGTTATATCCAGAACATTCGTTGTGGGGGATGTTACCCCTCTGCAGAGATGCTATTGGTGTATTCTACAGTCCCAGCTGACAGGGCTGAGTGAGTTATGCTAGTAGATTATTATTATTAGTGAGTTCGATTCTCTCTAGGCACCCCATAATTTTGGTTTTGTACCAAGCTAAGCTTAATAAACGACTACTTCTTTCAGGTTATTTCAGACTAGCTGAAATACCTATCTATGTCGGGTAAGAGCTTATTTTACAATCTTTGTTTTCAATTAAAAACAAACGCCAAACGCTTACAATAAAACTGGGGTGGCCCTTGATTCCAATCTGCGCAGCACTTCAACCAACTTTCAAATTTTTTCTTGGCCTTTTAATGTTGACTTTTAAGAAGTACCGTTACAACTGCAGATGGAACTCATTGATCTTCAGTGTTCAGAAAATTTCAAGTCCAAGTTTCATGCTTGGCATATCCTTGATTTCTATAAGAACCACATGCTTCTATCAGGACAATTCCTAAACTTCACCGCCCACACTCAACAAGTAGTGAGCATATTTGGCACAACATATTGCTGTGAACAGTTGTTCTCCAAAATGAAGTACGCCAAGAATATACAGTTTGCAACTGTCAAATCATCACTTATCTGATATGCTCCTTCTGTCAAACTTTTCATTTAACTCTGATATTACATCTTCTCGTGATTCCAAACATCAGATGTCTCATTAATAAATTATTACCGTGTGAATTTAGCTGGTGGAGGGAGTCTGTCCTTTTAAGATTGCGGCTCCTGACCCGTCTTAGATAAGCGTTTTTTTTTTCCCTCGGACTAAAAAGGTTAGTTAATTCTGCTATGAAAGTTAAATCTACATAACAGAAAAAATATCAATTATATTTTTTACTATCTCATGACAGTTAACCCTAACAAACAATGCAATGGATCTATTTTACCTTCTCAGGTTGAAGAGCTACCTATAAACGCAAATATTGATGTTTAATTAAATGCAAATGATTATTTTCGTATATCCAGAATATCGTTATTTTTTTAATGTCGAAATTTAAATGCTGTATGGATTGTTGCATATTACAGCAAAATGGCTTCCCGCAGATTATTGTTAGAGACCACTTTTCAATAAGCCTCCCCCTTTCCCTGTGATTTTTTTAATATTAAAACCTTCACCTTGAATAAGCATAACCAACATTTGTGTCTCAACATCAAACCATTTGTATCGTCTATGAAGGATAGACAATCAAACTCTTCTCAATTATTGATATAGATTTTAGTGTGTACATTTGTTAATTATCACTGTTCTCTGACAAGAAAAATAACAGGTTCAAAATTTTAGCTGTTCTGTCAAAGGAGAACTGTGATCTGGGACACTGGGCAAAAGGGTTATTGGTCTTTTAACTCGTACTATAGGTTGTTGGATACTAAGAATGATATTTAGCCGAGTCTATACAAAGGACAAACATTAACATTAGAATACTTCCCTAACTTTTTAGCTGGGTCGTCTGGCATTCGTGCCGGATGGGGTGTCCAATATCAGTGTCGGATTCGAGGCCGTATGGCTCCCAGTTTTGGCTGGGCCACCTTCGTGTGATAGCTCAGGATAGCACTAAACCACTCAGGCCTAGTTTAAGCAATGAACAGGCACACGTGCCGGACTCATATAATATATTAAGGAAGTCCAAGTCCAGCAGGTTCATCTGGCTTAATTTGCACTAAGTGAGCCGATGACAAGCATAAGTCTAGCAGGGCACGAGTCTCATACTCGACCTTCTCCTCTCCTAAACCCTCACTTTAAAAAAGACCCTAAGTCAAGTCCTGTTTGGTGGGCAGCAAAGACAAATATCATTAACATTTGTATACTCATGATATACTAACACTGAATACGAAAGAAAGAAAAACAAAATAAATTCATTTGTACGTAGAAGAGCATTTAACTTTTTATATACATAATATAGATACCAGCAGTATTAAGAAGAAAGAATACAAAGATTATTCACACAGCTAGAAAAATACTCATATTGTTCCATGAACAAGCCGTATATAAAAGGGCTTGAAAAATGTAAAAGGGAGAATAAAATAGCTACGCGTTGCCTTACGGTTCTTTACATATCTCTCCTGTCCAAAGAAAAGAGGCAAAACAAATCTGGAAAATGTTTCTGAACAGTGGCAGTCCGGGAAAGAAACGTTTAAGAGTTGGCCATTCAACACAATGGGAGGGAAAACAAATGTTTTTTATTTGATTCCGAACTGTTATGGTCCACTTCGAACTCATAAAGTATAAGTTCTCGAATTAGACAATGCTGCACGTTCATCTGAGCAGCTTTTAAATCACTTACAAAGAAGTAATGCACAACATGTCAGCACACCAACTAGCATAACACTACCAACTACATCGGTTACCTGCCACAGCTTAAACAGATTCGTTCACGTGACATGTGCAGAAAATTAGCACATGCAAAAATATTGCAAAACTTTTGACTTGTCCTAGTACACATACGTATCTATTTAAAGTAACAGGAAAAGTTGACTCATGTATTGTATATTGTTCTAGGAAACGGAAGTATCGTTTCAGCCATGTTTGACTGATTGTAATAAAAAGGCGGAAGTGGGTATTCCACTAGCTCAGCTCAACTAGATTGTATTGTTGTTATCCAGGGTATTTGCTAAAGTAAACTGGAACACGTAACTATTTAAAGTAACTAGTAAATTTGATGTAAACGTGGACTTTTTTTTACCGTTGCTTACTTTTTACATCATCTATGTGTATATGCAGTGAAATATTTCATTGAAATCAAAACAAATAGCCAACATCTGTTATGTGTAAATATATTGATTTCTGATTTCATTTAAGGTTTGTGGATCCGTCGGTTTGCTTGGAAGACCGTTCTAGAAAACTCTGAATTCCAAACCTGAGAAATGTTATACAGGAGACTCTGTGGCATATTGGTGAACCATTCTTTTATTATCAGGAATGTGTTTGTTTCAACACAAAACTTCACCACGATAAACAAATTACCTGTGTAGGTAATCCAACAAATCTAATCTTTAACCGAGCTGTTGGGCCTTCATACGTCAAGTTTGAATAGTGTAAACACTAATTTCCAAACGGAAATCTATTTGACCTCTAAATCTATTTGACCTCTAATTGCGATCCAAACAAATATCATCACTTCGAGTCAGAGTGGACATGAGAGTAATGGCAACGGAGGGGTACTTAACATGTACTGGAGCCTCACCACGGGAGGCAATTTAGTGGCTGACATGGTCGCTCAAAAAGTTCAAAGCCTCACCCAGAAAGAAGATTATGTTTAAACATTTTTGTTGTTGCAAAACACTTCTTATAAAACCAGAAAACTAATTCAGATTTTCTATTTATTTTTTGAACGACCCTTGTGTGTATATATATATATATATATATATAATGTAAATGAAAGAAAGCTCAAACGCGGATAAAGTGCCATTATAAATTTATTTCGACGAAGAATATTATTTTTACCTCTTCAGATGACTTACACGCTTCTTCTGGGGATGAAAAAAAATCACACCAAAAGAAGCGAGTATATTGTCAAATAACATTTTTTGTCGGAATATATTTATAATGATACTTTAACCGTGGTAGAGTTTTCTTCCAGTTACATTATATACGATCTGTATGTGAGTTTTCTTATATACGTCCTGAAAGACATATAATAATAGCCATACATCGAGCATTCTCATCGATTTATATGAAATCCGTCATATATTCTATATACAAATATTCCATAGCCATAGTCTTTGGACACCAAATGGATATATATATATATATATATATATATATATATATAATTCAGTCCAGATAAACCGGAGTCGGGAATAATTCCGTCAAGACAAATTCATTCCACTAGAACATTTAGAATTTTCCTGGTAAAGAGCTCAATGTGACTAACATCACAGAGCAATATTTTCTTTAAGAAAAACAAAATCCTGGTAATAAATTAATTTATCCATTGGATCTGAAGAAGTCCTGTTTTCTTTTGGTGTTATTGATATTTATCAATACCCATAACAGGATGGAAATAAATTTATAATCCTAATGCGACCGATTTTGTTTTTCTTAAAGAAACACACACACACACACACACACACACACATATATATATATATATATATATATATATATATATAAATGATTCGTGTTACCGGATTTTATTACTAGTGTTCTACTATTTTTACAACGGAGGCACCTCGCGTGGTGTCCTCGTTAACAACCTAGGCTTGAAGTTCATTGTTAGGTGTAAGTTCAATTCTCATTTGGTTTTCTTTTCTCCTAGCATTGTCCCGAAATAAGCCAACTATTGTAAATAACCACTTTTATCACAGTGGTTTGTAGAGTTAAATTAATTGATTTTTATCGATTTTATTTTCATTGAATTATAAACTCAGGTTTTATCTATATCATAACGGTGAGAAAATGGTTGACCAATTTTTTTCATACAGAGTCATGAAATTTTTCATTCATGAAAGATAATCAAGTAGTTTTAAAGGTTTTTGTCGAGATAACAAAACGACTCGAGAAATGAACATGCATCGCCATGTCTGTCTCTGTCTCTCTATCTCTGTCACTCACACACACACACACACACACACACACACACACACACACACAAATATATATATATAATGTCATTGTTTATCATTTCATTATTCGCTCCCTTGAAGATAGCTCCAGTTGAAGATAAAAGTATTTAAGAAATATACGGCCCCTTCCTGAATTCATAGCATTCAAATGTCAAACGAATCATGCGAACACTTGACTGGATCAAAGATAGAATAAGTTAACACCAATTTATCTGTCCTATTTAATCAAAACATGTTTAAAAGAGAAAATACTGCCCCCCTCTCTCTCTCTCTCTCTCTCTCTCTCTCTCTCTCTCTCTCTCTCTGTATATATATGTGTGTGCACTTAGATTCATCAATAATATTGAAACTATATGACGAAAAAAGCTTTTATTATTGCACAACAAATATTTATTTTTCAGTACAATCTCCTTCCTTGTCAATACACCTTATTTAGAAATTAATATTGATTCCATAAATCGAACATCATACACTAAAAATCTTATATCAAAATTCAGCTAATAACTACAGACGTTTTGGTCCATAATTATATGTATTTGCGTAATTTTTATTCTTAGATTTTTTATGCAGAGTTGTTTTCAGAAATGTTTTCTTTTTAATCAGTTGACCTTTAAAATTGTTTTGACTTGGAAGTAAATATATGGATTTAAAAAAAAATTAAATGATCTTAAAATGCATACAATGCCAAGCAGTTGACACTTATAATCATGAACTATATTGATCATTCAATGAAGCCTCATCTTTTAAGAATCTAAAAAATAATAATAATAAAGGGGATAATTTTGGCCAACCAAGTTAAGGTATTAGTAGTCAACTGAGCTTCTTCAAAAAGACTGTTAAGAAACTAAACGGAGTGGTCTCCCTTGTCACAGTGTTTGAAAAACTCTTCCACGTCTTGAATTCTTTTAGGTCACGTGACAAGGTGAACCGGGAAATCCGCCTCTTTCACGAACAGGACTTGAGAAGAGCATACGTGGTTGTTCGCTCCTCTGCGACGAGCTCATGGGACCTCCCTCCTTTATATTCCAGATCTGAGAAGTGTAAGTAGTTTCCACCTTTTTGCGGTATGGACTTTTCTGTTTGTTCCTTGAACGCTTGTGACTCCTATATAGTCTAGGGAGGGAACTGAGTTCCCTATTCGTATTAAATGTCTTATTATATTAATTGATTTGTTCTGTTTCCTCCCGAATATTCTGTATTAGCTTACTCTTTTTGGGATAACCCAATGCATTATGAGAAATGGGGTGTTATCCGCGAGTCAACACCTCTTATAAGACCACCGTTAATAAATTTCTAATGTCGCTACTTTCGACTTTTGAAGAAACTATGAAAAAAAAGCCGAATTCATACAAAATGTGAATGCTTGTCTTTAATATATGCAAACATTTCTTGTATTGGTTCGGTTTGGTTTCTTTGTTTAATGGCACATCAACCTTCGTGGATTATTTTATGCCAAAGCCAACCTTATAGAAGGACAGTTGTAGTACTATTTAATTCATAGCTGGGGGGGATAAGGGTGTTCATACTTTTCCCTAAGGTATTAGTCCAAAAGTGAACACAATAGCGTGACTGGAGTTTGAACTCGCTTACTACGATGTCGTAGTCCGGCACTTTAGCCACTGCGCCACGGACATTCCACCTCAAACATTTTCTTGGGGTCCCAGTAAACTGATGAAACTGATTTGGTTATTCGTATGTTTACTATCAAGAATTAAATGTTTTTTTAAAAAGTTTTGCTGCCTCATTGTAGAAAATCCCAGGCGACTCATTTAGGCAATTTAAAAATCTAATATGCATTATTAATTCGTTATATTATTTCCTATGATGAATCATGTACTCACAAATTGGGGCTTGTTCAGAAAAGCCCACCACGACTTTATATTGATCCTGTCGTACGTATATACCTAATTTATCCGCCATGAACGAGATGTGATACAAGGTCAATTTTTAAGCGGAGTATAACTAGTCTGAATTTAGATTTCTTCCTGCTCTACTGGTTATCTAACCAAAGCTAAAGAACCCAGAATGCACTACTATTTACATAAAGCTACAGGAAACGAGATGGATTAATGCCTTTCTCAAGGGCGTTAACGTAGTGAAACGCAAAAGGCCTTATCCGGGATTTGAACTCGGGCCACCGACTCCATTTCCTAAGACGATAACCGTTACACTAAGTATAATTCGGCCAAAATGATCAAAGAAGTATATAAAAATGTAATGGATACCTTCACCTTCTTGATAAGTTTCTGTCATTTGATTAGTTTGCTTAACAGTTCCAATTAGATCGCAAAATGACGTCATAACTTGGTACAGAAATATAGCCAATGGTTGAACTGTAATTGGTTTAAAATATAATGCTGAAACTTAACTATTCAGAAAAAATTGAAAAAGCAAATCATTGAAACTTACTCTCATTTGGATGGGGAATAGAAGTATTAAATTTCAATACATTTTTTTTAATTATCGTAGAAATAACGGGAATTTTCATGGTTGGGCTATTCTTGACAAATATCCAGGAATTTATTATCTAAAAAAATTGAATCCTGTGTTGATTTTCAGTGATCTAAAAGACCACGTGGTGTAATGGTTTGCAAGTTTGAGTATCAGAGCATTGTTAATGAGTTCGATTCTATTTTGGTACCCATATTTATGACCTTGCGCTATGACTAGGCTAAGCTTAGTAAATGAATAAAAGACTGAAAACTCTCTCTCTCTCTCTCTCTCTCTCTCTCTCTCTTTTGTGTGCGTATATTTCTACGGTAGTTCTAAATTTAGAAAACGTACCGTTGCGGTACAGTTTTATTTAATTTGTTGTTGTTGTTGTTGTTTGGGTGCTGTGCGTGTGCGCTCATCAGTATAGTTGATACAATTAAGAGTTAAGGGCTGAGGCTAAAGATATTCTCAATTTTCCAATATTGGTGGATGTTAAGGATGCAGGATCTCAATGAAAGTGGAGGGTCGATTATAATAACCTTGAGAAACCAATAGAGATCCCCGGCACCTTGATGGAATTAAACTTCTTTCTTTTTTTTCTTTTTTTCATTCTTCTTCACAAAGTCCTATAATGAGAAATACAGACATTTGGTTGTTTTGTTTGTAGAATAAGAAGCTATGGTACCAGTATAATTTGAACCTTAAAACTATGAAAAATAACAAAAATTAAGGACGTGATCGCGAAGCACCGAAAGTAGAAAATCCGCAGAGGCGGACACGTCGCAATGTTTACAGATAACATGTGGACCCATGCAATTGCTGAGTGGTAGATGAGAGATGGGAAATGGCTACCAACATGACAATGGGAAGATAAAATTGTCTAGCTATTCGGGCCAATATAGAAAAGAAAGATGAGATCAAAAACGGGATGGAAACGCAGATGAACAAAAGTAATACGATAAACAGGAATAATACTTCTTTGTAATGACTTTTTAGATTTTTTAATTGTTATCTGCAAGTCTCAACTTTAGGTCGTCCGTCAAGAGAATGTTTCTTTTTTGTTTTTAATAATTTAGGGAGAATTGTATTGTAATGGATTTAAGTCATATTGTTTTAACCGAAAACAGAGTTTAAAAAATATGTATCTAAGAATAGACCCAATTCAGACGAAGAGACATCAGATCCTGATTCAAAAATTTCACAGACAACCTGACTTTTTAGGGATAGGATTTAATCAATAGAATTAGAGAAAATAAAATTTAGCTTCAGCAACAACTTAGATTTCTAGGGCTATATAAAAAGAGAAGCGAGAGTTTGAAGTGAATTAGAATTATGAGAGAGAAGTCAAAGCACACTCAGAAAAAAAGAATTTATCCGACTAATAGAGCCCAAAGTCTTCAGAAGCATAAAAAAAGGCTCCACCAAAAGAAAAAAAGACAAAATATTCCAGAGAGTAATTTCCTTTTCTTCATCTGCAAGCACCTATACCCTCAAAGAAATTACTTCTAATGCTACTAAAATAATTGCAAACTAAGGACTCTCTCTCTCTCTCTCTCTCTCTCTCTCTCTCTCTCTCTCTCTCTCTCTCTCTCTCTCTCTCCATAACACACATAACAAAGAAATAAAAGTCACTGTTTTTATTTGTTTCCAGTATTTCTGTGTTCTTGATATTTCTTGTTTGTCGAAATCTTTTTGCTCATTTCATTTCCGAGGCCAAGTTACTACTACTCACCTCACGCAAGCAACAGTATCGTTGTATGTACCTCTCTTTTACTTGCAGTGGTTGATTTTAATCTTAGTTATAATGAGGGTGCTTTTTTAAGCAATGTTGGAAATTTATGTTTCATTTAAAAAAAAAATGAATGCAAAAGTTCCACAACAGTGGAGATGTGTGTGTGTGTGTGTTCATGAAATTTTTTTTAAGTCATTATAACAGGAAGCACTCACCTGTGACTGTTTAACAAAAGAAAAGATGAAATCCACTCTTGTTTTGCTGCAAATCTGCTATGAATCGCAACCGTGCAATGAGTTTTATATCGCCAATGACGTCATATCTTAATATAACACGAGGACAAGTTTTACATTGTCAAAACCAGATACTTGAAGTACTTTATTTATTTATATGTTATATAAAAACGAATTCCGATAATTTTTATAGTTTTAAGTTGGTGTAGAATTACCTTTGAATTATATTTGATTTTTCTATTCTTTATTTTTCTATTTTCTATTTATCCATTTTATTTATTTTTTCACAATCTCCTTTTTTGGCGGGGGTATTTGGACCAGGTTGCTTATTATCTTCTTGACCTTTTAAAACTCTTGATACCAAACACCAAACATACCTGATACATAATGTATAATTACCACTACTAATATATATATATATATATATATATATATGTGTGTGTGTGTGTGTGTGTGTATGTGTGAGTCACTCAATAAGGTTAATTTTACAATAAAATGACTCATTTCACTCAGGAAATAGTTTTCAATATAATCTCTGTTTTTTAAAGCCTATTTTTCCTATTGGAAAACAAGCTTTTGTATTCCTTTAGCATGGAAATCTTGTTGTATAGCCGTGATACAACGATACGTATACATATACATACGGAACATAATCAAACATAATGACGAACTTCAATGAACGAACGAACACACTTCTTTATAAAAATATACCACTCACAGCACTTTATTCTCGAAAGGGTTGATGTTGGTTGTGTGTGAGAGGTGAGTTGGAGACGGGGACAGACTGCTACATATTGACCCAAAGTTCTTCTGACCATAGCAGCACTTCTTTCTCATTCTGACTGGGCTGCTCAACCATGGGTCACTAAGGACCCAAAGCCCTCTGTCTGTCGCTGGCTCTCACGCTGGCATCTTGTCCCCAACTGACTCTAACTGCAACTGGAACTCACTCAAGCCGTCTGTGACACCTGGTTATATTTTTGTTTGACATCCACCTGCTTCCTGTGGGCGTACGCATCTGCCACCATCACCGAGTTCAACCACGTCCACAGATCAAGGTGATATTCCGATATCTTCGACCAGATGCAACTGTTTCGCTGTTCTTCCGCTTATTTACACAGGTGCATCTCTTGATTGACGGCTCGGTCGAGAGTCAATATGTTACAATCTTTGGGCTATTTTTTTAGCCATTTGCTCGCACTGCCTTCACTTCATCACCACTTGAAATCTTTGTTACAGGCAGAAATTCTGTGAGGTGGAGAGCGGCAAACAAAAGGAAATGAGAGAGAGAGAGAGAGAGAGAGAGAGAGATCTGAACCATAAGGAGGATGGTTTCCACTGTTTTTCTAGCAATATGTGTTCTGGCGTCAACATTTTGGGAAACTGACCTTAAGAAATGTAAGGTCATTGTGTACAATTTTGTGTGCTGTACCGACAGAAATTTTCAGTTGTTCAAAAATGTTACCAGTAGTAATTCCTCTGTCAACCAAAATAAGCGTATTAACTGAATCTAATATTTCAGCTGTACTCGTCATTGTGGACCTGCCTGGTCTCCTTCATCTTGAATACTATTTCAACCCTCTTTGAACAACTTAGCCCACTTGTAAACATTTTTTTTTTACTAAAATAGGCTTCTCCGTACACATCACACATTCTTCAGTAAATTTCACATGGTTTTCTCTTCTCAGCCACCAAAAACTTGAGGACAGACCTCTGTTCAAGTTAGGAGCACTCAGTTTGATTTGTTACCATTTTGAATTGCCTCAATACAAATATCTATGTGAGATTAGGGGTTTTTCCCCAATAGACTAATTCTAAGCAACGCAAAGTTTATATCTATGGAAAAAAAGTTTTTTTTTCAAAATTCACATTTTTTATTGAATAACCCTCGTATTGATTTTTTTGTTAAATGGCATATCAGCACCTTATTGGTTATTAAATGGCGATGTTTGATTGATTTGTAATAACTATATTTTCAATATTTTTTTGCATTTTTTAAGCACACTTATATTTGTCAAGAATCATTTGTTTATTCACTGATATATCAACAATTCCTATCCAATGCAAATACTTTGCATAGTCTAATTAGAATAATTTGCATACCATTAAATGCTTTCAAGTATTCCTATCTAACATGGATAATTCTGTTTAATAATAATCATTTATTTGCACAATATGGTTTCATGTATTTTTATCCAATACGAATAGTTTTTAAATAGTTTTTTGGCCCAGAGAGTCGACCTGATAGTGATATTCCACACTCTTTCCTGAACAAGAACTGGAACCTCACCATCGGATGCAGTTTAGTGTGATATCCTGGATACCCTTGTGAATATTGGTATCTTATTCCTTTGCAGTGGATACAATCGGCGTATTCTCAGTCCTGTGGACAGGGCTGATGTAAAATTATGTGCGCATGCGTATGTGTGCACAGTGCGTAAAATTGTGTTGAAAAAATGTTATGCTTCTGAGTTGTTCTTGATATTGTAAGAAACACCTGAAATTTTTAGAAAATGCTTGAAATCGTACAGCTATATGCAAATTACTTGTATCATATAGGAATAGAATACAAAAGAAAAAACTGTGTGCACGAATGTCTCGTTTACGTAGCAAAAAAAAAATAAAGAAGATCATATAACTGGTTCCAATACTATCCACACACACGTACACACACACGACGATGAGATGAGGTCTTTTCAAATCAGGAAAGAAGGTGTCAGACATATGGTCACAGAGAATTTTCCCTCATTTTATTGCCAATGTTAAGATTTCCATCTGGACTAGTCTTAAAAACAGTAAGAAGTGAAGTGGTATTTTCAAGTCGATAAAAGAAAAATCTAATCTTTGGCAACAGTGTGGGCAATTTTGTTTGACTTCTAAATTTAGGTCGTTACTTGTCGCTCTCCCGGTAACTAACTTATTTAAAAATCCCTAAGTCTCATGTTTGACTGTCCCTCAAACCTATAACAAGCGTTTTGGGGATTGATCTTTTGTTGCTGGTCACACAGCTAAGCATCAGGTTTATTTGTAGATGGAGGCGGTCACTTTATTGCTGTTGTACGGAAATATTTTTGGTAGAAATCTGAAGGCTTCAGTATGTTATCCTGACTAAAAATCTTTCTCTCATTGATCAATTTTAGCGTAATGGTTATTATCATTGAAAATGGACCCAATGAATCGAGTTCAAATACTGGACGTGGCTGTTTGCATTTGACATTACGCTAATACTCTTGACTAACAATTCTTCTTCCCCTCAGATATGGATAAATAGATATTTGTCGCTGCCTCCCACCAGACAGGACTTGACACAAGTTCAAAAGCCCGAAGGCCGATTAAAGTGGGGATAAAGGGGAGGGGAAAGTCGGGAACGAGCCGAGACTCGAACTCTGCTAGTCATTGACCCACTAAGTGCAATGTGGCTCTAATGAGTCAAGCAGGATCACAGACCTAAATCTAGATCCGGGCACGTATGCCAGAATATAGCTTGAACTAAACCGTGAGGTCTAGTGCTATACAAGGAGTGCAGGGGGGGACAGAAAAGCAGCTCGCCCACCCGAGGGTGGCCCAACCGAAGTTGGGTGCCTTTCGGCCTCGAATCTGCCATTGGTTTCGATACCCCATCCGACACGAATGCCAGACGGCCCAGCCAAAAGGCCTGGTATGGATAAATAGTAGGGTAGACTGTGCTTTTTAACTTTGGAATAGCAACTGGTCTAGGAGAAGAAAAACTCTAAATTCAGACCAGTTATACTCTGCTTAAAAATTGACCATATTTTTCGATATATTGTGTATTTTTTCCTGCTGGAACCTTGTGATACATGTTAAGGGGATTTGAGACCTTGGTCATGTATCCCTGTATGCCCTTTCTTCTCGTTAAATTGATCTCGGGTCACATAGTACAGCCGAGAAGATGTTGAATTCCGCATTTCTTTTGTACCAACGAGGGTATAGGTTTGGTTTGGTTTCTTTGTTTAATGGTATAACTTTAGTGTGCTATTTAATGTCTAAACCATCCTTCTACAAAACAAGTTGTGGTACTATTTCACCCATAACTGAAGGATAAGGGGATTCATATCTTTCTCAAGAGTATTAGGTCGCAAGTGAACATAATAGCGCGACAGGAGTTCGAACTCGCTTACTAAGATAGAGCAGTCCAGGACTTTAGCCATTACTCTACGGAGAATCCTCACTAGAGTATAAGATGAGTTACAACCAGGATATCACTATGTGTATTTTCCACCAGAGACCTTTTCAGAAATTGCCGTCTAAAGATTCGACATTGTTCAATCCAATTAACATCGTAACGCAACATTTTGGGCACAAATGAAGATGGTCTGACTATGATTCGAAAATATTTTTTATTGTTTGGCATTCAGAAGACCTGCCTATATCCCAGTGACACGTCAATTTCGGAAAATAGTGATTTTTATCGATTTTAGATGGTGGTCTGCTTTCAATGTAAATACTATGTCGAAACGATCACTTAATTTCCGACTCGCATATATTCAGTAATCTTTCCTTTGCTTTTATTCCCAAATGTCAAAATTGAAATGGTAAAATTTGGGTTTCAATGGTTTTCTTCCAGTCCTACTATTATGAGGCACCAAGCAAAAATCGAACTCATTCACGATAATCTTCTAGCCTAGTTTGCTGACCAATGATATAGGCCTGAAGGTTTGGGGAATGTGGAGTTGCACTTCATTGCCATTACTCCTAAATCCATTCCGAATCGGAGTGGTAGAACCTGTTAGGGTCATCTATGGGTCTAATAGAAGTTTTTAACCCTTTAAGTGTGTAAACAAATGACTGATGTTAAATTGAATTGTTTGGGTTAAATAGCAATACTTGAAACCATTTGACTTTGTGCAAATAAAACTATTAGTGTTAGCAATACTTGAAACTTTCAAGTGTGTGTAAACAAATAATTAATATTTAATAGAATTAGTGTTAGCAATAATCTAAATCGTTTAACTGTTTGCAAATAAAACTATTAGTGAATAGAATTTTTAGTATTAAATAGCAATTTGAAACCATTTAATTGTGTGCAAACAACTGATTGATATTTAACAGAATTATAAGTGTTAAAAAGAAATAACTGAAACCTTCTAAGCGTCTACCAAGAAAGCTCTGGCTCGTTTAAAAATGTTACTAACAAACTATTCGTTTACAAATCATAAATATCTAGTATACATATAAACAGGGTTTGGCTTTAAATAAACTACAAGTTTTGATATGCCGTAAACCACACCCAGTCAAACAACCACTTAACTGTGTGAAAACTAATGCTTATATAGAAGAATTCATGTTAGAAATTCCGGAAACCATTTAACGATGTGCAAACAATTGATTTATATTTAATAGAATTATTTGTGTTAAATAGCAATAATTGAAATTATTTAACTGTGCACAAACAAAAGAGCTCTGGCTCGTTTAAAAATGTTCGTTCACAAATGATATATATCTAATATATATCTATAAACGGGATTTGGCATAAGATAACCTACAAGGGCTGATATACCATAAAACCCAATCAAACAACCATTACACCATATGAGGCGCTCCTTGAAATGGTGAAACGTAGCGATAAAAGCAATGATGATGAAGACAGACTTTTTCTCAATACGCTTCGTCCTTTCATTGCATGGTTTTGTTTTATGCATTATGACTCCTAGCATCTTTACTATAGGGATACAATAAATATTCTCCCTTAATGAATGGGCATGTCCGTTAGGTGCTTGGTAGAATGTCACATGACAGTCTAGAAACCCATTCTCGACCTCGTTGTCTCTAATCTTGCCAGGGAACCGTAAGGCCATATGGCTATGTTACCTACAATCACCAAGTAAGTCTTCTTTTATTTTCATTTTGTACCCTTTCCATATACTGATAGTTCATGGAACAATATGTGTATAATTCTAGCTGTTGGGACATGTTTTTGTATTCTTTCTTTCAGTAGCACTGGTATGCATACTGGATATATTAAATGGTGAATGTTCTCGTATGTGTAAATAAGTTTATCTTGTCTTTCCTTGAATTTCATTCAGTGTGAGTATATCACGGATATAGTAATACTAGTATTGGTCCTTGGTGAATGGAGACTTGGCTAAATATTCTTCCTAGCACTGAGCATCTTAGTATCTTAATCTGTAACCAAACCGTGTGTTTTTGAATGAAACATGTAATATTGTCCCCTTTAAATGTGATGCTACAAGGTTATTATATATATATATATATATATATATATATATATATATATATATATATATATATATATATATATATGTATATCGGCAACTGGGAACAGTAAACGAGGGAAAAACTGAATGACCTAAATTGAATGTTAAACTGAACAGAGATTTGGTTGAATGTGGGATTTCTAATAGAAGAATTCAACAGCTGCTCTTAACTGTGAGGCGGAAGCCTTGAACTTTAGACTCTAACTTATCAGTCTTGATATTTTACAATCTAACTTGTCATAATGATACAAACAAGCAATCGACCTATATATGACTGTCTTAACTTACAGGTTAGTGTCTTCTTGAAACTTTTATTATATATATATATATATACCAGACAAGATGACGTAAATGAAGAAGCATTCAATATTTTATATGAAAAAAGTACGTGTCTTTTTAGAATTAATGTTATATTTTTCTGAGAGATTTGTAATTTACTTCCCTAAATAAAATGTAATTTTGAAGTAATCATAGCCAATTAAAACTGATTTATAGGTTTAGTATATCTGGCGTACGGTTGACAAAACTGCAAAAATCAAAAGTATCATTCCGTAAAATCAGAATTTCATGTTTGGTTTCTTTGTTTAATGGCATATCGACCTTCTTGGGTTATTTAATGCCAAATACATCCTTCTAGAAGAACAGTAGTGTTACTTTTTAATCCATAGCTGGGAGGATAAGGGGTTTCATGCCTTTATCAAGGGTATTTATTCGAAAGTGAACGTAATAGCGCGACTGGAGTTCGAACTCGTTTATTACGATTCTGCAGTCCAGTGCTTTAACCATTACACCACGAGGACACCACCTTTAAAATTTCTGATTGATTTTAACGGAATATCAACCCGTCTCGGATCATTTAATGCATAAAGATTTGGGAATTGCATTCATTGTACGTTCATTTTTTTTTTCATTTTTTGCGTAGTTATTTTGTAGGGAATAGAAAAGAAATTAAATCAAAAATAGTCATAAAAAAATGCAAAAACTCCCAGAAGCCCTTGACATGAAGTGTGGGCGACGCATATGCAAAAAAGGAACCGTCTCGGTGAAATAAAGAATCCCGTTCTCTTTCAGCGAAGTGAAAACACTTAAATTTTTCTTGCTGCTGGTGGAAGGCCCACGTGTTCGTTTTTATGCGGCACGCTGGTTAACCTTTCCACTAGTAGCAACCGTCTCATTTACCAGCAACCCATGATTAAAAACACCAAATAATGGACTCATCAAAACCACAAATAAAACACCATATAATGGACTTAGCAAACTTCAAGCAAAAACACCGAATAATTGACATTATCAATCCCAAAAATGACTAGTGAATTTCAACGCCTGATTTTGGAAAAATGACAGTTCTCAAATAGTCAAGGAAGACATTTCCTTACTGCAGAGTTCATGTAAAATCCCAAATGCAATAAAGTTGAAATTAAAAAGATATCTTTCTTTCTCAGTCTTCTTTCCTTATAATTCCTTTACATCCTTCATAAATCGAGAAAAGAAACCAGTAAATCAACTTGGGGTAAGAAGAAACCAGAAATGGAGCTAGAAAAGTTGAAATAAAAGATACCTTCATCTTCCTTTCTTCCGTTCTCAAAAAACAGAACAAAATATTACCAATAACTCCCATAATTTCTTAAGAGTTTTTTTTTCTGCACATTGTCCTATCAAATACGAATAATTTTCAAGCATATCTATTTGACCCATAAATGGGACCTTAACAGGTACAAACACTCCAGGTCAAAGGTGGTGTAATGGTTAACAAGCTAGACTAGCAAACTTTTATGGGTGAGTTTGATTTTCATTGGGTGCCCCATTCATATTACCTTGTGTCACATCTTAGCAAAAATCTTAATAAACTACGTAAGTAAGTAAAGTTGGCCACCATAGTCGAGGGTGACCTGAAGGCTCCCTTTTCAATAGCTACTACACCGAGGTAAATTCCCTGGATTGCTCCACTTGATCCGTGCCTTATAATGCTGAATGTTAAGCAAGGCAACTTTAAGTACCATTTTTGAGTCTTTGGTATAACTTAAACTGGGATTGAACCCCGGTCTCCCGGAGCATTGGCGAACACTCAACTCATTATGCCAATGGCCCGGTTAAAAGGATTAATATGCAGTTCAGTGTCATGCCCTCCCTCCGCTTTTTTTTTTTTTTTTTTTTTTGAGGGGCTGCGTATTCTAAGCCCCACCCTCATGGTGATTCAACATTTCTAGTTTGCACAAATATTCACACTCATTCGACCTTTCTCTGCCCCATTTACTCTTGTCTAGATTTGAGTTTATTATGGACATTTAAAAAACTAACCCTTTCATCCCCATCGAGAAATCCTTCTTTTTCTATTTTATCATTAATTAAAATCTGCCAACCTCTCTAACTTTTTTAGCTGTCCTTTTGTTACAACTATACAAACAAATCCATGTACATAGAAACATATACGCTTCCCACATTCATACTCGTACAGATGAGCTTACTCCCACATGCATATACGTACATATAGGTTACGCCTATAGGCATACATACATATATAGACATGCTCGCACCTATATATATGTACATTATTGCACCTAAACATATGCACCCAAAAGAGCTTACAGTGTCATACATTTTTACGCACCGTAAATAATAATCGATATGTATTTTGCGTTTCTGCTTACTTTTTATTATTTTTATTTTCTGTTGGGCCGACTGAGTCAAACAAGTTGGAAAATCTATTCAATTCGATTTATGATGAATTTGAAAGTATTTATTGTGCTTCAAGATATTTTTCTTTTTCAAAAGAAAAAAAAAAGACTTATCCCGTGACTTGGTTTGACCATGGGAGCGCAGCACAAGTAACGTGTTTTGGTCAGGTAAAAGAAAGAACCCTTCATATTTACTAAATAGATCCTTGCACTAAAACATTACGTGACATTTTGGGAATAATTTAATCACCAAAATCAGAAATAGTTTTTATCCTTGTTATCATTTTTTATCCAAAATGTCGCCTTTTCTGTTTCTGATCAAAAAAGTAATCCCCATGATAATAGCAATATTAATCATTATCATCATCATCATCATCGCGCTGATAGCACGGATTCCTTTGACTCTCTCTCACAATTCGTCCCTATCTTAGCAAGTCTTCTAGACGGCATTCGGCGTCTGCTTCGAGCTGATGAATGTAATTTTTTGGTGGTTGGCCAAAAGGTGTAGGAATTTGTGTAGGAGTCCACACCGAATATCAATAGGAGCAAGAGGGGAGTCTCCCTTGCGTAGTGGCTAACGAGCTGGACTACACGATCGTAGTGATCAAGTTCGAACACTAGTCACACTATTACGTTCATTTTCGATTTAATACCCTGGTAAAAGGCATGAACCCCCTTATCCTCTAAGCAATGGGTTAAAGAGTACTACTACTGTTTTACAAGGATGACTTTGGCATTGAATAATCCACGAAAGTTGATATGCCATAAAACAAAGAAAACATAAACCAAACTAAACCAAATAGGCATAATTATCTAAATTCTACTCGTGAGCCAAGTAACTTTTAAAACTTACTGGGCAGTTGTTTGATAGTTTTACAAATAAATCTTTCGGTCTTTGATTTTCCAGCCAAAGAGATTTTAACTTGATTATTTGTTTACCCGTTTAGATTTGTTGTAAAAATACATTTTTGTACCGTATATAATTGGGAACTATAATTAATAAACTGGCTTCGGCATAAAGTAACTCATCAAGAGTTAACATGCCCTAAAACCAAAAAAACGGGGTAACAGTCCAGTCAGAGGGTTTTAGAATATGCTGATTGTATCCTCTGTAGACAGATAAGACCCCACTCAACGCACACACGCAAAACTGTGTGTCTTGGGTATGACATTAAACTGCATCTGGTGGGGAAGACTTCAGTTCCGGGGCTCTTGAGAACATGGGGTACTCTTTCATTGCTATTACTCCTTGATACACTCTGACCCAGAGTGTACCATCTCTGGATCAAATTGTTCTATTCGGAGATGAATTTAAAAATAATTTTGAACTGCATTAAACACTTTAGTTTTTACAACATTGATGTTTCAACTTTGTATAATGTATTCACCCGCTTAAAGTTATAGTGAAGACGTCTTTTATGGTGTATATAATTGGAGACTATAATTGATAAACTGACTTTGGTGTAAAGTAACCCAACAAGGGTTGACATGCTGTAAAACCAACAAATCGACCAACCAACAGTGAATGTTATACAATTGGTAAATCTGAGTCGATTTAAGTAAACAAAAAACTCTCTCAGAGTTAAGTCTAGTGAGTATGAAAGGTGCTGCACTTTCACAATCCTGTATTTCACCAAAGCTGTTTTTCAAAAAGTAAACATTCTCTGAAAGAAAACGAAAATACAAGCGCCTGTGTCAACAGCTGTATCTCAAATATAGTTTTCTTTCTACAAATATCTAATCCATTCGAAGATAAACGTTATTGATTCTCTCTAGTCTTTTTTCCTTCTTAATTTCTATTACTTTTCATCGTAACAACTCAGACAGTCAGTTTGCAACCATTAGTCAACATCTCTAAGTGAAAATAAAGATTAAGCTATTGGCAAGACTCAAACTTGAATCCCTTTTTGCTGCAGGCTATCTTTTCATGACAGCTGCCCTTATTTCTTGAGGTATAAGAGCCCTATGACAGGCAGAAGATCAAATCTAGCTATATAAACTCACTTTCCGTTTTTCTCACGTTTAGCGTAACGGTTAACGTCATAAGAATTGTGAAATTGAATCGAGTGAGCTCTGGTATTGACGTTTAATATTCTTACGTGCCAAACAGTATTAAACAATTCACGACCAATTAACAACATATTTATTACTTGAACAAACTTAATTGAATGTATACAGAAAAGACATGTAATGCTAAAAGGACATCATAGAGAAGAGTTCTGTCATACACTTGGAGAGTTTTTTGGTATAAGGTAAACATCTTTGGTAGAATGGTAGTTGTTTTGTAAAGGTTTACGTCAAGGCATGGTACCATGGTTTGTTGGGACGAAAGTCCTCCTATCAGTAAATGCGCACACTTGTGCATGTTTCTGGTTGTCGAGGCAGGACTGTAGAGAGAAAGTTTTGACTTTGCCGCTTTTTATTTATAGTACTTTGGTCATGCCACTTAGCGACCATTAGAAGTACTATTTGGAAGACAAGGAATGTGATCCCTACAGAATCAACGACCAGAGTTCAAAACTTGGACAAGGCTGTTTGCGTCATCACCAGCTATTTGTAAATTGTAAGACAGGCTGAATTCTTTAGCCTTGGTACGTTAACAAGTCTAGGAGAAAGAAAATTCTAAATTCAAACCACTTGTACTTTGCTTAAAAATTTACCTTGTGTCACACTTGCATATGTCGAAGGGATTTGGGTAAATACATACTCTCCCTACTTCTCTGGTCAAGTACCACCATATTCGATATCCACCTTTTTATCCTCACTAGTAGTAGTAGAAGTAGTAATAGTACTTTGAATTTTTATAAGATGAAAGATTATCGATCATTATTAATTTTTGACTGATATTTCTTTCATCTTAATTTTATTTGCTTTTTTTCACAACTGTTTTGATTGACACTTTATAGCAGTTAGCAAATAGCACACAGATTGGAAATAAATAATAATCTCTTGACAAAATTTTAACTCACATTCTCTTTACCTTGGAAATTCCATTTTCTGTCTAATCTTTAAACTTACTTTTCATTACTCCTCGATAGTTTGGCGCCATTTTATTGTTTTACGTAAACTAGTGATTCTTCCAAGCTATAGCCGTGTCAGTACTACTGTATGTCAGTATTACTTTGACTCTTAAGAAACGCCTGGAGAAAAAAAATTGCAAGGATGCTGTGTTTTGTTTGGAACAAATCCTGGAAGCAGCGCCCTGCAAAGCAGCAGTTGTACGGCCACTTACTTATCATCTCACAAACCATCCAAGAAAGACGCTCTGCTGGTGAAGTAAGATTGAAATCGTAAGTGACGTTCTCTTATGGACTACTACACATGAACACACCAGTGTTGACTGACCTGCAAAAACTTACATTCATCATTGGGCGGAGATTAGGTGCCGTCTGGAGAACTTACCAAGTGCGATGACCAATTGAGAGAAAGAGAGGGGGTATCAGTGTTATCGGTACACTTTAATGATGATTAATATTATTTTGAATTGTCAATTTATTTATCTTGCCTCTTTGCTATTGACAGGTTTTAACTGAAGGTAGTTTTCTAAAAAAAAACGGAGATCCCTCCCACATATGTGTGTGCAGTGTCAAGAAGTGGGCGGTGCTCAGTGACATTACCTTTTTAGGGGCGTCTCATGCCTGGCTACTGCCAAGAAGATTCTCCCTTCTACTAAGCTAAGCTAAATTCGTTGCCAACTAATCTTTTATTAATCGATCGATTTTAATGGCATGCCAATCCCTCATGAGTTATTTTATGTCCAGAGGTCACGGTATCATGTTCCCTGTATGTTCATATTTATATTTTTCTGTGTTGTTGTTTCTCAAGAGGTTTTTGTTTTGTAGTGTTTTGTTTTGTTTTGGTTTTAAGGAATATCAAGCATTGTTGGTTATTTAATGCTGAATCCATTTTTAAACATATTAGCAATACTAAAAAAAACAGTTCTGTTCCAAACAATTCAGTTTAGCATAAGTTCACTGTTTAGTTCTATTTAACCCATTGATAGGACCAGAGTGGACCTGGGGGACAATAAAGGGGTACTCCACATTCTCCTAAGCCCCTGCACTACTGGAGCCTCACCATAAGATTGTTTAGTGTCATATCTTGGACACTCGTTGGGGAAGTCTTACCCCTCTGTAGAGGTGCAATCAGTGTATTCTGCAGCCCCAGCCGACTGATCCAAGGTTTTTGTTTTACACACGTTCTTATCGAATACGAATAATTTTTAAGCAAATTTATTTAACTCATATATATTTACCCAACCCTTTGTCACGAGCGAGATGTGACCCAAGGTCAATTTTTAAGTGAGGTTTAATAGGTTTGAATTCAGAGATAACCTCGCCTTTACCGTAAAGAAAAAAAGAAAAATTTAAGAGACAATAATAGATATGAACTAAAAGCTAATTTTCGAAGGGGTTTGGAGAGTTTGAGACTAGCACTGTAAACTTTTATCATTTTCTTGAATCATTAACTTTCTGTAGCTGTTTTCTTTGTAAGTTCAAAGGTATTTCGTTGAAGTGACCAATGCAAAGTAAAAAAAATATTTTGGTTTTTTTTTCTGATTTGTTTTTGCTCTAAACGTACTTATCCTATATTTAAGCTCTTGAACACTTGGTCGATTAGATAAAAAATAAATAAATAAATAAAAATAAAGATAGGACCATAACTGTTATTATTTAAACATATTTTTTCTCTTCGGCCGACAATTTATAACTGAGTTGATAAAAAAATTTGCTATATCAAAAAATGACATATACACCACATTCTTATTGAAACAGAAAATCTGTTTATAGGAAGATCACAAGTTCGTATAGTTACGAACGCGACTTCTTTTTCTCCCTTTTCTCACACTGGCGAGAATTACTGAGATGAGAGACAGACAGACAGACAGACCTTCAAAAAGAAAGTATACAGTTCCCCGAGAAACAAAAAAGGTTTAGCATAGTCACAGATGACTACTATGTCGGAGATGACTAATCGTCGGTTTGAGGAAGAGAAACAAAAAAAAAAAAAAAAAAAAAAAAACACGACTCGCCTCAAGTGTTAGGACTTCTGTTGCTTTATTATCTCCGTTCTGTTCTCGTGGCCGTGGAAGTCGGTGAAAATGGATAATGGATACAATGTACGAAGTAACTTCTTCGTTCTAGTACAAACTGGCCTTTCTCATATCTTTGAATCGTTCCTAGCTCTCCGTTTGCGCAAACTCTTGCTTCCTCGGACTCTAGACACCCCCACCAAAAAAAAAAAAAAAAGAGGAGAGAGAGAGAGAGTCAAGAAACCCATCGTCGCGGAACATCCAACGAGGGTTTCGCCTTGCGTGGGCGGCTAGCGCCCGTCACCACTTCTATAACCGATCGTGTTTGGTGACTTCGGCAAATCCTGGTCAACTACTGCTTTCTGTTCGAAATGGTAGACCAAGCATATCTTATTACACCTAACCAACCGGAAAAGAAATTGAGCTTTGTTAACTCGTCCAGGGACTGGCTTTTTAAAATAACTTTTTTAACATTCGCTTACAATGTTACAAAATAGAACGTTTTAGTGCAGTATGAAGGCGCGGGTCGTTGAGGCGAGGCATAGAAGAGATGGTTCTACAAAAAGAGAGAATTTAAGACTCGAGGAAGAGTCTTCCTTTATTCAGTTATACTAAACTTTGTTGGGATTTGTCTGTCCTTTTTTTTCTTTCTTCTTCCTCCCGTGCCATATTTTCTTTTGGACTCTTGCTTTATTTTTTTTAAAATTCTTGCTGCCAGCGGTCTTTTGAACTATCGGATAGGGTTCACTCTCTGTTAAATAAAGACAGAATGGTTTCTTTCTTTTCTGTTCTTAAACTTTATTTATCTAGTCTTCCTATAATTGTAGTCGTCGATACTCGTTGTCAACGTTTCGCGTCGTCCCGAAGATTTCTTTTTGTAAATAAAACACCAACGAGTCCCCCCTCCTCACAATATATGTACATTTGATATTAGGATCTCATAGATTAACTGGCCTATTTTAGTGACAATAGTTTAAAAGCCTTTTTTGAATATATGTGACGTTGTGGGGGAAAAAATGATATAGATTGTGTGGGTCCGTGAATGGAACTAGTTAAGTTAATGTTAGGATAGGGAAGACCATCCTCTCATCCCTATCGCACTATTTTTATGCCTTGTGCTATATAGCCACACTGAAGAGTTCTGATAGAACGAAACAGTCTGTCTGTGGATGATATATATATATATATATATATATATATATATATATATATATATATATATATATAATGTAGGAGATGAGTGAGTAAATGATTGAATAAAACACCGATCTACAAATTAATAAATTTCATTTCTTTAAATTGAGTGAAAAGTTTGTTAAAAAAACAGAAGTTACAAAGTCTTTTCTTGTAAGGAAAAATAATATTCGAGCGTAAATATTTCAAGAGAGAAAAAGGTCACGTAGCAATTTGCGTTGCCTTAGACAAGTAGAAATATTTTGTGTGTGTAAAAGGTCTTCTTGTGAGATGTCACTATGTAAGAGAGAAAGTATATTTATGAGTTAATATGTTCGCGGTTTCAGCTGGATTTTTCCATCGGCAAACGTGAGATTGAATTGGGAGTACAAGCATGTCTATGTAAACAATTCAAATTAGAATAATTAAGCGATGTTGAAGTTAAACGCACACTTGAAGGAAAAGAATGTTAGATTTTCACTTAAAGAAATACATTTGAAAGGTTTTGAGTAGACATACAGAATAGATCTGTGAATCTACTAGAGAATTATTTTTTCTTCACTTTTTATAAGATTGAAGCAGGCTCGAAATTAAATAAACAAAATTGATGATTTGTCTTTTATTCTAAATGGTTAAAAATGTATTTTAAACAGTCTAGGGGAGGGGGGAAGATTTCTTAAATTATTTGGGATTTTGATCCTTCAAATTTTTGCGTGACAAGTTAGATATTGTCGTCTGCGAATCTCAAAGAAATTTTAAAACGAGCAGACAAGCCCCGATTGGTCAATAGATGCAAAAATACAGATACAAACATTACAGTTTCTCCAGCCAATTTTTTGCACAAAAATTAACACTTTTCTTTTAGTATGGAAATCAGTTGATTTCACACACACACACACACACACACACACATATATATATATATATACAATAAATAACTGTTGTTGCTTCTTGTCTTGATTTTTGCCCTCCCAGGTTTTATTAAGTTGTTCGAAAAATAATATCCGATTTTAGAATAAACTCTTATCCCTGAATTAATGAATTTAAACCGTGTTTTAATCCGTCAAAATATGATCCCTGAACACCAGTGCATTTTTTGCCATCCATTAACACACGATAAAACTCTTGTAGAATAAGATCGGTGGGCTCTGGTATCAACAACTTCAAGGTTAGTCTTTGGATATTTGTTGTATCTTAAATACCAAAATTCAATACCATAATTATTAGAGAATGAAGAATACAATTCAGACTCTTGTAGCAGAGGAAATGTATAAAGGTTTAACATTTTCTTGGGCCAAATTATATAAAACAATTCACGATGAATTAACAATAATATTATTTGCCTTAGCAAACTTAATAGAATGGATAAAGGAATTACAGGAAATAGTAAGAGTACATTACGGAGAAAAAGTCCTATCTAATAGTTGAAGAGTCCTTTAAAGAATGAAAATTGTTGTATGAAGAGTTACGCCAAAGCATAGTACCGCGTGTGGTGCGACTTACGAGGTTTATTGGACTAAAGACTCACTCACTTGTGCGGGCTTTTTATCATGGCTGGAACAAAGAGAGGGAGAGAGAATTTCGACTTTGCTGCGCGTTTTATAATGCTACTTTGGTCACACCTCATAAAGGCCATTAGCGGAACTACTTTGGAAAGCAAAGGATGTAATCCCAACGCACTTGAGGTTCTGATGCCAAGAAATTTTTTAATGCAATTGCTACTTCTTTAAAACTGTTTTTTTAGCGTAAATAATTGTTCATATTCTTGGGAAAAAACGGTAGTCGGTTGGTGAGAGATCCGGAGAATATGTTGAATGTAACAAAGTCTCATCTCCCAAGTCAGTGAACTTTTGAAGTGTCATCCTGGCAACATATGGCCGAGCATTCTCATAAAGCAAAAAGAAAAAAATGAGTAAAAGAATTATTGGAATACATAGTTTTTGTTGGTTATTATTTGTTTCGTTTGGCTGGTTGTATTCGGTTTTGGGTTTAGATATCTGACTCCATTGGTTTTCTTCTCTACCACATTTAATTCGTTGGCTTCTTCTTAGTCTGTAGAAAGCTGCAAAGGACTTACTGAAGGAAAGAAGAAAAGAGACTAAGATACCTTTTGGATTTCAATTTTATTTTTAGGTTTCATACGGCTACTCTATAACGAGAAATGTTTTCCTGGACTATTAGAGAACAGCCGTTTCTCCCAAATAGTGCGTTGAACTGCACTAGTCGTTTTCGGGGTTGATACGTCTAAAGTCGATGGGAATTTTCAGTTGATGCCTTTGATATAGGCTGCTGTTAGCAGAGACGGCTGCTACTGGTGGAAGAGTGAACCTGTGTGAAGCTAAGCGGACACGTGGTTTTTTTTCCACCAGCTGGAGAGAAGTGGGTATTTCCAGTCCAAGTGGTCACTATTGAATGAGAACGTTTCTTTCTCGTGCCAATAAGTGTGTTTTCAGACATGCGCGGATTTCGCTTCCCGTCAGAGGCTTTTGGGAACTGCTACGTTAGGATTTATTATATTTTTATTTTTTACCTTTTCTAATCATTATAGCATCACTTCTTTTTTCATGTTCATGATTAGGGACATATAACCTTCTAAATCAATTCTGAAAGAAATGATAGAAAATTAGCAAAAAGGTCACTTTAATCATTAAGAATGTGATTTTTTCATACATTTACAATTATTAAAATAAGTTAAAATATAATTTAAACAGTTTATACCAAAATTGGATGGTATTCTCTAACACAACCTAATAGTGACGATTTTTTTTTTTTTTGCCGCAGTCATAGTCAGCGCCTAGCTTTAGAATTTAGTAAGTAGCGTAGTTTTGAAAGATGGTTTAGCGGCGAGAGCTATTTGTAACAGTATATAGAACGCTGAGTGGTGATTTATAGCGTTTTAAAAGTCTTCGAATCTCTTTGTACCTTTACTTGGTTGTTATTTAAAAGAACATTTTACACTTGACGTAAGTGCTTTAAGAGATTCGAGGTTCCACCCAAAATGGTATAGTGATTAGTCTGACATTTGTTCTATCAATGAAGAAAATTGTAATGAACTGTTCTCAACGTGGACTTGTCTTTACTTATTTCTCATTAACATATTTATATCCGATTGATAACCAAAAAGAGAACAAAAATAAATAAAGTTTTCTAGTTACTTGAACTTTGACACCTGTCTCTCACTATATGTCACTCACAACTGTGCAAAGACAATAAATAATGACCTCCTTTAAAGAATGGCATGTCCGTTAGGTGCCTTATAGCTGGGTGAATGAGAGTCATAGAAATCCATTCTCGACTTCTTTTGCCTCTGTTCTTTGAACAAGAGAGACGTTAAAGTCAAGAATCTATTTTACTTCCCCTCATGAAGCAATCTTTTTTCCATTGTTGTACCCCTTCTACATACTGCTTGTTCATTGAACGATATTTCTATATTTCAAGTTGTTAAGACAAGTTTATGTATTCTTTCTTTGTATTATGTTAGTATAGCGTTTGTTCTAAGGCTAACAGCAACAAATAAATGAATTAATACTTCGTTTAATTCTAACAATTTATTAACCAGCACGTGAAACAATGAATAACAATATACAGTTCTTCCTGTGTATAATGTTGAGTTTAAGGAACTTACCGGCGTGCTGAAGAAGATATATAGAATCTTAGGGTTGTCTCTCTCAGAGCTTTTAATGTCACTGCCTCATGGAACGCCTGGTGGAATCTCTCTAACTGGATTTTAGATTTTGTACCAAGACTTCTCATGATCAGTATATCCAATTAAAGAGAGCCTCTCCCTCACTCACTCCATACACAGGAATTACCATTTTACTAACCCAACATTTGTAATGCTACCTGCATGTATCTTATAAAGGTTAAATGATTTTTGTGTATAAATGCATTTATCTTGTCTTTTTCTCCGTTGTGTTCACGGATATCTGAATGTTTATATTTGTCCTTGGTGACGTGAGACTCGACTAAATATCTACCTTGGCATTAAGCATACCAATATAACAATATAAGCGGTGACAATGTGCCATCCACACAGGTGCGCCTCGGGTGTTCGGTATTTAGCGTTTCGTCTGACTCGCTTGCTCACAGGTGGGGGATCCCCCAAGCAATGCCTACTTTGCAGGGCTGAGTTCATTGCTTGGCGCCTGAAGCACTCCAATTGGAGAAATGGTCTTGTGTCAAATCCTACCTGATGGGAGGTTGGATAAATATGACCAACATAACAATTTCGACCTAATTCATTGAGTTGAGCTTTACTCGTGTAACAATTTCTACACCCTTAGCCCTCAGCCGAACAGAAGTGGCAGGAAATGACTTTACAGTAGTGGTTTTTATTCGATTGTCAAACAATATCAAAAGAAAAATATTAGTTTTAGTTTACGGCTGAAGGTTGTTTTTTTTTTTTTTTTTTTTTTTTTTTTTTACTGAAGCCAGTCCGTATAGAATATGATACTCACGGGAGATATAAATCAGAGGGAGGTTCTCAACCATTGCCGTCATTTACTTTGCTTAGTCTATTTACCACTTGGCCAGAAGTATTAGGCATCCACTGTGATTCGAACTCATTGTCAGCAACCTGCTTCTCAAGTTTGCTAGCCATTGCGCTACATGAGGTACCAGGATTCGCAAACGTAGATTTTTATAAATAAATAAATAAAAACACGTTTTGTAGTACAGTTTTCTTTTGATACATTAAAGTGGGTGTGTAGAGTTTCAATTGGCCCAGCCGGTCACATGATAAGAAAATTGAAATCTGAGTTTTTGAAGCTCCGAACTTTTTTTTTCTTCCATTACTTTTAAGATATTCAAACTTTGACTTGTCCCTCTACTACACGTGGTAAGTCATCTTTCCTCTCTTGTTGAAGTTTTTATTCTTAGATAAGAATTCTTTTTATGCTAACAATTGTTATAGTTATTTATTCATTTATTTGTTTGTTTATTCTCTTAAAAAGAAGAAAAGACTGTAGATAATCCGTATGTTATATACCTTAAGCTTATACATAATTCGCAATGAATATATATATATATATATATATATATATATATATATATATATATATATATGAATTCGATCAGTTTTACATTTGATCTGCTTATGTGAAGCAGTCGATAAGAAAATGAATGTTGGTTGATTGATGGATTTTTACGGAATTCCAACCTATCTGGGATTATTTTATATCTAGAGGTTGTAAAAAAATGAATCTGTCGAAACTAAATTTCGATGCCTTCCTTAATTGCAACATGTTAATGACAAGTGCCCGATGCTATTTTAAGGTTTTCTGTGGTTAGGTGTATGGCTCATATGTTAATAATTTTGAAATAAATTAGTTTAAAAATAGATCTTATTTTCGCGAGAATTCTTTAGGTAAAGTTTTTAAATAACTGCTATGGCATTGCCCTGTAGGTGGGGCTTAGAATACGTTGACTGTATCCCTTGCAGAGAGTAAGACCCTCCCCGAAAGGAGTGACTTAAGTATGACGCTAAACTTCATCTGATGGTGAGGTTCCAGTTCTGAAAATCTGGAGGGTATGGAGTATCCCTTTATAGCTATTGATCCAAGGCTTACTCTTCCCGGAGAGGTAGAGCCTGGTAGGTTCCCATCCACGGGTCAAATAGATCTGAGGGATAATTATTCATGCTCGATAGGGCCGTGTCCAAAAATTAATAAATAAATAAATGAATAAAAATGAGAAACAAATACCAAAAAAAAAAAAAGTGTAAATATGAATGTACAAAGGATGCAATTTCGTAATCTCTTGACAAAATAATTCTAGACGGGTTGACATGCTGTTTAAATCAATCAATCTTCTTTGCTTGACAGAGGATACCTGTTCATGTTTAGAAACATCTGAACCACCTGGGTCACCGAACAAAAAAATTGAAAAGCATTTTTTCACAATTTTTTAAATTTATTTTTAATGATTTCAGAAGGGAATGCTATTTACCATATAAATACTATATCAAAACGATCTCTGACATTCCGATATGCATGTATACCAGTTACATTTCTCTTGATTTTATTTGCAAATGTCAACTTTGAATTGGTATTGTTGGGAAATCAGATGGAGAGGGTGGAGGTGTTAACTAAGCTTATTTGGAGTGGGGATTTTTTTCGCTAAATAAACAAAAAAGGGTGGGGGTGAAACAATATTGAGGTGGGGTATAAGTGGACATTTTTTTTATTTTAAGTCTTTTCATCACTTTGAAAAAAATTCTCACCCCAATATTGTTTCCACCCCTTTTTTTTATTTAGCGAAAAATATCTCCACTCTCTCCATGTGATTTCCCAACAAAAAATGAAAAATAAAATTTGGTTACACGTCCCTTTGGGGTCAGTAATGCTTGCTGGTCCGGAAGTGGGTGATCATTTTATGTTAAATTTATATAGCAAAGAGATACTCCGCACCCAAATTCTAAAATATAGGAGTTTTCTTCAAATTTTTTTCTTGCCCAGTCGCCTGGGGCTGTAGAATACACCGACTGCTTCTCTGCAGAGAGGTAAGCCCCCCCCCAACAAGTGTCCTGATATGACACAAAACAATCTGATGGTGAGCTTCCTGTAAAGCTAGAGCTTTGAGGAATGTAGAGTACCCCTTCATTGCCATCGCTCCCAGGTCCACTCTTGCCCAGACTGGCAGCACCTGATAAGGGTCCTATCTATGGGTTAAATAGAAGTAAACTGTGCTTTCTTGACTTGACTGTTTTTGACATTTAAACTGCGTAGTTATGCTAAACTGAATTGCTCGAAATAGAACTGTTTTGACATCTAAACTGTGTACTTATGCTAAACTGAATTATCTGAAATAAAACTGTTTTGACATTAACTCTGTGTACTGCTGTAGAATACACTGACTGCACTTTTGCAGAGGGGTAAGACTCAAACTCAACGAGTGTCCTGGATATGACATTAAATAATTTGATGGTGAGGTGCCAGTGTGGCTGGAGCTTTGGGGAATGCGAAGCACTCCTTCATTGCCATTGCTCCCAGGTCCACTCTGGCCTGGAGTGGTAGGGCCCTATTTATGGGTTAAATAGAACTAATCTGTGTACTTATGCTAAACTAAATTTGTTTAATTAGAACTGTTTGACTAAACAGAATAGCTTGGAATAGGAATGTTTTTGACAAATAAACTGTACTTACATTTAAACTGCATGCTTATGCTAAAGGGAATTGTTTGAAATGGAACTGTTTTTGACATTGAAACTGTACTTACACAAAACTGAATTGTTTAATATAGAACTGTTTTGACATTTAACTGTGTGTAAACAAAATCTGTACATATACTAAACTGAATTAGCTGAATTAGAACTGTTTGAATAAACTGAATAGCTTGAAATAGAAATGTTTTTGACAATTAAAATGTGTACTCATGCTAAACTGAATTTTTTAAAAATAGAACTGAGTATTTGCATAAAAATGGATTTGGCATTAGATAACCGACAAATGTTGATATGCCATAAAACCCAACCAACCAACCAAAATTTCTTCTTTGCGGATATTTTTTTCTGGCTGTTTACATGTATTTGCCAAAAAAAAGTTGAATCCGATTTTTAGTTTTCACTAAAATACGATGGGTTAAAGGGTAAAAATTTACCTTTTTTTTAAATTTGGTCTTTTTAATTTTGCCTGCTCGGTTTTTTAGTTATGAATTTCAGCTGCTGCTATAGTTAGCAATTGGCTTGGAAAGTTACGTAGTGTGGCTCTAAAAGATGGTTTAACAGCAGAAACTAGTTTGTAACAATATATTGTAGACTAAATAACATAAGTAAAATAAAAGTTATCTGCGAAGGCAAATAAAATGAAAATCAATCTATCCATATTTACCAACCCCTCCACTCAGGCAGCATATGATGCAAGGTCAATTTTTAAGTGGAGTTTAACAGGTTTGAATTCAGAGTTTTCCTTCTCCTAGACTAGTTGCCTCACCAAGGCTAAAGAACCCAGTCTGTCCTACTATTTACCATAGCTGGAGGGAGAATAATTGGATTCATATCTTTCCCAAGGGTATCAGTGCTATGGGAAATGCAATTAGCCCGGTCCAGGATTTGAACTTGTGTCGCCATGTCCATTTCCTACGACAATAACCATTACACCACGGACAAAAATCAATCTATCTATTCATCTATTACTATATCTCTTTTCTCTCTCCCCCTTGTGAGGGGTGGGGTAGAATATGCTGACTGTGTCCCCTACAGAAAAGTTAGACCACCACCCATCCGGAAGGGATATCCTGTGTATGACATTAAACTACATCTGATGATGAGGCTCCTGTTCTGGAGCCCTGAAGAGTGTGGAGTACCTCTTCATTGCCTTTACTCCCCAGTCCATTCTGAACCCTAGTGTTAGTACCTGTTAGGGTCCCATCTATACGTACAATAGATCTATTTGATGAGGTGTCCTCGTGGTGTAATGGTTAAAGTGATGGACGGCGGGATCGTAGTATGCGAGTTCGTACTCCAGTCGCGCTATTATGTTCACTTTTGGGCAAATACCCTTGGGAAAGGTATGAACCCCCTTATCCTCCCAGCTATGGGTTAAATAGTACCACTACTGTTCTTCTGTGAGAATGGCTTTGGCATTAAATAACCTAAAAAGAGTTGATATGCCATTAAACAAAGAAACCAAAGAAACCATCTATTTGAAAATTATTATGTACTTGATACTATTTACCAACCCCTCCGCTCGGGCAGTATATGACACAAGGTCAATTTTTAAGCAGAGTTTAACAGGTTTGAATTCAGAGTTTTCCTTCTCCTAGACTAGTTGCCTAACCAAGGCTGAAGAAACTAGTCTGTCCTACTATTTACCCATAGCTGGAGGGAGAATAATTGGATTCATACCTTCCCCAAGGGTATTAGTGCTATGTGAAATGCAATCAGTCTCGTCCAGGATTTGAACTCGTGTCGCCGTGTCCATTTCCTACGACGATAATGTCTACACCACAGGCACCTCCAATTATTATGTACTTGATTATTATGTACTTGATGCCATGTAAAGTAGGTAAGTTGGTTGAGCTTAGTTGAGGGCAACCTGAAGGCTGCCTTTTCAATAGCTACTACATCGAGGTGTAAGGGAGGGTGCTCCTCCTTTCCCTGGATTCTTCCACTTTACTCTTGATACATACCTTATAGTGCTGAGTGTTAAGCAAGGAGGCATCAAGTACCATTTTTGGAGTCTTTGGTATAACTCGACCTGGGATTGAATCCTGGTCTCCCAGGCCATTAGCAAACATGTAGTTGGGCACAAATTATTTGTATTAGGAATACTTGATACCATATAATTATGTAAAGAAATTATTATAGTCGAATAAAATGATTTTAATTTAGATTGCAGTGGAATGTTGAAAATATAAAGTTATGACTAATCAAACATTTACAAAAGAATCAAATTTTTGTTTTAAATGACCCAGAAAAAGTCGATATGCCATTAAATAAAACAACCCAAGATTTCTTGACAAAGTACAGTGATGGGGATTCTTGCCTTTTCTGAGGGCATTAATACTGATAACCATTACATGCTATATTACCGCTTTAGAATTTTTAAAAAAATTCTGTTTATGTTTGAATTTCCATGATTTCTTTTAAGAAAAGAAACTAGCATATTTGATTAAATTTTTTTTCTAATGAAAAATACATCATTTTATTCTTATCATTAAGGGTTTTCGGACTATTGTCTTCATCTTTATTGCTATTTCCACAACGTTTCAGCCAATATGTCCTCCGGCCTTCTTCAGTTGCTTATCGAACTCAGGAACCTACACGGAACTTCAAACTACGTCCTTTATTGAATCCACAGGGGTCGCCTGTTCTGATTCCATTAGCTATAACTGGGTACAAGTGTTAAGTATTCCTGTATTGTTACTCACCAGTTGTCAGGATTGAACCTACAACCACTACATGATTGTCTCCTTAGAAGCTTAGAGAACCAATGCCTAGAACCGTTATGCTATGTGTCCTGCTGGTTATGGCTAACGAAATCAGAACAGGCGACCATTGTGGATTCAATAAAGGACGTAGTTCAAAGTTCCGTGTAGGTTTCTGAGTTCAATAAATGCCTGAAGAAGGCCAGAGGACATATCGTCCGAAATGTTGTGGAAATAACAATAAAGATGAAGATGATAGTCTGAAAACCCTTAATGATAAAATCCTCAAGCTTCATCTCAAAAATTCAGACAACTAATATCATTTTATTCTTAGAAAATTAAGAGATGCATATAATTGATTTCTGTCCAAACTCCAGTTGTAGAAGTGATAATGATATTATTAACAATGGGCAACTCATATGGAGCAATGGTTAGCAAGATGGATTAGAAGACCATTGTTAATGAGTTCAGTTCTCACTGGATGCCTCATACTTCCGGCCTTGTGTCACAACTAATCTAAGCTTAATGAAGAACTATTATTAGCAGCAATTGCAAACATAAACATACTAATCTATTTTGGGTCTGCATGTTTGCAGCTCCACCTGCTTTTCTATTTTAGGTTTTATTGTGTGACAAGTCATATATATTGTTTGTTTTTCATTGTTGCACAGGATTCACTAACCTGTTTTAAAGTCATAAGAAAGAAAGAAAAATCAAGTTCTACACCTTGAATAAAATCACATACATTTTTACTCAGTTGGAGGCATTTGTGGTGAAATGGTTACTGTCATAGGAAATGAACAGGGCAACCAGAGTTCAAATCCTGACTTAGGCTGTTTACATTTCACATAGCAGTAATTGCAGAGGGAAAGGTATGTATCTAACTACTCTTCCCCCAGCTATGAGCAAATAATAAGGCAGACTGACTCTTTAAACTTGGTAATGCAACCAGTCTAGGAGAAGGCAAACTCTGAATTCAAACCTATTAAACTCCACTTAAAAATTGACCTTGTGTCACATTCGCTCATGCAAAGCGGTTGGGGGAATAATTATATTTTTACTTGGTTGAAGATTTTGCACAGTTTGCAGCACTTCGAATATGTTGACTGTCTCTCATGCAGAGGGGTAATTTCTCCCACCAAGAAAAAAGCAAAAACAAATGGGTGCCCTAGGTATGACACCAAACTGCATCTGATGGTGGGGCTTGAGTTCTGGAGATCTGGTTTTAATAGACTTTTAAGGTTTTAACACATATACATAGCTCTCTCTTGGTGTTGTATGCTGTGATGGAAAAAGTGACAAGTTGTTTTATATATATATATATATATATATATATATATATATATATATATATATATATATATATATACACACACACACAGTGGGGGGAAAAATATTTGTACATATGAAAATTTTAATTTTTAATCTTTTAAACATAGCCTGATCAAAATTTTTATATACATTTACTGTATAAGGATATATTCTACTAATATGTGTAAATTATTGCCATCACTCCTAGTTCCACTCTGACTTGCAGTGGTAGTACCTATTAGGGGCCCATGTATTAGTTGAATAGATCTTCTTGAAAATTATATTCAATAGGACTGTGCAAAAAAAAAAAAAAACCCTCTAAAAAATGTTAATATGAATATATAATGAATGCAATTCTCTAACATCTAAGCATAAAATAACCCTAGAAGAGTTGAAATGTCATTAAAATCAATCAATCAATAAATTAAGGATTTTCTCCCCATCCTTTTTGAGCCCACATGTGAAACTAAGAAAATGAATTTACTATTCACCAGTTTTGGAGAGATAGTCTGAATCCAGATTTCAGTTTGTAGTTAACTGACTCACCCAGTAATGGTGGCTTAGTCCTAGATTGAAGAGTTACCAACTCTTTATTAAAAATGTTACTGAAACCTTTGAAACAAGTCACATTCAAAAGTAGTCAAGTTGAATAAGTAAAACTTAAACATGTAAAAATGTTACAAAAAATGAGAATAAGTCATCATTATCAAGGTATGGTGACAGTATAGATTCCCTTAACTCTCTCTCTCACTGTCTGGCCCTATCAGCCATCACTCTTGGTAAGTCCTCTAGACAGCATCCAGTGTCTACACAGAGTTGATGAATGTAAGTTTTTGCTGAGCGGTTAACACTAGTGTGTCAATGTGTAGTCCATAAGAGAACATTGCTTTGAGTTCAAGCTTACTTCACCAACAGTGCCACTATTAAAATTACAAATATATATATATATATATATATATATATATAACTCTCTGCATAAATGGGATGAGGCACAAAGTCAATTTTTTGAGCTGAGTTAAACAGGTTTAGATTCAGTTTTCCTTCTCCAAGACCAGTTGTCATACTAAAGTTAAAGAGCCCAATCTACCCTACTATTTACCCATAGCTAGAGGGAGAATAGTTGGATTCATACCTTTCCCAAGGGTATTAGAGCTATGTGAAATGTAAACAGTCTTGTGCAGGTTTTGAGCCCTCAGGTTACTGTGTCAATTTCCAACGATAATAAACATTACACCAGGGGCACATACATATATATATATATATATATTTGAATTCCATCTGATAAACTTGAATAAGCAAAATAAATTTATTATGGAAATAGAATACTATTTCTAAACTTTTTTTTTTTTTTTTAAATATGTGTATTGTAATTTTAGTAGTAGTACAAGCTTTCAGAGATGTTTGTAATGAAGCAGAAACACCTAACAAAAATTATGTGTAGATAAAGCCATTCAAATCAGAAAAATTTTCAAGTCATGCGTAAGACGAATGACTGGAAAAAAACTTGATGGAAAGAATTATGTTAATGTGAAAAGGAAAAAGATATACAGTGTAAGTATGATTCTAAACTAGATGCTTACATTGTGCCTGCTAGGTTAGCTAAATCAAATCTGATAAAAAGATTTTTTTTTTAATTTATGAAAGTAGAGATTAGATAAAATTTCCCAAACAGAAATTAAAATTATGACGCTTTTTTCCGTCATCAGAAAATCAAGACTTGAAAAAGAATTATGTTGTTGTTGGGATAAAATAAATAATTATCATCCTTAGATAATGTACATGTCTTTTAAGGGCCTGTAGAATGTCACATGATAATTCCTGAAATCCTTTCTTGACCTCGAAATGCTTCTGTTCTTTGATGTTGTCTCTGTCTCGAAATGGTAAAGCTACATAGCTATATTAACCTCATTTATCAACCAAGCCTTTTTCTTTTTTGTACCCCTTGTACATATGTTACATCCTCATATGCAGATGTATGCAGAAACATATTCAACACAATAAAGACGAGCGGGCACAGTTCTTTAGAAAAAATATACCTCTCACTTTATTTGAAAGGGTTCAAAAGGGTTACGAAAGGTATTATCTGTGAGAGGTGAGTTGGAAACTGAACAGAAGTGCAACATATTGACCCCCCCCCCAACTCTTCTGGCTATAACAGCATTTCTTTCCCATTCTCCTAGGCTGCTCAACCGGGGGCCTGGGGGCCCAGCCTCTGCAGGGACATGGTTCTCATTCCAGCATCTTCTCTCCAACTGATCTGAACTTCCTGTTGCCAGGGTTATATGATAATTTGACACCCACCTACTTCTTGTGAGCATCACATTTATACTCAATTCAACCCGTCGACAGTCAAGGTTATCCTTTGATCCCCTGATATCTTCGACCGGATGCACCTGTTATTTACACAGGTGCATTTCTCATCTGACAGCCCGGCCGGGTCGCAGGTCAACATGTTACACATACTGCTTGTTCATTGAACAATATGTGTATTCATTCTTTGTAGGGAAATTCCCTGTGGCTAATGTGCTTGACTGCAATATCTTAGTAAGTTAGTTTGAACTCCAGTTGTGCTATTGTTTTCACTTTTGCACAAATACTCTTGTGAAAGATATGAACCCCCTTATCCTACTGGCCCAGTCAGCTGGGGCTGCAGAATATACTGACTACATCTCTGCAGAGGGGTAAGACCCCATCCCCATGCTCAATAGTGTCCTGGATATGACACTAAACCATCTGATAGTGAGGCTCCAGTTCAGTAATGCTGGAACTGCAGAGTACCCCTTTATTGCCATCGCTCCCCGATTCACCCTGGCCCAAAGTGGTAGTACCTGATAGGGTCCTATCTATGGATCAAATAGAACTAAAGTGTGTACTTATGCTAAACTGAATTATTTGATATAGAACTGTTTTGACATTTAAACTTCATACTTATGCTAAACTGAATTGTTTGAAATGGAACTGTTTTTGACCTTGAAACTGTACTTACGCTAAACTGAATTGCTTGAAATGGAACTGTTTTCACATTTAACTGTGTGTAAGCAAAAACTATACTTATACTAGACTGAATTGTTTGATTTAGAACTATTTGACTAAACTAAATAGCTTAAAATAGAAATGTTTTTTCAATTAAATTGAGTACTTATGCTAAACTGAATTGTTTGAAATAGAAATGTTTATTTGTATAAAGATAGATTTGACATTAAATAACCTACAAAGGTTGATATGCAATAAAACCCAAACAAACAAACAATAAAATCCTGTCTGCTCAGCTAATATAGAATTTAAAAATCAAAATGGTAACCCTGGAATTTATAGTCCAAAACCTTTATTTCACTTAGTTGCTTTAATAATGATTTACATGGGCATAAACACATAAGTGATATAATCAATCCATACATTACACATTGAAAACTATTTTTCTAATCAATTTATACAAAAGTGTTTTGTAATTTGACTCTAACAGATTACAAGGTAAAAAGTGATAATGTTATCTTATGACTGAAACAAATGTGCTTTTGATAACACTTATGTTTGTTGTTGTGTCAAGCATTGTCAGTTGAAAAAAATGTCTTCCATATTCATTTCATCCACTGACAGTATTGAAACAAAATAATATATAATATACAGCTTTTATCCTTATTTGTAACATCTCACTTGCGAACAAGAAAAGGCTAATAAAAAAACTCTACTCCATATCCTTGTCTGTCATCTTTAATAAAATATACCTACTAGAAAATCTGCTGCCAAATACACACTGTGTATATATATATATATATTTATATATATGCTTACCTCTTATAAAGTTCTTTTTTGTAAATTCCTCTTCTACTTGTTCTTTCTCCTACTCTTTATATAAATGCATAAATTTGTGTTTGTCATTTCAATGTCCATTCCCCAAAAGATGGCTCCAGCTGGGGCTAAAAATACTTGGGGGAAAAATATGGCACCTTTTAAAATTCATTTCATCCAGATATCAAATGACTCATACAAAGATTTGAATGGTTCAACTATAAAATAGGCTGAAGTGAATCAAACATGTTTAAAAGAAAAAATTATATAATCATGATCATCATTGTGGTGTGCCAACATCTTTGATTTTCTTGACTCTCTAGCAATCTGTCCTTATCAGCCACCACTCTTGTTAAGTTCTTTAGATGGTACCCAGTGTCTGCTCAGAGCAGTTTTTGCTTGTCAGCCAACACTAGCATGTCCATTTATAGGAGTCCATTGGAGAATGCTGCTTATCAGTTTATCCTTACTTCCCCAACAGTGTCCAGAATGCCTTGCTCATCTTACTTGGATGGTTTGCAAGATGGGAGGTAAGTGGCCATACAACTGCTGAAGGGTATTGCTTTCAGAATTTATTCAAAATTGCACGAAAATTAAAATATCCAATTCATCAAATATTGTGTATTAAAGCAACAGTCTTTCATTAATAAATTTTTTGTAAAGATGATAGACAAATTTTAAAAAAAGGAAAAAAAAAATTTTGGTGGTGTAATGGTTAGCAAGCTTGACTAACAAACCTACTCCAGTGAGTTCAAGTCTCATTGGGTGCTCCTTTCATATGGCCTTGTGCTACATCTAAGTAAAAAGCTTAGTAAATTACCTCTAGTATAAATTTGCTGCATGCCCTGGGGTACAAGTGACAGTTAATGCCAATTTTAATTGTTTTCTCTACAAATGAAACTTTCCTGATTAATTTTAACCCCATGAATGCCCCCCCATCCCGACTTTGCTTGGATGCCAATTTTATTTGCTTTCTGGACAAATTAGACTTTGATTAATCTTAATCCAAAAAGTTCCAGACGACTTCAGAGTTTACATGCCAAGTTTAATCAAAATTAGCTCATTAGTTTCCGAGTTTATAGGTAACAAATAAGCAAACAAAGAGAAACATATACTGAGGGATAAAGGTGTTAGTCGAATTATTTATGTATTTGTAAGCTTTTTTCTATTATAAAAATAAGAACAAATTTTCCAAGATTTGGGATAAGGAACAGATCATTTTTAGACTTATTTTCTTTTCACCCATACATTTTTATATGGGAAATGCATTCTTTCTTTCTCACAAAATGAATACCATATTTATGTATTACTAAAATACTCTTTATGCATATATGTGAGTAACCATAACCAAATATGCAGCATCATAGTGCAATACACTTAAAATGTTTTTAGAGAATAAACAAATTTCCAACCAAATGATTATTTTGTGGGGTTTGCATTCACACTTAATGTCATTTTCTTTAAATTTCTCAAATCCTACTCAGTCATAATTTTACTATGAATGACAATATGCATTTGGTTAAATTTCCAATTGAACAATTCATTCATTACTGACCACTCCATAAATGTAAACTTGAAAGTCTGTTACCCAGTCGGCTGAAGCTGTAGAATACACTGACTGTACCTCTGCACAGAAGGGTAAGACCTCATCCTAATGAGTGTGCTGGATATTACACTAAACAATCTGATGGTGTGGTTCCAGTAATGCTGGAGTTTTGGGGGATGTGGACAACTCCTTCATTGCCATTGCTCCCAGGTCCACTCTGGCCCGGAGTGGTAGCACCTGATAGGGCCATATCTATGGGTTAAATAGAACTAATCTGTGTATTTATGCTAAACTGAATTTTTTTAATTAGAACTGTTTGACTAAACTGTATAGCTTGAAATAAAAATGTTTTTGACAATTAAAATGTGTACTTATGCTAAACTGAATTGTTTGAAATAGAACTGATTGATCGTATATAAATGGATTTGGCATTAAATAACCTACAAAGGTTGATATGCTATAAAACTTAAACAACCAACCATTGAAAGTCTGTTAACAATAAATATCACAATGCTAACATTGAAAAAAATCCCTCCCAAATTATTAAATTGGTTAATTTTCTTTTATAGATAATTTAGCTGGCAAAATTGATTGATTAAATTAAATGATTTATCAATGGTGTTATTTTTCTAATATATCCTTCATATTTTACAAACAATTTGTTTGAAAAAGAAAACAAAAATATAAATTAAAAAAGTCATGTTGAAAACTATATCCAATTTCAATTCCTTTTCTTAAAATCATTTTTTAAGAATAGCTTCTTAAAAATACCATTTTTTTTATAAAGCATTCATAAATAACTTCCATTTTTTTAAAAGCAAGTTGTAAGTATACACTTCAAACTTCCAATGTTTTAAACACAATCAGAAATTACTTTCATTAGTCATTCTTATTTCAAGAGAGAGAGAGAGAGAGAGAGAGAGAGAGTGCATCATGATTTTATCTATGATCCCATGCCTCTAAAATGAAAGAACTGAGAGTTTATATTTGATATGTAATGTTATGGGGGTTCAAGAATATAACAAAAACACTAAAGAAATAGTTGAGAAAATTTCTAGTTTTTCAGGTTGATGTGTCATTCCTGATTGACATGTCTGAAACTGGTTTTCAAAGTTTTATTCTGGCAATACATCATTGAGATGAACCCATAGCAGAACACTCATCAGATGTTGATCAATATGATTTAAGAGAATTGGTGGAATGCAATCCACACAAAAGTTCTCGAGAATTAACACTTGACCTCAACATATCCCAATTCACAAACACTTGAAAAAGATAGGACAGGTGAACAAGCTGGACATTTGGCTTCCTTATACTCTTAGAAGAATAAAGGAGATTGCATATCCATAGTGACAAGTCTTCTTTCAAGATGAGAAATAACTTGTCTCTTAAGAATATCATTTCAGATGACGAAAAATGGGTCTTTTATGACTGTTCAATACAAAAGTTAGTGAATCAATGAGGATGAATTTCCACAGCTAACTCCAAAGCTTCATGGCAGAAAATTTATGCTGTGTATATGGGGGGGACTATTATCTTTCATTATATCAATAGAAATTCTAAGCGCATAGTCTAGGCAGATGATAAACAAGTATGGGGCTAATGTGTCTCCTTGCAGCACACCTGCTACAATTTCCACTAGTTTCAGAGAACTACCAATTAGAGTGGAGATGCTGCCACTTTGATTAAAGCACATGTATTCCATCTTGTCTGCATTTACATGGAGGCCTATGCCAGAAGCTGCTCATTCCAGACTATATAGCAGGGCTTCAACTTTGGTGGGTGTATTTGCAAGAAGCACTATATCATCAGCATAGTCCGCATCCATGATTGTTTGTGTGGGGTATCTTCTGCTTCTTTCCTTTGTCAGCTTGAAACTGTTATCTTTCATTATATCAATAGACATTCTAAGCTCATAGTCTAGGCAGATGATAAACAAGTATGGGGCTAATGTGTCTCCTTGCACCACACCTGCTACAATGTTGAAGTAGTCTGTGTCTCCATCTGGGGACCAGACTTTTACTTTCATGTTTTTATATAGCATCATTATGGCTGTGATGGTTTCTTTGGTTAGTCCATAGGCAAGTAGTATTTGCTCCATCTTTCCTCTGTATATGGAGTCAAAGGCCTTGGAGAAGTTGACAAATAATATTGTTGTGTCAAGGTTTTTGGCACGTACACCTTATAGAATTCAACAGAAGCAGTGTCTCATCAACCAAGAAAGACATCAACACGTGACTAGCAAACTGCAGGAGAAGTAAGGAAAAACTCATGAGGGACATACCCCTGTGGATCCCTTCACATGGATGAGCAAAGACAGGATGATCGGCTAGAACCTATATACAACAGCTCTGTGCCAATACAGGATGTAGCCTTGAAGACCTCCTGGGGAGTGAGAGACGGGTGGTGAGAGAGGGTCAAGGACATCCATGCTGGCAGCACGACATGATGATGATAATATAAGGGGATCACTGTGGTATTATTTTGAGGTTTTAAGCCAAAATATACTTCTTGCCCAGTTGGCTGAGGCTGTAGAATATGCCGACTGTGTCTCTGCAGAAGAGTAAGACCCCCCCCAACGAGTGTCCTGGATTTGACACTAAACAATCTGATAGTAAGGCTCCAGTAATGTAGGAGCTTTGGGGAATGCAGAGTACCCCCTTCATTGCCATCACTCCAAGGTCCTATCGATGGGTCAAATAGAACTAAACTATATACTTATGGTAAACCGAATTATTTGAAATGGAACTGTTTCTGTATGCTAAACTGAATTGTTTGAAATAGAACTGTATTTACATTTAACTGTGTAAACAAAAACTATACTTATACTAAACTGAATTGTTTGATATAGAACTGTTTATTAGTATAAAAAGGGATTTGGCATTAATTAACCTACAAAGGTTGATATACCATAAAACAAACAGACAGACAGAAAACACAATATACTTCATGGAAGAAAAGTTATATTGTGTGTATGATGGGATTACTCTAGTATTATTCGTTTTGACTTTTTAAACTACAATTAGACACTCATTGCAGTCTAATAGCTTCAATAACTGTAGCATATACATAAAAATCTTCTAAGAAAATGCTCCATATTCATCAATTGGAAAAACATTGTGCTTCTCCATGAAAATAGAAAGCCACATTTAACAAGAATCATGTTGGAAAAAATATTGGATTTAGGCTGGTCTGTTTTACTCCATTCACTTGACCTTGCACCAAGTACTGCCATCTTTTTTCTTCTCAACAAAATGCTCTGAATAACAAAATCTTTTTTCCATAAGATCAGGTAAAAATATTTGTGGAAAACCTCTGGATTTTGAAACCTGGTAAATTTTACTTGAGAGGAATCAACAAGCTGTCTGATGAAGTGCAAAAGGTGATTCGAAATAATAATAAATATACTATTGATTGAAATTAATTCATTGTTAAATCATATTTTATTAAAACGGAAATTATTTGTAATTAAACTTAATATTACTTAATTATTTGATTAAATTAAGTTTCTAAATATCATACGAAATATTTACCAAGGGAAATAACTCTAAGTATTATATAAAACTATTCAGAGTTATGTCCCTTGAATTTTTTTACCTTTAGTTGAGACGAATTTTATGGGAATGTCTAAAAAAGAAACTATTGTTTTCTGGTTCATAAAAAGATAAAATAGTACTGTTTACGAATGTTAACAATATTTTTCTCATCGTTTATTTTTTTTCAATTTTTCCTAGATATCTGTTTCTTTTGGAGATTAAAAAAAAATTATTTTTTTGCTTAGCATATTTACCCAACCCCTCCGCTCGGGCAGGATATGACACAAGGTCAATTTTTTTAAAGCGAAGTTTAAGAGGTTTGAATTCAGAGTTTTCCTTCTCCTAGACTAGTTGCCTCACCAAGGCTAAAGAACCTAGTCTGCCCTACTATTTACCCATAGCTGGAGGGAGAATAATTGGATTCATACCTTTCCCAAGGGTATTAGTGCTATGTGAAATGCAATCAATCTCGTCCAGGATTTGAACTCGTGTCGCCGTGTCCATTTCCTGCGATGATAACAATTACACCACGGGCACCTCCAATTATTTTTTTGCTTAGCCTGATCCACAAGTTTCCAATTGTTTGGTGATATAGCAGGAACTGATACTTTATATATGATTTAACCATAATTTAGCTGATTCTATTTCTGCCTCAACATAAAATTACTTTCTGTGAAATATTGAAAACAAGCATTTATAAAATGCAAAATATTTTAGAATTAATGATAGGAAGTGACACTGGTCAATTTTTTTAAAGCAGAGTTTAACAGGTTTGAATTCAAAGTTTTTGTTCTCCTAGACTGGTTTTTATACCAAGATTATAGAGCTTAGCCTGCCTTACTATTTATCCATAGCTGGAGAGAGAATAGTTAGATACATATCTTTCCCAAGGATATCAAAGTTGTGTGAAATGCAAACAGTCACATCCAGGTTTTTAAACTCAAATTGCTGTACCCATTTCCTACAACAATAATCATTACACAATGCACATCAAATTCTATATATTTCTGCTAGAAGTGGCTGAAATGTAATTTGTCAATTTAAATTTTCACATCTGATACTGATTTAAAAACACTTAATACTCAGGACTTGGGATTGGATCTTTAGGCTATGCCTCCAGTAAAAGAAATCAATGAGGTTATATCCCAGGGACTATGAGAATAGCTGTGTTTTTATTAACCCTTGAGAATAACTTTGAAATTATTCACCTTTCATAACACACCCACTTAGAATATATAGTAGGATTTATGTGTTTTAAATATTGTCTACTTATCCCTGCCACTGCAAAAAATGTTGAATATATGGTCATGTGCTTTGACCAAATACAAACAAAAATATCATTACCAATCGGTGAAATATTACTTTATTATTTTTATTTTAAGATTGAAAATTTAGGGCTAAGATGAAGTTGTATAAAATCATAGTTCTTAATGTTAAATTATGTGAAAAAAAAACAAACTTCAAATGGTTTTATAGTATGAATAGAGTAGCGTTTTTTTTTTTTTGCTTTTTTTTTTGTTGAGAAATATGCATTAGATTGGTAATATGAGTATAGATTATTGACAAACGGGGAGGGAGATCAAGGCAAATAAGCATGAGTTAATCTGTAGCAAATGATTTTGTGAGCCAAATAAATGGGAGTTTTTCCTTTTTTTTTGGCTTCAAATAAGGGTATAGGGTAAGAGTTAAAGACTGACTGAATAGTTAGAGTAGGGGCTTATTTCATGTTAGTTTGGAAGTATTAGTATAGGATAGATTTGGAGTGGGATATGTGTAAGTCTTGTTAAAGTGTAAATCATGGATGTGGACGAGTATTAAAAATACCATCTTACCTTGGTACTGAATCTGGATGAGGTAAAGGTGGTATTATATAGTAGAGGAGTGTGAAATGCCCTGTTTTTCATTGGCTGTTACTGAAGGACAGATGTCTATAAGAACGGCCGAAATCTGGCCTTATTATTCTTCTTTTTTGCTTTGGTAGAGGTACGAGCATAGCACGTTGCGATCAAGGAGGCGGCTTGGCTCTTCCAGAGTCATGCCGGGGTTTCTGTCGAAGCCGATATGATGCAAAAAACCCCGAAATTGGCGATGAAGACAGTGCATCACTGAAGACCTACCTTGATGCATCTAGGATGTAGGATTGAAATGATTAATTCATAAAGTATAAATATTTACTCATGACAAACAAAGTAATTTATCTTAAAATGACAATATGATGGGTGATAAATCATGTAACTTAGAATAACAAAAACATATTACAATATTTTGGAAGTAATATTACTTTTCCCTGGTTATAACAGGGTATTTTTGAAAAATTGATATCATTTCATAATCTACTTAGTTCTTGATATCAAATTTTAACAATAAGAGTAGAAACAACTGAAAATTCTATGTTATATGTTTTTTTTTTCTTTTCAGGTTTAGAAATGCCATTCACCGGAATAGAAAAGGCATTTAAACATTGAATTTTGAGTTGTTTCTACATTTATAGTTAAAATTTGAGATCATTTGAACAAGAATTGGTCAAGTTATTACATTTTGCATAATGTTTGCTTACATGTTGCTTGGATGACACTGCAGAAGCTCACTGACTTGCCGTATGAGACAATGCCACATCCACCATATTCTCCTGATCTCTAAACCACCGACAACCCTTATTTTCAAGCATCTGGACACTTTTTATGCAAAAACATTCCATTCCAAAGGAAAAGTAGAAATTACATTTATGAAATATCAATTTTCCTGAAAGACCATGTACACCTCAAATGATATGAAAAATTTTGAAACTCCCTGTATTTTGATTCAATCAGATATTGATAAATACTAAATGACCTGTCATCTCAGTGGGTTTCCATTGGAACAATTTACTTATTGAAAAATGGTTTTTGATAAAAAAAACTGTTATATATACTTGAAGGAAAGAATTGTAATGACAAATGTTCTATAATTAATTTCTTGACCAACACCACTATTCTGTAATAGTGTACATTTTACATTCCTGTTTAGAATGTAAAGTTAATAACATACCATGAATGCTATAACAAAGAATCTGTTCAGCATTTTTTGAGGGGGATGGATCATCTGGTTTAACCTTTTGCTTACCAATCCAAAGTTTACTTGCTTTCACAAATTGCTGAAAAATTGAAAAACTGTCTACTGTATCCATCATCAACGAAATTATTATTTGTATTAGCTTGTTTGGAAAATAATGTTCAGTTTTAGAATAAACTTTTAATCCTGAAATAATGAATTTAATCAGTTTTAATCAATTAAAATATGATTGCTGAATATCTATTTTCATTTCAGCCATTGATTAACAAGGTTATTTATGCCAGTACAATAAACCTCTAAAGATTTTCATGCAAAGAAATCTTTAAATGTAATTTCTACTTTTCCTTTGGAATGGAATGTTTTAGCATAAAAAGTGTCCAGATGCTTGAAAATAAGGTTAGTTGGTGGTTTAGAGATCAGGAGAATATGGTGGATGTGGCATAGTCTCATATAGCAAGTCAGTGAGCTTTTGCAGAGTCATCCAAGCAACATGTAAGCAAACATTATCATGAAGTAAAATTGGACCCTGTTGACTAACTAATGTTGGTTGTATTTTGCTTAACTGAACATGCCTTTATACCCTCTTAATCTTCAAGTATCATATGCCTCTAAAGAACTTCTGAATCCAGCACCATAATGTCTAATCACAAGTGGATCCTTCACACAATGCTCTGTTGATATTGGCAGCTGTTTGAGAGGCATTATGTCCAAACTTGAATTCACGCAAAAAACAAATGCAGCATTTCTATTTCATGTATACGATGAATGACATATAACCTTCAAAATCAAATTCTGAAAGAAGTGATAGAAAATTTAAAAAGAGCACAATTTATTTATTAGGAATATGATTTTTAAAAATTTTCTTTTTACAACTACAATTAAATAATGTTAGAACAGAATTTAAACCGTTTATACTAAAAATTGGGCAGAAATCTTCAAACAAATATTATTCATAATTTGAAGTTATCAAGTTTTTTAATGTTCTTGTATATAAAGGAACTCTCAATTAGCAAATTGTAGAATATGACAATGCATTCCCAACAAAAGGGGTAAGACTTCCTCCCAAAAGGGATGTTCTGGGTATGACACTAATATATATCCAGTAGTGAGGCTCCAGTCCTGGGGATTGTGGAGTACCTTTTTCATTGCCATCACTCTCTGGTCCCTGCTGACCCAGAATAGTAGTGCCTGTTAGGATCCCATCTATAGGTCAAAAAGATCTGTTTAAAAATTATCTATATTGGATAGAAATATGTGAAACTGTGCTTATTATCATTATCAAATAGAATCATTGATGTTTGACAGGAAAATAAACTATTTCTAAAAGTGAAAACAAATTAATGTTTTTGAAATAACTCATACCATTAAAAAATAAGTATGAAATTCAGTATTGGAATTTAAGTTCTTTAAAAGATGAAGATAAAAAGGTGAGTTTTGGGCTAAGACTAGAGTCAAGTCAGGAGTAGATTGAGGACTACTGACATCTGTCTCTCTCCCGTAATTCTAAAGGTGTCAACTCTAAATTACTTAGAAGTACTCTTGGTAAAACAATAATTGTCAAAAGAAATGCACTCATCCATCTGAGATAAAATCCTTGATGAGACTGTTTGTGTTTCACTTTCACACTAATGCCCTTCAGAAAGGCATGAATCCATCTCTTCTTCGCTATAGCTAAATAGTAGAGAAGTCTGGCTTCTTTTAATTCTTGCCTATTTTCTATTCTATTTGACTCGTATCTAGAAAATCTAGAAAAAGATCAGCAAATAAGATTTTAAGCTACAGAAAGTGAAAAAAAAAAAAAAAAATTGAAGCTTTCTTTGAAGTTATTTATTTTCTAATTCATGCTTTACGCCAATGAAAACTATTTTATCCTTAGTATAAGGGGAGACAAGTAAATAATCTTCATACGGTGGACAAGAAATGTGGCATAGTGCCAGGGAGAAGGAAATTACTTAAGTAATTGATACTCATCAAAAAGTGAACAGACTGTCAGATGCTACTCTTACAATTATTGTTCCACCGAGTAATTCTATACGATGGGATTTTCTTTGTTGAATGAAAGTTTAAGCCTTATTTCTTTTTCAATAAATGGTATTAGGATCATCAGGAGAGAATGTGGACTGTTTTAGGGTCTTCCTCTCAATGGTTTTATTTGCACTCCAGCCCTCCTCACTGAATATAAATGTATATATCACTGAGGCCCAATTATGTTGACTTAGAAGTGTAATAGGGAAATGTGATTTGAAAAAACATCTGCATGCGTTATGAGAATATTGCGTGAATCTCGTTATTTACAATCAGGTGTGGGTTTAACAATCTTTATTTTGAATTGTTCCATGGGATATTTCTTTTGTTCCATATCTACAAGGAACTATTTTCCATTATTTCTATGAGGCGTCTTATACATTTGGCTCTATTATCTCTTGATTCTGATTTGACCTAGAAATTGGTACAGGGTGCCTGTTACGAAAACTTTTATTTCTATTTCTGGGCCTTTCATTATCATGCTATACCCTTCCTTTTCCAGCTCTTTTTTTCAGATCTTTTTATTTACTGGTTTTATATTTGTGGCTTTGCTCCACCTAGCTTTCATATGGTATTGATAATTCTACCACGATGATTTTAATGTTTGCTCTTGACAGGAGAACAATATCTGATTGCAGATCTTTACTAGATATTGTTTTTAGGTAATCATTATGCCATCCTGGTAGGTCAGCAGATACCTCCCAATTTCCACTTGATCCTGGAAGGTTTTGACCAGGTATAGCTTGATGTTTGATTGTTTGCTTAGAGCTGGCATATGCTCTGCCTCTCTAAAACAAATTTCTGGATTGAAATAGTTGGTTCAGATTTCATATAATTCTTTATAAATCTGACTAACTCCTCCAATACTCTGTTGTGTCTCCCATTACCAAGAGCTTTCTTACAGGAGCTGAGGACATGTTCCAATGCTTGTGGTTTGTCTTTACATAGGGGACAAATAGGATCACTTTCTTTCTTACATTCAAAAAGATTGTTTTTAGAAGAAAGCTGGTCTTATGTAGAACAAATTAGAAAACTCAATCTGAGAGGAGCCATCTGCCATTCCAATAGACTTTTGCAGGGTCCTCTCCCAATTTGTCCATTGGCCTAGTTGGGATTGCTGGACTCCTTTTAGGAATCTTTTATAGTTCACCTGGCTCCTTACATCCTGAATATGTATATCCTGGTAATTTTTCCAGTAGTTTTTGACCACTGCTGCTTTCCATTCGTTCCTAACCCATCTTTCTGTTTGAGTGTCCAATGATTTCCTTGAAAGCTAGGTTGACCTCAGCACTTTTTATGGTGTCCCTGACTTTCCACTTCTTTCCTGTTTTCAATGTAGGATTTATTGATTTTATCACTTTATCCTTTGAGTCATCCAATATCATTGGGAGTCTAATTTTCCCGGATTTGAATTCCTCCGCAATTGATTTGAATGGTAATCTTAATTTTGCTTGTCTGCAGTACAAATCAACAGCAGAAAAAACCTGGAGGTAACTCCAACCATTTTTGGGGATATTTATTTATCTTAGCTTCCATTGACTCAACTGTACTTATAGCGATTTTGTATACAAGTAGTGCCAATAATAACATTGGAATAAATGCATGCTGCAGACACCAAACTTTGAACTTTCCTTATAATAGACAGCAATCAATCTTACAGAGGGCTTCTTGTTATGTTCTGGATGTTTCTTTCGTTTGATTAATATCTTTCAAGGATTCATCAAACCAATATCTCAAACTTTTTACTGGTTCTTCTGACACAATGGAGATTCTTTGACTACCTACCTTAAAATTTATATTTTGATTCCCTTTTCCTTTCCTTAGGGAGAGGCTTCTAGACTTTTGAGGTTTGAATTTCATACTTAATTATTTGCTTTGTCCATCAGGCTAAGTATCTTGCGAGTAGTAGCTTCTTTGGATGAGAGGATTGTAGTGTCGTCCATAAACGCCTTCACTGGTGGTATTTGAAATCCTCCACCAAGCTCAACAATATCAGCATAGAAGCAGCTGCATTGCTAGAATGGAAAGTATTGGTGACACCGAACGTCCCATCGCAATTCCAACTTCAAGCCTGTTCTAATTAGTTGTATAGTCTTTTGTGGTGAACCAACATACTTTTGTGAATTGAGAAAAAAAAAGCATGCCATACTTTCCAAGTAAATAAAATGTGCAAGTCAGAAAAGTGTACATAAAACTGAGGGTTTTTTTTAAACAGATTTTAATGGTATGTCAATTTGTCTGAGATTATATCAAGTATTCTTATTTAATACCAATAATTTATACACATTTTCAAGTAACTATTTCTATTTAACAATCAACATTTGTTTGCAAACAGTTGATTTCAAGTAACAACCCTTAGTAAACAATAATAACTTCAACTAACTATTCTTAATGCAAATGATTTTCAAACAGATCTATTTGACCCATAGATAGAACCTAAACATGTGGGTCAGTGTTAGGAACCTAGGAATAATAGCAAAGAAGGCATCCTCCAAACTCCAGAACTAGAGGCTCACCATCAGATGCAGTTTAGTGTCATACCCTGGACACTTCATTTCTAGAGGGAGGGAGATCCTATCCCACAGTAGGGGGATAGTGACAGACTAACTATTTTTGAGTTTAACATTTTTGTTTTTAATTCAAGAAAAATTTGTTATATAAGTACTATTGAACTATACACTTAAAATAAACAGATAAACTTAACTTTTAATGTCAATAATTCAACCATGTTTTATCACTTTTTATTATTCAAGTACTGTTGGCCATAAGGGGGTTATATTGGGTTTTTGGAAAATGACAATATAAAACAATAAATGATAGGAATCAACAATTATTTGCTAAGTGAACAAAAGAAACCTATTTTTGTTTTGTTTGTACTGCAAGAATTGTAATCATTGACATTTTTAAGATTCCTTTATGCATAGCATGGAATGTGTGTAGAAATAAGCATTTATGCCTTTTAACTATTGGGTTACACAAAATCTAAGTGTTTAGTTTTATGAACATTTTAAATTTTAATTAATCACTTGCCATATAAATACATAGGGATCATGTGATGTTAAAAATTGATTTTATCTACCAAAAGGATTAAGACTGCTTTTGTCATTGGAGTGAATACCAATCATTCATCATACATAATGATAGTGGAAAGTATTTATTTTGGTTGTGGTGATTATATACCGGTTTTCCTATTAACAAATTTTTTTTATAGTAAAGTAAGAGAATATTCAGATTAAAAAAGTCTTATGATATATGAGTATAGAAAATAAAGATGAATGTAATAAAGTTGGGATTTTCATTCACATTATATTTTAACTTCAATAATCTTTCAATATAAAGATGTTAGGGCAATGAATCTTTGAACAATCATCTATAAACAGGATATGGCCATCTTTTTGGTATACCCTAAAATAGGATTAAGTGCTTGAATATGAAATTAAAGACTGATGATTTTCTGGATATAAGAGTATCATGTTATATTTTTAGAGCTTTAAGATTAGATGGTGTTTATGGATAGAAATTTATTCCATGTAGAAAGGCAAGTCAAAGTTTTGCAATATTTTGGTACATGCTAGTTTATGGTGTGTCGATTATGTGACAGAAGCAATCGAAGCTATAGAAGGTAACCACTGTGGATTAAACTGATGTTATATACTCGTCTACAGCATCACAACGACACAATAAATAAACAGACGCACGCAGAAAGACTTCTTTAACAAAATATTTACCTCTCACTTTATTGCAAGGGTTTGAAAAGGTTGTTCAAGGTTTGCATGTGAGAGGGAGCTGGAGATCGAACATAAACTGTAACATTTTGACCCCATTGTTATGACCGTCACGTTGTCTCTCTTGTTCTCTAGCGCTGCTCAACCGGAGGCCTAGGGCCCACTCACCAGGGCCCAAAGGCCCCTTCGGTCTGATGTGGCTTTCCCTACCACATTTCGTCTATAACTCCGTCCAATCTTCAACTCAACTGCCACGTCGAACTCAACTGAATTATATAATCGTTCGACGCCCACTTGATCTTTGAAATCGAATGTTTAATCATCATCAAGTGGAAATAACTGTCATGCAATTCAGAGGTCACTTTCTTCCGGTGCATCACTCTGTAGTGTACCATGGGAATTACCTTGTCCCATTTCATCAGCCAATTTCCGCCCACGCGATTTCCTCTCCTAACTGCCATTGGAATGTGTCACTTTCCTTCCGGTGCATCACCTTGGAATAGCATTTTTTGGGGCCAGGTCAAAGGTCAAAACATAACACTGAGCCATAATGCCAAGGAAGCAAAAAGAAAAAAAAAAAAAAAAAAAAAAAACATTTGTTGTGCAAAAGGTAAAGACAGAGTTGAACAGTAATTAGACAACAACCCAAGCAAAATTTCTGGAACAAAAACCTTGATCAAGCAAGATCAAGTAGGCCTAAAACCATGGATTCTGAGGTTGTGTTTCAAGCCATAAAGGCAAATCCAGTGAGTAGCACTTGGAGAATATCAGGCAAGCTTGGAACCTGACATTCGAGTGTGGTTTATCACCTGCAAAAGTATCCAGAGCTGCGTTGAATTGTGCTATACATTACCAAAATATCGCAAAGCTTTTGATTCACTTAGTATCATTTTTTTTTGTTGATAAGACATCAAATCACTGTAACTTATCAAAATTCATGGTAAAATTTATGATGCAATCTTTATAATAGCTTCCTAGCTCAGTTATATGCTAATTTAAGACAATACTTTTGTTTCCAATTTTTTTGGGCTGAAAATTTTACTTTGTATAACTAAGTTTTAAGGTAAAAAAAAACCAAAAAAAAAAACCAAAAAAACAAAACAAAAAAACCCACACAAATATTTCCTGTATAACTGTAAATATGAAAATTCCAAGGTAGAACATACTATATATATATATACACACACAAAGACCAACAAGCAATCTCTTTAAAGGAATTTCATTTTGTTCTTCCTCAGCTAATTGGAAAAAATTCATGATCAAAATTTTCTTTAAATTGCTGATATTTTTTCAGTAAAGTTGATTTCCAGTATAAATATCAGGTAGATGACCTGTATAATTTCATTGTTGAAAGCAAAAACCCAAATCAATGTACTCATTTGATTTTTAGTTTGATCCTGCCATGTCCAATTAATACTTCTCCAATGTCTGGTTTTAGATGATCTTTGTGTAGTGATTATTTTTAAAACTTAAGTGTGTATCAAAAATCTATTAAATGTTTTACAACATAGGGCTACATAGAAGTGATAAATGAATTCCAAGTGGAATTCTGACTCATAAACATGCATAATGTATGGTTTGTTATTTTTGAGAAATTTGCAATGTTCAATCCAAATGTCCATGAAACAGCTAATTTAACGCACTGTAATACTAATAATGGTAAAGAGGAAAATGCATTTAGTATTAACATTTACTACATAAATAAAATTCAATGTAGCAAATGATAAATTCTTTTTCAAATATCAAACATTTCCTTGGCCCAGCGGTTAGAGTGTTCGCCAATGGCCCGGGAGACCTGGGTTCAATCCTAGGTCGAGTCATACCAAAGACTTTAAAAATGGAACTTGATACCACCTTGCTTAACACTCAGCATTATAAGGTACGGTTCAAGGGTAAAGTGGAGCAATCCAGGGAATGGAGTAGCGCCCTTCCCTACACCTTCGTGTAGTAGCTATCGAAAAGGGAGCCTTCGGGTCACCCTCGACTATGGTTGCTAACTTTACTTTACTGTTCATACTTGGAGAAATTATATCCTGTACATCGATTTTACAAGTTGAAAAGTATGAGACAAAAATCAGTTTTTCATCTGAATTCTTGTTTTTCTTTTCCAGCATTTCAACTACCTTTATAATCAAAACTATGACAATTTCCTGTTTACTATAACCAGGTGAGTGTTAAAATTCCTTCTTGTTTTTTGGTAGTGAAATCAGATTTTCTAAATAACCAGGTAATAATTATCTTATGAAAATTACAGATCAGATTGAAAGTGTTGGCATTGTGTCAAATCAAGTTTGCTTTAATAATGAATAAACTTAATATATTCTGTCCTTTTTGTTGAAGAAAAAAAAAATGAATATTTACCTGTGGAAATGAGCAATTTAGCTTCAATAAGAAAAAAATGAAACAAATGCTAACTTTAAAAGTGTTTATTTGTCTGAGCTGAGTTGTGTCCTCAAAGCTAATCAGGAGTAGATGGTTCAGCTTGATCACAAAACAATAATAGAAGGGCAGTTAGGAAGCCAAGATTGGTACAAGAATGTTCTAGATCACATAGGCATTTTAGAAGACCATTGATAAAAGGATCACAAGTCACCCAATAGCCACTTCCAAGTTGTGTACAGAATGATGATAAAATTGCCTCCGATGAAAAGCCCAATTCATAATATACAGTCACTTAATATTGGAGAAGGAAAATTCTGAAGCATTATAAATTACAAAGGGTTTTAATACTGTATAAGAATTCAGCTATCGAGCTCAGCTCCAAAATTACCCGAAAAGAAAATAACGAAAAAGATGCAGTTTAATAAGCATGATCTTTGACGTAGAGAGATTCAGCTGCAGCAGCAGAACCACCAGCACCACCATATTTACCCACAGCAGCTGCACCATTGGCCTAGAAAGAGGTAGAGAGAGAAAACATTAAGAAATCAGACAAGGACTGAGAATTAGTTACAAGCAAATTTCAAAGATATTACTTAATGAAATTCTTAAATTATATGCAGTATTAAAATCTTTTTTATAATTTAAAAAAAAACAAAAAACGTTGGAATAGTGAATAGATATATTCTATTTTTTCTTTTAACTGAAATAATTGAATTTTTCCTCCCTCTTTTATTATATTTAAGTTTTAATGCAATATAATATATTGATCAGGCTAGTGAAGTCATTGAGAAGAATTTTAGTGGAAACTATCGTCCTTTTCAGGACAGAAAAATTTACCACAGAGATTGTTTACACAAGTTTGATATCTTCACATACTTTGAGTCCAGAACAGTTTTGGACCAAGTGAAAACTGAACATTTTATTATTGCCAAAATTTTAAAAACTATGGCTTAGGAAATGATAATTTGCCATTAGCAAAAGAACACAAATTAAGGAAAAGAAATTTTATCTTATGACTAAGGGAACTTTAATGACAATAATCAAGGAAAAATAATCACTTTTGATGTGTGTCTAAGCCATTGACATTTCATTAAAATTTGTGGCAATAACAAATGGTACATTTTTTTTTTTACTTTTTTTATCCAATACAATAACATTTTACCATATTTTTGAAGGCTTTACAATGAAGTAAGTTTTATCAGCTTAGATATTGTCTTAACAACAAACACACACACTTACCTTGGCTCTAATCATAAGTTGTTCCTGTGCAGCTTTGACATTTTCAGTTTTGCCTTGCCAAGCTTTCAATACACTGGCTTGCAGGGCACGACCATAGGAAAATGTGAGAGCCCATGGCTTAAGAAGTGGGCAGTTGTTAATGGCATTAAGGTTGATGGTAGCATCCTCTTCAGACTGACCACCAGACAAGAAAGTGATACCTGTTAGGAAAAAAAAATTAATACAAATAAAAACATTGGGATTTAATGAAAAATTATTCTTAAAATGTTAGATGGAATAGTTAAGGAGGTTGGAGAATTGCATAGTGGGCTTTTTTTTGGGGGGGGTCATGGCATAGTGTTTATCATCATAGGAAGTGGACTTGGCTACCTGCATTTTCATATAGCACTAATACCCTTGAGAATGGTATGAATTCAATTATTCTCCCTCCAGCTATGAGTAAATTGTAGAACAGACTGGGTTCTTTAACCTTGATATGGCAACCAGTCTAGAAGGAAAACTGAATTAAAAACAATTGTAGACCTGAAAAGGAATGGTTTCCACCAGGCTATTTCTACCTAAGATACACTTACACGAGTAGCACTCATGACCAGATGTCAGGTTGTGGTCAGGTGAAGAATTGTCCTATCTAATACAAGCAATTTGATCCATAGATGGGATCCTAACAGGTCCTACCATATCATTTCTGAGTGGACCGGGGAATTCCAGAATAGGAGCCTTACCATCAAATGCAATTTAGTGTCACATCTAGAAGGCTATTTTTGAGGGAGTCTCACCCACTCAGCAGAAGATACAATCAGTGTATTCAAAAGGTCCACTGACTTGGAAAAGCAAGACATGATCACAACTTTTTAAAATAAAATCTATCAAGATCTAATTGTATCTAATAAATCATTTCACTCATTTCATTTTTGACATTAGGTGTTAGTATCATTATATAAATGACTGATGGCTACAGTTTAAGAAAATGAAAACTTTTCCATGTACAAAATGTGTCATATTCTTAAAGTAAAAAAATACTGAAGTTTATGCATCTATAAAAAGAGAGCTTATTAAAACCAGTCAAACAAGTCAATGTTTTGTGCTAAAGTGAGGCTACAATCTAAATTTGAACACAAAACTCAAGAGGTATAAATACAGACACTGAAAATAAGTTATCTTTCAACAATTGATAGACTTAAATTTGCGAGTATGATTACAATGTCCTTTCAAGAAAAAAAAAAAAAAAAAAAAAAAATGGAGGTTAGGTAGATGCTTTGAAAATTTTTTTTTTTTTTTTTTTTTACACTATGTAATATGAAACTTACCAGGCACAGCAGCAGGAACTGTTCTTCTGAGGGCCTGCACAGTAGCCATGGCATTCTCTTCTGGGGAATATTTCTTTTCGCAACCATGTCCAGCAGTGCACATGTTGGGTTTCAACAATGTGCCTTCCAGGAAGATATGATGATCAGCTAAAGCTTTATAAGTGAAAGCCAAAACCTTTAAAAAGAATAAAAATGAGATATACATATATATAGTTCTAAATAAAAAATATCTAAATCTGAACTTTGACAAAAGGTTTTAAATCTTAAAATACCTTATTTGTATATAATATATACTTTTTCCAAAACTTAAGCCTAAGAGTTAGGGGTGAGCATTATACATGAAAACTAAATACCTTTTGTATTTGGGACCATATGACTGAAAGTAAGTTATATCTATAGTTTAAACTAATGTAAAAAACAAAACAAAAAAAACAAACAATAACACACACACACACATTTAATACCACTACAGAGAAATAGCCACTGGAATGCATATTTGTTTAGAATTAGTCTCTTCAAGAGTGAACTTTTCTTTTACTGATGTTACATTTTCGTGTGAAAATGTCCTTTTGCCTTTGTTCTAAATACAGAGTAAATTTTGTGTTTCAAAATATTATATAAATTCTTATGTTTAGTCTTTACAAACAGACCAGATGAAAAGTTAAATGTTAAATTTAGCATATGTTCGGCTGCTACAAATTTCAAGGAGTGTACATGTATTATACACAAGACCCCCCACCCACCAACTCCCAGAATTTCTTGGCCAAAAGTTAAGGGTGTGTATTATATATGAAAGTATTATGACTAATTACTGTCATAACATTACCTTGAATATAAAGAAATTACACTAAATTGCCATAGTTTCTCCAAAAATTTTAATTTAATTCATTACTGACTTTAAAGAGTATTTCTCTAAAATCACATCTAATGAATAGAAAATAGTCACTTTAGTAGTTTGTTACTTTGGTTAATTAAGGATTGAAAATATTCGGCTAAACTATTTTGCTATTTATTAGCAAAACGAATTTTAATGTTAAATAAAAACAAAAACATAAGCTACTTGGAATAGAAAAGTGATAATACTAACCTCTTCAGTAACCTTTTGAGCAACATCCAACTCATGTTCACCATCAGGAAGTACCTCAGGCTCAACAATAGGCACAAGGCCATTCTAGTCAAACAAAACAAATTTTGAAATATAAATTTTTTTTTCTTACAGTGTATATTTTTTATAACTGATTTAATATTAGGGTGAGTCAAAAGTTTTACAATATTTTGTTATGTGATAGTTTGTAGCACATATATCACATGACTGAAATGGTTCAAAACGTGAATGGTACCTGCTATTGTAGGTACTTTTGTAGTAGTTGGTGTACTGACACATGCATTGTTTCATTGTGTGCAATTTGAAAGTCATAGATGAATATACAACAGTCAGGAATTTATCAATTATGAGTTTGAACTTGCCACAGAAGCAATAATAATAATAATAATAAAAAAAATAATAAAAAAACATTTGTCGAGTGAAAAGTGAAGGTGCATTTAATTAAGAACCATGACTATCAGGGCAAGGTCAAGTAAGCCTAAAAGCATGGACTCCAAGGCCTTGCTCGCTCCAATCCATAGAGGCAAATTCAGCAAAGCATTTGAAGAGTATCAGGCGAGCTTGGCAACTCACAGTCCAGGGTGGTTTGTCACATTCACAACCTTAGCAGAAGCATCCAAAGCTGCCAAATTGTCTCACATTACAAAAATAGCAAAACTTTTGACTCTCCTAGTTTTTTTTCAAATACAATTTCAAGGGTAGTAAGTTGAAAAATATTTTTGACCGCCCCCCCCCCGGTATCAAAGACTTTATTACTTATTTTTTTTGCTGTTTAAGGATCTTTCTCATCTTCAGGTGTTAACATGATTCCACAAAATGACTTTATGCACAATTAAAATCTTCAAGAATCAATCTAAATTTTAAAATAAATGTAAATACATTCTAAGCACCAATAAAATATGTGGAAAGTTTCTAACTAAAGTACTTAACAGATTGGATCTTTGAGAATTTACAATGTTTTTATTTTAAAAGATTCTTACAAATTTAAGAAAATAGATATTAAAACCTTTGTGTGTTTAAAAGCAACTGACCTGTTGGCAGATCATAGCATAACGAGCAAGAACATTGCCGTTCTCCAGCATAGCTTGGTAGGAAGGAGTGTGAGGTCCAATCTTGAGTACACAGCGCCATTTGGCAAATTGAGCACCTCCCTTCTTGTATTCAGCACAGCGCTCTGCCAATCCATCCAAACCTGCCAACACAAGAAATTTACAGGAAGTAAGTGATCAAATATTCAACAACTAGGGTTCATTGTCTTTAAATTTTCATTTTGATTTCTCACAAAGTTAACTGAATTGTTTCCTTAATTTATGACATGACTAAGAGGCAAGATTTTAAATAATCCATTCAGTTATTTGAAAAAAATCCTGTCCAAATACTTTAATTTCTTAATTAAATAACATGACACCAAAAAATATTTTTGTAAATTTAAATTGCATTAATTCTTAACCAAATAGATAAGAGATAAAAAGTCAGCTTGTAAGGTTATGCAAATTTAAAAATACAAGAATCTTCTCATGGGTAAATTAATGATCAAAAGAAAAACTGAATGCAGTAGCTTAACTATCTGCCTTGGATTTTACTCACCCTGGGTGGTGCATTCATTAAAAGTACCCATCAATGGAACAACACCCTTGTCAACTTTGATACCAGGAATGATACCTTTGTCTTGAAGGATTTTCACAAATGGTGTTCCATCATCAGCCTTCTGGTAGAAGGTCTCATGGAACATAATGACACCACTGATGTGCTTGGAGATTTCAGGGTCAGAGGTAAAGAGTAATTGACGGTACTTTCTCCTGTTTTCTTCAGTATTATCCAAGTTAATGGCAGATAACCTCTTGCCCATTGAGCCTGCAGAAAAATAAAGCAAAAATGGATTAACTTATAGTATCACATTTTGAAAATGACAAAATCTTGTTGAAGTTCTGGTTGTAATTATTCAAAATTATTTTAGAGAAAAAAAAAATCTTTTGAATCCTGTTTTAACTACTTTCAGTTAAGTACAATGGACCAGTTGTCATTAAATATTTAGAAATTATTAATGTGGAATAAAATCTTCCATTGTATGAGAATGCAAAGCTCTTCATATGAATTGAGCACTCTGGTAAGGCAAAATGTAAACAGGCAAAAGCTACTACATAATGCCTTATAATTCCCGAGCTGACGTATGCAGACTGATGGCTGAGCAGTATGATACTAAGTCTAACGTAAAGTTGGGTGGGTTTCAATCCCAGCTTGAAGCGTCCTGCATGTCTAGCCACACTGATGAGTTGTGATACAATGAAACAGTCTGTGGATGACATATTTCTTCAAAAAAAAAAAAAAAAAAAAAAAAAAAAATACACTTAGCCCAATAATAGGAAGTGGAATTGGCAACTCAAGTTCCAATCACTGAAGAGGCTTTTATTTCCAAAAAGAGAATAAAATTTTACAATTTTTGGTGAGGACAAGGCCCAATCACTGTTTGCATTTCACTTAGTGCTATGTCCTTGGGAAAGACAAATCTATCTTCCCTTGGCTATAGGTAAATAGTAGAGCACACTGGGTTCATTAAGCAACCAGTCAAGGGAAAAGAAAACTGAATTCAAACTTATCTTACATCCTGCCAGTGGTGAAGCAGTTGGGTAAATACCTCCTTAGAGTTTTCATTTATTCCAGGATTAAATTCTAAATAGTTTTGTACACCATAATACTGATATAGACTGTAGAGCAAGTCTCACAATTGATAGAGGAGCAAACTTTCCAACTAATAAGTGTTAATGCTATTGTAATCTTGTAGCAGATTTAGTAAATTATTTCTTTATCTTGAGAAACTATTGGAATTACTATTTGATACGAGTGATTTAAAATACTGAATTAATCCTTTAGCAAGTAGAGGAATATTTTACTCACAAATGTAAGGCATTTTCCCCCATTGACTGATTTCATTGACCAATTTAACATTAATATATAGAAATATCACTAGGTATAGGATTGTAAAGGTTGTTTTGCAAAATATAATTAAAGTGAGCACTTTCTTTTCATGCTATTATACTATTACTGATCAAATTATGTTTTGTTCGTTTCTTTATATATGATAAACTGACTTGTTTGAATATACCCTCTATTTTGCAAAATTTCTAAAAAGAGTAAAAAATATCTGCCTATGAAAACTATTATAAATTAGGAAATTAACAAATCATACGCAGTACAATTGAATAAGTGATACTGTTGTAATTTACTAAGCTTTCTGCTTAGATGTGGCACAAGGCTGTATGAATGGGGCACCCAATGAGACATATTCCAAAAATTAATATTTCCATCTTTTTATACAAGATAAAAATACATTTAGCTTGATAATCATAGCATTGGAATTATTTAAAGACATAAAAAAAATTGGGATTGAAAATAGTTTACAAATTTTCACAAGTCGAAAAAAGCTGTTCTACAGTAATTTAGTGAACATAGTAAACATTAATTTAAATAGAACAAATATGCCTAAAGAAAAATGCTTTTAAAATATTAATATTGCAAATGCCTGGCATATTTTTAATCAACGATATAGCTTCTCACTTCAATTTTTCTTTTCAATAATTCATCAAAAACAATCACTATTTTGTTTTGCTATATCATAACATTTAGTTTGATTCCCATGTTTATTACTTAGTTTTAGTTTGATTAAGCTAGCTTTTTCTTTGGTTTCCAGCTGTCATTCATAGGGAGGAGAAAACTCTTTGCATCTTAGTGCATGTGGAATGTCCTTAAATCAGCTTCTAAATATTAAACCCTCAAAACATGTTTGACAGCCTCTGTAGTTCTCAAAAACCAACTCAAAAAGAAAAAACTTTCAACCGATCAATCATTGAGATTCAAATCCTTAGTTTCCCCCTTTTCATTCGGCTCATAACATTTTATATCTCAGATGAGCTTCAGGTGTTTGACCTCAGGACCAGATCTTCTTACCATGTTCTGTGCTTAATGATGGATTATATTAAGTGTTTGATATTAACTCAAGTTTTAAAGCAAAGGCATTAAAAATAATGGTGTATTAAAAAAATAAAAATAAAACATATTTACAAACTTACCAGTAGATTCATCAGCAGCCAAAATGCCCTTTCCAGGAGCAACAATGGCAGAAGCAATCTGCTTCAGCTCAATCTCCTGTTCAGGAGTAAGGTATGGTGCGAAGACAGGCATGTTGAGATTTCTGCAACAGTGGAATATCAGTAAAGAAAATATGAATGGTTAAAAAAAAAAAAAAAAAAAAAAAAAAAAGTACCAATATCAAATTTTTTTCCTAATTAATATAGGCATTTATATCGGGAGAACAAAAAATCCTTGACCTGTTAAAAACAAAAAAGAATTAGTAAGTTGAATAAATGGCTACTCATGAAGATGTAAGCTATGTTAGGTTATTTAAAAACAGTTAATCTTTCATTTTTTCACTTTAGGGATCATAAAATGCAGAGGAGATGGTTGTTAGTAAATCAAGAGTTAATTCATCCTAGTTGTAATAAAGTTGCTGTTCAAGTTGACCGGTTAGAAATATGCAATATTAGTCTTCTAAAAAAATTAAGAGGTTTTATTCAGGGTGTAATTTGAATATAGCAACAAACTTTAGCATGCAAAATTATTCAACAGATAATTACTAAGTCTAAACTTAATGTACTTCTTGCTCTTATGTGGTTATTAAAGGAGATAGACAGGAAATAAAGCTGCCTAACTAGATAAAAAGTTTTATGGTGCTAATAATAAACTAACTTCATGTTTAAATAGAGAATCTTAAGTCATAACAATTTATGAAAATTGATCAATTATCTAATATATGGTGAGGTATGTATTTACCCAACCCCTCTATAACAAGTAGGATGCAACACAAGATCAATTTTTAAGTGAAGTACTGCAGGTTTGAATTCAGTTTTCCTTCTCCTTGTCTGGTTGCCTAACCAAGGCTAAATAATGCAGTCTGCTCCAGTATTTATCCCTAGCTGGAGGGAGAAAAAGTGGATGTATGCCTTTCCCAAGAGCATTAGTATGAAGTGAAACACATAGGTGGCCGATTCCATTTCTTATAATAACTGTTAATGCTAAGTGAAATAGGCTTCCCCATTTTAATGGGAAAGTTATCCATAAACATTTTAAAAGATATCTACGCTCCTAACTACAAACATTTCATATTCATTAGCTCTTGTGACAAATTGACATTTTGAGTCAGACAGAATCAAAAGAATAGAACCATCTCTAAACTAAACCATAGTCTAAAAGTTAGAAAAGTGATGGCATATGAAAGGAATACTACTGATTAGCGGTTTTGAAGAGCAACATAAGATACTCTTATCTTTATAGAGACAAAGATTTGTGATATTCTGTCATGACAGCCATATATCAACAGCTGAACAGGTAATTGCTCATAACTGGCTTCTACCAAAATCTAGACTTTTACCTCATTGCTAATACAAGGGTCAGCTGAAAAGGTCATAGGCTGACCAAGATACTCATGAAATTTGACAAAATGAGGTTTATTTATCAACACAATCTGCATGTGGTCCACACTTCTTCCATTAGTGTTGCAGAGTTTGGATCCCATTTGACGAAAAGTCATCAAAAGCAGATATGACATGAACTTTTCAGCTCACCCTTGTAAATAAAAGTACCTGGTCAGCATGCATGCATAGATACTTTAAAGATTTCTTTAATCATTAAGAAAAAAAATAGTCTCATTAGAAATAAGGGTTTTATGAACCCCTAATGGGACAGTCAAAAATAAGCATTTGTGGTATTCTGAAGTTAAAAACTTTTCAATCAACCTTGTAATTTTTTTTAAAGCCATGAAACGTGAACAACTATAAGAAAATGTTAATGTTCCCATATTGCAAAAACTCTTGTCATTCCTCATCCTTTAAAGTCTTTCAGTTTCTAATAACCAGGAATAAAACTGAATATAAATTTTGAATACTAAGAAATAAATAATTTCAATAATAGCTACACACTAAATAAAGGGTCTTAAACTCAAGGATACATAAGAGCTATTATATCCTGGAGAGGAGGTGCAAAAGCCTGTGTGATGAAAAAGGGATCCCCTTTTTACTCTACAAAACAATAGCTATAAGGCCACTGACCACCCATCTTGCAAACCAATTTAGACATGCTGGACACTGCTGGTGAAGTAAACCTGAACTCATAAGAGACGTTTTCTAATGGACTCCCACACACACAAAGTGTTGGCCAACCAGTAAAATATTATATTCATTAGCTCTGTGTGAACACTGGATGCCGTCAAGAAGACTTACCAAGAGTGATGGCTGATAGGGATGGATGATGAGAAAAAGAATTCATGCTGTCAGCAAGCCTTGATAATGATTATAAACTGCAATATATCAAATAGGCTGCTAAGGGGACCCTTTATCAACATAAAGGTGAAAGTAACGGTAAATGCTGGGACTATGTTACTATTAAATAAGACTTGAATATCTTAGATTAGTAAATGGAATCTATTTAGAAAGAATATTACAAATTTCTATTTTGTTGTTGAACATCACTCAGATTTATAACTAGCATTAGAGTTCTTATTGCCAACATTTAATCCAAGTACATTCTGTTGATTTTTGATTACAGTGTATACTCATGTAATGAACAACAAATCCTAATTTTTTTTTTTTTTTGAAAAAGTGTTTTGTCATATACTGCTTGTAATGAACAACTATAAGCATAGAGGTGTCCCTAAACATATCTGATGTAAAGAAAGATCACTCGTTTTTGAGGTGAAAACTAGTCTTAAAAAATGTTAATTCCATGAATATATACAACTGCTTCTTGCACTTAGCAGGCAATTTAAACTTATTACAACTGCTACTTCTAGTGAAACTAAATTAAGTTTCAGGGCCCCAGATGGCCCCAAAATTGATTTTACAAGATATTTCTGTAAAAAGTTGAGTCAGCTATCAAAGAAAGGGTGTTTAGAATATTAACATCATCTAATTCAATACTAAATAGTTGAAATAAGATTAAAGTTGTAGACCATTTCCATAATTGTTCAAGCTTTAAGGCCCCCTCAAAATGTAGGTACACCACTGGGTGGGATAAATGAACACGTTTTAGAAAAGTATTGGTTATGAAAATGAATAATTTTCAGGTCGAATGTTTGAAATATCTGCACTAAAGCTCACAATAAAAACTTTATAAAAGTTGTTTAACTGAATTTGACTCGATATGTTTAATATCACAATTTAAGGGAAATTTTTCTTTTTGCAATATAGTAACATATAAACATTCCCTCAAATATTCTTTAAAATTTATAGAATCCAATTACAACTTACATTGGAATATTCACGTAACAGCAAGCAGGGAATACAGTTGGTTTGGTCAGTGGATAATGTGCTTTGTTACTGCTCTGTCTAACAAGAATTGTTTAAGTATTAAAATTATATTCTTATAAATAATAACAAATAGAATAGTTTTGATTTGTGTGTATATATATATATATATATATATATATATATATATATATAATTATTTCATAAAATATGATTTAACTATCCAAACAGAATCAATATTTAATTATATTACATAAGCAGTAAATATTTGATCAATTCCCTCAGTTCAGGTTAAAAGTGTGGTAAGGGTAATTGGAAGCTGAACATTTTTTTTTCCTAAGAACTTATTTTTCCGACATAGGTATCATTGGGGAATGAGAAAAGTTTTGGTAAACAATGATATCTTCATCGGAAAATGTTAGACTTTCGGTTCCCCTTACCGTGACTAACTAGGACTACCTATAGTTTGTTATACTTCAAATTATAATCAATTTCATAATACATACAGAATCTTTAATTTCAACTTAATATCAAACAAAACCACAAAATGTGATGAAGATAGTTGGTTGTTTTATATAAAAATCATTATGCAACAATCGATTTTTACACTTTGAGAATTTCTTTAGAAAACATTGAAAGCATAAACTCCCTTAATCTCTGCCACAACTTCTGAATACCTCTTAAATTAATGACACATGGTAGAAATCATATTGAAGAAATCTTATAAACTTAAAACATGAATGATTATAAAACTGAATAGATATGTTTACATAAAATTTATAATCCAGTTTTCTGGCATTTTAGAGACAAAAATAAAAAGCAATTAAGACTAAACAATTGGAGAAAAAAAAAAGTCAATTTGAAAAATATAAAAATATTTATGGAAATAATATAACTGGTTTCAGATGGGTTTTTGTTTTTTTCATCCTTTTTTAATATATTAAGCTGGCGTTAGTCTTCAAGATGTTTTGGCACCAGACTTTTCCTTTTTTTTTCTAAAGCTCCTAATTCTTAGCTGGCGATTTCATTATTTTATCTTCCCAATACTCTCTTGATTAAGTGAAGGCATTGAGCAAATATCATGCTTGCTCAGCTTCAGTGAAATATAGACATTGCATTAAATTAAATATACAATAGGTTTATGTAATTGATTTCAATTAACAATTTTAGCTTTAGTTCAAGATTTGATTTATATCATATTGTAATGGAGATTGAATCTTATGTTATTTTTTCATACTGATTATCATCATATTCATATATACACATAAAATAATGAGGGTTTTTTTCCAAATAAATGTGATCTGAATCTATAATTTTTAAAATTCCTTTTATTATATATTTGATGAATAAAAGCCAGCAACAAGACAATTCACTCATTGGTGACTGCAGAGATATACTAAGGCAGCAGTATGGGCATATTTTACATAATAGTAACACTCTGCATTTTTGTCAGTTTCCAATTTATAATGAAATACATAGAAAAATAAACAAACATACTGAAACATCCATTTAACTTTTTATTACTGTAAAAAAGGTAAATAAAAATCTTATCAATGCAAAGTATACATTAAATTAACCAAAATATTAAATGAGATTTGAAAATTAGTTTTTAGATTTACAGTAACAAAGTTCACAAACATGACAATAAGTCAAATTACAAAAATCAAAGTAATTTGATATAGAAGTGAAGAGACTTTTTCTTAACTTGTATCAGTTTAACTAGAAATTTTACAGAACAAGGTAATTAGGTGTGTGTGTGTGTGTGTGTAAACACACACACACACCTAATTACCTTGTGCTGTAAAAATATATATAATCTTTCCCTAAATTTATTATAATGACTATTTGTTTCAGTTCATTTTTTAGCACTTAATTTTTACATCTGATTTAATATCCTGTATTTAGTTTTTATCTTTACAGGAATCTCAAGTCAAGTCACAAAAAGGTGCCAAGAAGAACTACAATCAAGATTTGGTAGGTTAAAGAAAAAAAAAAGATATCGAAAATTCCTAAAACCAGAAGCAAAAATTATCTAAAAAAACAATTTTATTAGATTAATACAAATAGCACAGAATCAATCTTGTGAAATTTTGAAGAAAAACTAAATTTTATATTTTCAGCAACGTTTTATACTAAGATAAAATAGGAACACTCGTTCTTGATCTAAATAAAGCAGTTTGCAAAAATATTAGTCAGGAAAAATTGAAGTCTATGATTGGTTAAGTAAATTAAACAGTAATGATAATAAAGTAACAAACAGCCAATTATGAGATACTTCTCTGCTTCTGGTTTAGTATTATTCAAACAGTTCAGGCAGGCCATGAAAGGTGTTTTATTTTTTTTCGTCTCCCTCCAGGCAAGAAACGGCTCTACTCATAAATTCAAAAAGAAGAAGAAAAAAGACTACAGTAAAAATGGAAATTAAAAGTTTACTATTTACTAAGTTTTTGCTATGAGAAATTTCGCTGGTGTTTAGTGTTGAACAAGTAGCGTTAATTTGTAAAATATTTGAATACATCCAAGATACCAGCTAAAAATTCATTAACTAATTCAAAAATATTTACATCTAAATTTAAAAGTATTTTCATGTAAATTCAATAAATTAGTGGAAACGAGTAAAATATTTTAATATCTTTAAAATACAGCGAAAATTTACAAAAAAAAAAATTAAACCTATTCCAAAATATTAATTTGAAATATACAGTTGTGAAGAAATTTTAAACAAATATTAGAGCGATTTAAATTCAATCATTTTAGTGTTAATTAGTAAAATATTTCAATACGTCCCAAATGCCGTTAAAAAAAACAAAAAAAAACCCAAAAAACAAATTAACCTATTTTAAAATATTTGTAAAGTTTAAAATGTGCAGTTATTGAGAACTTTTTGAAAAACCATTTAAAATACAAAATCAACATTGATTTTTCTTTCAAATGAAATATTTAAAATCCAAATTATAGGTACAATATACCCTGAAAAGGTATATTTGTCTACAGCACAAAATGATCGACTGTAGTAGTAAGTTGATGCTTGGAAGGAAAGAAAAATTGCAGCGGCTGCGACGAAGAAGGTTGCACTTGTAGCTTCCATCCATATAAGAACAAATGTAAACGGAGCATCACGTAGGCAAAGAGAGAGAGAGAAAGAGAGATATTTATAGACGAAAGCTGATAGGCGTAGTTTTAGGGGAAATAAAGCGTGCGTAGAAAAAAAAAAGACAATTTAACAATTCTAAATACAGTCAATAACATATATAAAAGAGATTCATTATTATGGAGTTATCATTCTGATAAAACAGATTTTAACAAAAAACAAGGCGATCGGTAAAAGCATTCATTTTTTCATGCACTAAGTAGAGAAAAAAAAAATCAAGACTAAACACGCTATGACATTATATAATTAATATTTTAAATGCCAAATAAATTATAAGTCATAAAAGTGATCTATATGGTCGTAAAAATTGGATCACTGGTAAAAAAGAATTTTGATTAAAAATAGTTTCAACGCGATATATAATGATCCCCACTAAAAGAAAAAGTCACTAGATGCATTCAATGTAATAATCAAATTAAAAACTTGTTTACAAAGAGATGGAACAGAACAAATATTGATAACGCCTATTCCAATAGTCACAACCCAAAGTTCTGCTTTCATTAACGAACAAGACAAACTTTTTCAAAATATGCATAGAAATAAATAATGTTGATATCGATTAAGTTTTCCTGGAAATAAAGATAATCTTTGAAAACTACGGTTTTTTTCGCCTGGTATTTTACTCAAAGTCAATAAGAAATAAAATATGACAAGATCTCCAGATATTGCGGCAAAAGACACGCGCGTGCGCCTTATTTTTTTTATTATTTTAAGTGCGAAATCGATTACATAAGCAAATCGATACCTGCCTAAAGATCTTTTAGATTTTAATAATTATAATAAAGAAAAAATAATTTTTAAAAAATGAGGACAAAAAAAACCTTCGTTTTATTTCCACATCTGTTGACGAAACAGGAGAAATCTCAATCCTCAGATCACGCACACAAACAAATGACAAATGCAAAAGAAAATAACGAAATAAAAAAACACGTTTCATTAAATTAAATCTTAAAATAACAGGAATTTTCTTCATTTAAAAAACTAAAAATTCAATTTTCTATTTTATGCAATTTGAACCATTTTCTATGACAACTAAAATCTACGAAAACGAAGAAAATTTTTTTTTAATAACAGGTTTAATATTCTGTTTTAAAACGAAATATTTAATATAAAAATTAAGTCAAATGGATTTTTTTAAATTAAGTATATTTGAAGCAAAAAAGAAGAAAAAAATTCTAAGAAAAAAAAATTGACTCACTTTCATATTTAAGAAATCATTTCCCTTAACATTAAAAAATCTTCAAAAGAATCAATCAATATATGATTTATGCCGGAAGATTAAAAATTAGTAAAATAAGATAAAAACAATGTTTTATGTTAAACAGCAGCAAACGACCTTGCCATTTTTTTTTAGGAAGAAAGGAATCTTTCCAGAAATTTAAAGCATTTGAAAGATATTTTTAAAGAACTGCTAATAAAATAAATTATATTTTAAAGTTATTTCATCATTATTAATATAAATATATTTTTTAAATCAAGTTAGTTTTCAGATATGGTGAAATACTTAAATGATTTTAGCGACGAAACAGGATCTTTGAATGAAGACAAATATGACGATCTAATAATGGCCGATAAATGGGATATTCAATTTTACGCCAATTGTTTTTAATAATCCCATCAATCCTAAGCTACATGTATCCTAGATTATAAAATGGTTTTATTTCATTATTAAACCTAAAACTTATGGATGAAAAAAGCCTCTTTGTTTCAATCTGTTCTCAAAAATTGACAATTTAAGGGTAAAAGAAGAAAAAAAGATTTAAATTAATCGTCGTATAATTAATAATCATCTAACTATAGAAAAGCGATTATACAAAATGAATATATCTCAAGTATTTTGTTAATTAAATGGAACTATGAAATTTTGACAATTTCAGCTACTAGCAACAGATTATGATATAAGTAAATCTGAAATGTCCTTGTCGACATTGTTTATCCTTCATCTGTCAAGGACGCACAACGACCTTGACAGACAAAATGCAACTGCAATTACGCCGATTGCAAAAAAATGGGCTGTTTATAATTTGGTTCTAAAAAGAAAAAAATAATCCATGGAAATAACCCTTAAGATATGTCCGCCTTTCTTTTTAAAAATATTAATATTAAATGTTAAAGAATTGTTTAAACTTACCTGCGACTGGTTTAACAGGATAGAATGCGATCCACACCGTTTAACTGTGAGTCTGCGCAGAGACGCTTGATTCGTCCCATTATATACTGCTGATGACGTCATAACACGTAAAAATCTTACGGAGAATGACGGACTTACTCGAAGCAGTCATGGAGAAATTCCATTCCGTCGGAAAAAAACAGTATATATATATTTTTAATATTCATCTTTTTTTAATGATATTTTCTAATATCGATTTTACGAATGAATTAAAGATTTTAGAATTTTTTTTAGATTTTAAAACGTTTTCGGAGCACTTTTAGCATAAGTTGGCCCGAAGGTTACGTCCTTGACTTTCATAATTTTCTAAAATTGGCAGACGATCAACAAATGAATACAGCACATGTTTCAACACTCGATTTTCTTCTACGTCAATATCGACTGAATGCAGTACATTTTACTAACTATTCTCACTAAACAAACCAATTCTTACTTTACGTAACTTTTGGTTTCTCTTTAATTTGGATTCTTTTTAATTAATATCAATAGCATGAAACTCTTTATTTTCAGTCAATGGGGATTTTTTTTTAGTATCAGTCAAATAAAAAAAATAAAAGCAGTATGGATATTAATTTAAAAAATCAATTTCTTTTTCAAAAACAAAATAAATTATTTTGTTCTCTCTCTCTCTCTCTCCTAATTCAATCTTATCTGAAGTAAATAACTGTCCTTGCAATTAATTACTAAGCTTAGCTTAGTTGTGGAAAAAGAACTGAGGTTTAGGGCACCCAGTTAAATTCGAACTTATTTATAATGGTTTACTAATCTTACATGCTAACCATTACTCCACGTGAGATGTTCAATAGTTGCTCTTATATCTACTGATGCAGTCCCATAGTTTAGTTATGTTTATAAATACATTTCATACACTAAGAACTTTTAGGGAAGAGGTAGTAACATTTTTATGTCCCATGAAAAAGCGCAAGACTGAAAATGAAGATAAAGTTCCAAAGTTCTTTTATCTTTTTCTATTAGCATTGGGTTAGTGAGGCTTGTTATTCAATAACGGAATCGCATAAAATTCTAAAGAATTCTGGCTTAAAGCGAAAGCAAGTAGTTTTGCTTCCTGACAGACACGTTTGAATTCGTGACATTCGATAGGAATAATGATGTTACTGCGTAAATAAATAGTTGCGTAGTTCCTAGTCTGAGACAGTTCCGATTCTTTCTTGCCCTTACTTGATTGCTCTCTAGTTAAATTTCTTTTAAGAATATTGATTGTATGGTTTCAAGTCTTTCTAACTAATAATTAAATGGTTTCAACTAATTATTTCAGTTTAATAATTAACATTTGCTTGCACACAGTGATATGGTTTCAAGAAACTACTACTAATAATAATAATCATTTGTAAGCAGTGATAACTTTGTCGAGGGCGACCCGAAGGCTCCCTTTTTCAATAGCTACTACACCGAAATGTTGGGGCGGTTGCTGCTTGTTTCCCTGGATTGCTCCACTTACCCATGACCCATTCCTTATAATGCTTAGTGTTAAGCATGGAGGCATCAAATACCATTTTTAGAGTCTTTGGTGTGACTCGACCTGGAATTGAACCATTGTATCCTGGAGGATTACGCCAATGTAATTTTTTTATGAGGCTTTGAGATTATATATATAATATTTTGATCTTGGATTTAAGATCCAGAGTGAATGTTAACCGGGACGAAAATAAAATAATGAAGTACATTTTTCTTTTAAGTAGAGGAATTATATTGTAATACCATAACTAGAAAATCCGGCAAACACCTGCGCGCGACATATGGAACTACTGGTCTCATCAGCTGTGTATACTGTAATCTCTACCACTGAGCCACTTAAAATAATGAATTCATACCGATAGTTACCAGACTGAAGATGGTGATTTCGTACCACATTGAGCTACCTGATAAGTACAATTAGATGTCTGATAGTTAGAATCAGAGACATTTTTGTTGTTCATCTTGTGGGCGGGGTTTAAGATACATTAACTGTATCTCCTAACAACCAAGCGACTTAGCGTCATACACGAGATAGAAAACAGGTTCGCTTTCTTTGTTCCCTTATAGATGATTGTTGCCGAGAGAGCACAACTAACTTGGTCAGAGGTCAAGTGAAAAAAACAAACAAACAAAAAACAACAACGAATGAACATAAGAACAGTTGAATGGCTCCTGAACATATACTTCATAATGAAATGCACTATATGAACAAAATCTTTGCGGGAAAAAATCTATTTTTGCCTCAGACACAAATCAATGACATTTTCAGGAACAGTAAGAATTACACTTATATATGATGATCATGTCGTACCAACGGTCATCTGAATATCGGCTATCACTCTTGGTAAGTCATCTAGACGGCATCCAGTGTTTGTACAGAATTGATGTGTAAGTTTTTGTTGGTCGAACAACATTGATGTATCAATGTATAAGAGACCATTGGAGAACGTCACTTATGAGTTCATCCTTACTTCATCAGCATGTGTTGCTCGTCTTACCTGGATGGTTTGTGAGATGGGAGGCAAGTGGTCGTACAATTGCTGTTCTGTAGAGTGGTAGTTCCAGGATTTGTTCAAAACACCACGTAGCATCTTTGTGTAATTCTGATCTAGTTTTTTCATTAGAGGATATATACTGTAACCATACATTAGTACTGACACGGATACAGCTGGAAAGAATTCACGTTTTATTTTATCAGAATAATCAGATTTGTCACTAGAGAATACAGAATGTGGCACAAGTTTTAGGAAGGTTGAAAGGCTGATCTTTACCATTCATCCCTAATCCAACAAATTTTATTCACCGACCCAAACTAACTATACTCACACCACAAAGTCGCATACATTTAAGTAAACTGCCGTCTCCAAAATGCGCCAGTTATTTCATGAGATCCTGAATTCATCCCATATGTTCATACACTGTAAGGTTGGGGGTTGTGGGGATTTTTATAAGCCCCGAAAAGCCCGGTTTATTCCTACGTTTTGTAAAAGAATAAACCGTACTTCAACCGCAGTAGGGAGATGGGTGACAGCTTTTGAAGAAAGGAGACGAACGACTTTTAGTGTAACAAAATTTATATACAACAAACAACAAATAGGGTTTTACATCAAATGGAACAAACAACGAATATGTAAAAGTTCAAAAAAGAGCTCAATGTTCTGATAGGTGGTAGGTGTATAAGAGTAAGGTTTGTGAGGTTTAGGCGAGGTTGTAAGTTTAGGTTGTAAAGATAAAGTTATGTAGGGTTAGGTTATAAGGTGTAAGGTGAAGTTTTACAGATAAAATGCCTACTGGAAGTTGGCTGTGATCCTGGTTCCTTTTAACTCAGCACGTGCATTCGTCGCTCTTGGCTCCTGGCTGGTGTTGAAGGTAACAAATACGTTTGCCGTCAAGGGCTGCTACGAATGGACCTATTGCTACCAGCGGTGGGAGTGGAAAAAAGAGGAAGAATCTTCAGTTGGAGCTCTTTTTATAGTGGACACCACGTGACCCCAAGGGGCTGCTGATATTCGGTGAAACAGGATCACCAGTTCCTTAACAAATTTCCATAGGGTTGAGGAATGATTGGAATTTTATTTACAACCTATTCCACAAATATATATATATATATATATATATATATGAAAAGGAAAAAAATATTTGCAATTAAAAAATGATTATTGGAGGAACGCCTCTTCCATCATGAGCTGATATGGTAGAAGAAGTGAGTTAACCTGTTGAAATATTGATGCGAAATGTGAAAGAAAATTCTCGAAATCAGTCTCACATATCTGGAAAATTTGATTATCTGTCGTCTAATAGAGGTGGTGTAATGGTTATCGTCGTAGGAAATGGACACGGCGACACGAGTTCAAATCCTGGACGAGGCTGATTGCATTTCACATAGCACTAATACCCTTGGGAAAGGTATGAATCCAATTATCCTCCCTCCAGCTATCGGTAAATAGTCGGACAGACTAGGTTCTTCAGCCTTGGTGAGGCAACTAGTCTAGGAGAAGGAAAACTCTGAATTGAAACCTGTTAAACTCCGCTTAAAAATTGATCTTGTGTCATATCCTGCCTGAGCGGAAGGGTTGGTAAATAGGATCTAATAGAGGCAATTGGGGGTGGGGAATGAAAAAGCGAGTGGGACTTTTAAAAAATTCTTATGCACTTCCATGCTCTAGATTAAATCATTTGTTTTCAACAAAACAAAAGAAAAAAAAACTAGTCATACTTACTTGTGATAGGTTGACCTCTCTTCATGAAAACGCAAAGTTCTTAGCTTAATTTGCATTTTCCATTAAGAAAATTTGAGATCAGCACCTTTCACTCAGCACAGGCATGCTATGAAAGTACAGGAATTGTGATGTTTATCCAACTCCTTACGACACTTGAATGTGACATAATGTCGGTTTTATGTGGGATACCCTATAGGAAGCGTTTTTTTTTTTTAAAGAAGTGCTTGGATTCTGTCAGTATTCCTCTTCAAAAGCGTCTCGGACACTGGGTAATAAACCCAGTCCTTACCCTCTTTTAGGTAGTGGGGCAGGTGCTGCCAGGGTGGGATGGTTGGTACTGGAACCAATTATTATTTCAGTTTGCTCCAGTCCGGAAACTATCTTTTTATGAAGAATAAGAATTGTTGAGTTTATAAAAAAGAAAAAGTTTAAGTTGTATACTAATTTTAACGTTGATGCGGCACAGAAGGCCAGAAGCATGGGACACCTAACGAGAATCGAACTCACTAACAAGGGTCTGTTAATCGAGCTTGCAAACCATTGCACTGTGAGATGATCAAGTTTGAACAAAATAAAGTTATTTGCTTTAAAACAAAACAAAAAAAAAAAAAAGGAAAATAAATAAACGCCTTTTCTCAGCAAAATTGATTTTTTTTCTTTTTATCTGTGGGTTTAAAAATTTAGATAGCCAATCAAATTAACTTAAGGATAACCAATCAGAATTTAGTATCTTGCTTATAAAAAGCCAAAAATTCTAGCATGGAGAAGTCTCTTAAAAACATTTCTTACGGACCAGCTTGTATAGTGTAAAAGCGGCTAAGTGTGGAAAAATATGGACTGAGATCCAGGAGGCTTTTCTCATTCAGGTAACATCTGCCACCTCGTCTAAAACAGGTGATGACAGAGTTTATTGCCTGAGGAGCCCCTGAATGCCGACGGAATCAAGTATTTTATTTATTTATTACAACCACTGCGCAAGACTCGATTTGTGCGTGGCTCCCACAACAAAACAACCTTTTTTGTCGATTTCAATTTGGTTAGAAGAGTTAAAAGAAATATCAGACACTCCAAACGGTAAAACTACATTTTCCTTTTAGTTCGGATTTCTTTTCAAACAAATAACTAGAATTTTAACGTGTTTTACAATACTGACTTGTTTTGTTTTGCTTTTTTGCAAGAGTTCCGATATCTTATTTTTCTTAGAATTTATGCTAATCTTAATTAAAATACTTACTCGTCTATTTCAACGTTCAATTATGTTTGCATGTGAAAGAATTTGGGCGTCATCTTAAGACTTTATACCATGTTGTCATTTAAATGCTGTTATCTAATGTTCCGCAAATTAGAACATCGGCCACTGACAATAGCACATGCAGTACGAACCCCTTCCAAAAGAGTATGATGCAACACAAGGTCAGTTTTTAAGCTGAGTTTAGCAGGTTTGAATTCAGTTTTCCTTCTCCTAGACTGGTTGCTATACGAAAGTTAGAGCAGTCAGTCATATTAACCCATAGCTGGAACGAGAATAGTTGGATGAATACGCTTTTCAAAGGTATAGGCAAAATGAAAAATGCAAACCGCCCCAACCAGGATTTGATCTCGGGTCGTCGTCCCCATTTCCACGAGCGCCTCATATATGAATTACCCTGCGAGTTGAATGTGTTATTTGATTTTGAAGTGTTTTATTGTCACGTATGAGTTTGCGCACAAGTATTATTTATTGTTTCTACAGTTAGATGGTTCCAAGTATTGTTATCGAATACCAATAATTCAATTTAGGTACAGTTTCAAGTATTTCTATTCAACATTAATTATTCTATTCAACTTAGTATAAGATTTTTTTTTTTTTGCACTCGGTTTAAATCTCAAACAGTTCTATTTGACCCATAGATAATACCCTATCAGGTTATACCACTCCGGGCTAGAGAGGACCTGGGAGGAATGGAAATGAAGGAGTACTCTGCATTCCTCAAAGTTCCAGCATTACTGGAGCCTCACTATCAGACTGCTGAGTCATATCCAGCACCATTGTTGGAAGGGGGTCTTACCTCTCTGCAGAGATGTAGTCAGCTGACTAGGCACTATAGCTTCAAGTAACTATTCTTAATACGGTTATATGGTATCGAGTATTCCTATCGAATACCAATAATTTTCAAACGGATCTGTGAGACCCTACCAAGTACTACCACTCAGGGTCCAGAACTGGAAATCTTCCACCCTCCTAGGGCTCCAGAACTGAACCCTAACCATCAGATGCAGTTTAGTCATACCTTGGACACCCCCTCATTTAGGAGTGGGGTGGGTTTATCCCTCTGCACGGGACAGCATATGCTAAGCCCTTCTGATTGTGATGGTGAAACGGTCACATCTCTTGTTTTGAAGATTTTCACGACAAACCTAATGCAAGTATAAATGCTGATTTCAACTTGTAAATTGTTCATACGAAAGTTCCTTTTTCTGCCAACTACAAATGAAATCGTCTCCTGTTTTCAAATCTCATGTCGCGCTGCTAGTATGTCTGTATCTCCTGTGTATCGGCCAACACTTGAACGTCCGTGTGAAGGGGTCCATAGAACGCTGCATATCTTACTTAGATGATTTTAGATATGGTAGGTAGGTGGCTGTAGAGCTGCTGTTTTGTGGGCTGTTGCTTCCAGGATCTGTTCAATATAGCTCGTAGCATTCTTGTGCAATTCTCGTCAAGCTTTTTCTTTTATATGCCTCGCTTGCGACCATCTATACGCTTGTTTGTAACTACGTACCTATCGACTATTTGTGACACTTTCAATTATGAAATATTCATGACGTGTCGACTGAACTTGTGATAGTAAACGCTCTAACAAAGTAAAAGATGAGATGTTAAATGTGCTGTGGTGGAGAAAAAAAATCAGGGGGACAGAATTTAGAGGGAGAGCATGAGTAAAGCTTTAAAGTATATAAAAAAAAACAGTTTGTGTGCCTAAAAAAAACCTGCTAATTTCGCCTTATAATTATGTTAAATTGAATTATTAGTGTCATATAGCAATATTTGAAACCATTCAACTATGTGCAAACAATAGCAATACTTGTGTACAAGCAAATTAGCTGTAATAATTTCAAATTATCAACAAGCTATTCACCTACAAATCTTATATGTAATCATTAAACTGTGCAAACAAATCCGTTAAATTGTTCGTGCTCTTGTAACCATTTAACCGTGTGCAAACAAATGAACTCTGGCTCGTTTAAAAATCATTTAATATACATGCATAAACAGGATTAAGCATTCAATAACCTATAAGGATTGATATGCCATAAAACCTGACTAACCATAGTAAGTACACAGGATATTTACACCAGCTTATAATAATTTGCGTTCGTATGAGTAAGGATAAAAACAACTTTGAAAAGATTTTCTTGTATCTGAAATCACCAGTATACTATGTATTAATGACCTTTTTTATATCAACAGGCTTATCAAACTCCCTAAATTGTCAAAAGAATTGGTGCTGGCAGAAGTAGCAACAATAGGTTTAGCGCCGAGATCACTAAAATTCAGTTCCGAAAAATAAGTTTACAACAAAAGATAATTGCCATCTTAAAAGAAAAAATAGATTAACAAGTAACCAACCCTTGATTTTTAAGCTAAGTCGTTCATTATATTAACGGTGATTAATTGGAACACAAGACGAGGTATTAGGTTGCTTGTCCCCCTGAAAGCATAAATACGACACGTCTTGTTTTATTCCCCAACCCTCGTTCAGAATTGGCTCCCACTTTTGCGTGGTAGGTGGTAAAGAAGCTGTCTAGTTCAGATTCTGGCGCGGGGACTGCTCGTGATCCGGTTGTTCGTGAAGGATGCTATTTGGGACTGGTCTCCAGAACCGATTTCTCTGCTTATGGGCTAGGCTATTCAAAATGGAACTAGATGAAAATCCACACAATGACTAGGATTTTTAAGCTAGTAACATCGAACTGGGACTTGTCCTCTTGGTGGATATTGTTCGTACGACAGAACTAATCATGCGATTGATTTTTTTCCCCTGGTGACCAGTAAAAAGATTCTATAGGATGATTTTAGCCGGAGATTTTTGTTGTTGGCGAGAGGGAAGTGTTGTTTGTGTTTAGTGAGGAAGATGGTGTAACGTATGTGTGTTTACGTTGAGTTGTTTCCTCGCTTAGTGTTGTTAATCCCCTCGCTAAGTTTTAAGGGTGAATAAAGGTAGAATGATGAAGTAAGATGGCGAGAGTCGAAAGGTGTTTTTAGAAATAAGGTTTTGTTTGCAGCATGGAATATTGGGTTTACATTTGGTGCTGCAAGACTCGTGAAAGATTGTGAGTATTGAGACGAAATTGAATTATGAGAAGTTGAGATGGCAGCGTGTGTCGTCGGACGTGTGAGGGATTGTGTTTGTTGGATTTTGACGAAAGACATGTTGCAGTTGTAGGAATTGAACTTTAGAGTCACCATGGTTTTTGTCCGTCTGGTGGAGAGGCGTGCGTGGTCTCCATTAAAGTGGCTCAGAGGTGAATTGAGAGCTAGCGTGTCGAGAGCGGGATTACGCGTCGGATCGACATAGCCAATTTTGGGGTGACATAAAGTTGTGCCTGTGCGAGGCATGTTGAATGTATCTAATTTATATTCAACTGGGATTCCTTTTAAGGAATCCATAAATTAGATCGGTTCCCTCGTGTGTCCATGTTGCTGCTATTCTAGAGCCGCAGTGAGACGTCTGCACTGGGCGGCGTTCTCAAGCCAAAAAGAGTGTGTTTGGCAGCTTACCAAATTTGTTGGCCGGAAATGAAAGGTCCGGGATGAATAGGATAGGTCATCCTGATTGGGTGAAATCAAGTGTCGAATTAAATTGCGCGCCAAACCAAAATACGAAATTTTCCATTCCTCTACAATTCAGTTTTTACCTCCTAATGGGTACTTTTCGCCATTGATCCGGGATTCAATCCCCAGTCAAGTCATCTCAAAAACGGTACTTGATACCTCCTTGCTTTACACATAAGGTACGAATAAGGGATAAAGTGGAGCAACCCAGGGAAAAAGAGTTGTGCCCTCCCCAATATCTCGGTGTAGTAGCTATTGAAAAGGAAGCCAACTTTACTTTACATGGTTTAACAAAGATTCTGACCCGATGGACACGGGGAATACCTAGTATACCATTATATTTGACTGTAAAATTGAAACTCACCAATGAAAACAAATTAAAATGTTCACTACATCAATAGTTTAGTCACATGACATTTTAAATATTAAATTAAATGCGCCCCCCTGAAAAGTTCGATATTCATCCAACCTACTGTCGTATGTTTATACATAAACTACACTTGTATACAGTTAACTCCCTTGGATTTTTGGTAGGGAACACTTCCTTCCCGGAAGAGGTCACAGGAAAAAACCTCAGAAATAAAGACGTATCGAGTTAACAGACGTGTTGCTGTTATCCATTTATCTGCGTCCAGAAATAATCTTTCTCTTACAGGTCGAAGTCTCAACTCGACTCCAGTAAGCCTTATCTGTTATTTTGAATATTAACGTCTACCACCAGCCTGGATTTTCACACATTAACCGATTCATGCGCAGCCGTCACAAAAATACTATGTCCTGTCTTTTTTTTTTTTTTTTTTTTTTTTTGCGCCTGAAGCGCCAAGCGATGAACTGTGCCGCCTGAATAGTTAATGACAAGCAGTAAAATATATTGAAACTGATCAGTAAAACGAAGAGATTGTAATTGCAGTACGAAACGATAATATATTTGTTCAATTTAAGATGGTTAAGCGATGTTGAAATCAGATGCATGCTTGATGGAATAAACGTTAATTTTCAATCAAAAGAAATAAATTCTAAAGGTTTTTAAGTTGGTTATAGAATGAATCTGTTAAACCTACTGGCTGGTGTATTATTTCTATCGCTATTTATAAGATTGAGGTAGGCGCGAAATAAGGTTTTCAAAAAATTGATTTTTCTGATTCGAATTTTTCAAAAAATGTATTTGCCATCTAGACGGGGAAAGATTTATATTTTGGGTTTTGATGCAAAATTTTCGCGGTGAGTTGAATATTATCGTCAGCGAATCTTTTTGAAAACTAGTGTTTAAACGCTTATTGGTCAATAAACACAAATTACAGCTTCTCGAGTCTTTCTTCAAAATAAACTCTTTTAATATGAAAATCGGTAACTTTCCGATATATAATTTCAGTCATCATTTTATATATATATAGCCTTTTAGCGAGTGGAAATGTTTGTTATTTTTAACGAGGGAATGTTTTGTTATTGTTAGCGAGGAAAAGTTGTAACGTGCATGTATTTACGTTGAGTTGTTTCCTCGCTAAGTGTGCAATTCCCTCACTAATTGTTGTTATGTATATAAAAGAGAGAAGTTCCAAGATGTCGAAATGTTTTTTATGTTTTTAGCGAGGAAAAGTTGTAACGTGCGTGTGTGTGTTTACGTTAAGTTGTTTCCTCGCTAAGTTTGTAAAGTATGTAATTCCCTCGCTAATTGTTGTTAGGTATATAAAGGTATGTGAAAGAGAGAAGTTCCAAGATGTACGAAGTCGAAATGTTTTTAGGAATAGGTTTTAATTGCAGCATGGAAAATAGTTTGCGTTTGTACTGCAAGCCTCGTGGGAAAGGAAAGAAAGAGACTGAATGGAGTTATGGGAGAGTGGAGAAGATATTTTTGTAGCTAAATGCCTGTGCGAAAAGTGTAGTTATTTTTAGGCCTTGTTGGACGTGTGAGGGAGTTATGTTCGCCGCATGGAGCAAAAGTCAGGCTTGCTGTTTGAGGAAACAAACTTTGAAGTCACCGTGATTTTTGTGTGTCTGGTGGTTTTGGGGAGAGGCGTGCGTGTCTCCAAAAATGTTGTCCAGAGGTGAAATGAGAGCTAGGTGCAGGAGCGGGATTAGGCATCGCATCGACATAGCCAATTTTGGGGGTGATATAAAGCTGTTCCTGTGCGTGGCGTATTGAATGTATCTAACCCATATTTAACTGGGATCCTTTGGTCTAAGAAGAATAAACAAGGGGTCCAATGAATTATACTGTTTCTCCTATTGGAGCACAGACGATAGACGTCTGTACAGAACCAAGTCGTTCTGCGAAAGGGCTGTGTTTGGCAGCTTCCGCAATTTCTGCTGCCTGGAAAGGAGATCCGGATTGAATAGGATAAGTCATCCTGATTGGGTGAAATCATGCGTCGAATTAAGTTACGCGCCAAACCAAAATACGAAATTTCCTTCCACTACAGCTTTAACGCCACCTAAGGATAATTTGCAGTAATTCTTTGGTAGCTGATGGTCGTAATCCCACATATTCAATGTAATCAGACCATACCTGAAAGTGTCATTTGGGGTAAACTCAAGAAAAATATCTACTTTAACACTTATTCTAGGCCGCGGGATGTAGTGGCTGGACAGAGTTCGAACCGGAGTCGTGATATTACGCTCACTTTCAGACTAATATCATTGAACCCCTACCCAGACACTAGCTTTAGGTTAAATAGTAACACTGTTTTTCTACAAAAAATGGCTTTGGTATTAAATAATGCATGAAGATTGATATGCTATTAAAACAAAGAAACCAAACCTAATTCTAGAAAAGGGATAGCGAAGAGAAACTGAATAAATTTGTTTTTCAAAATGTCGTGTGCTTTCTTGAAAAAAAATTAAACCCGATTAAGATTATTTGTGTCTATTTATATCCAAGTCCATTCATTGGCATAATGGTTAATGTTTGCTAATGGTCCGGGAGACCCGAGTTCAATTACTGGTCGCGTCATATCAAAGACCTAAAAAAAAAATTTTTTTTTAAATTGTACTTGATGTCTCCTTGCTTAACACTCCGTATTATAAAAAGGTACGGATGAAGGGTTAGTGGTGCAATCTACGGAAAGGAGTTGCACCCTTTCCAACACCTTGGTGTTGTAAAGGGAGCCTTGAGGTCGTCCTTAATCAAGGTCGGCCTACTTACAACTTTTTTATATGCATTGTCAAATAGAATCCCAACTTGAATATTTTTTAACATTAGGAGTCTAACTGGATTGACAAATCATAAATGCATTTGTTAATTATATTTTTATTGGCCAGGAAAATAGTGCCCAGTTGTCATTTTGTTTTAAACCGTTTTATTTTGGATGTGTTGAAAAAAAATCAGCCACAGAGAATGACACTTTGTAGCAATTAGACGGACAAAATTAGCATAAAAGGTAGTAGCAAAGAAAACAGGACACGACAATTCAACAAAACGGTATATTATCAACAATAACAATTACAAATGTAATATAAAAAGCAAACTGTAAAAATTGATGAAGGGCTAGAGTTATTAAGTGAACTTAATAAGGTTGCAAATTAATATGCCAACGAACTTATCTTGTCACTTAGATTGTTAAGTGTCTGTTGTTTCCGTTTTGTCGACCTTACGTGTCATCGGCTCTAATAAGTCGCTGGTGTATTAACGTCTACTTGGACGGTCTGCAGCGTATCTAAGAGGGAACTGTCTCTCTTGCATTTGTATTTGTACCCCTAAAACGGAACCTAATGTTGTATGTCTTGTGTGCTCTGATTGGTCGCCGATAATGACTCTTGACCAATCACACAAGCTCTTATCAGGCGATGTTTGAGAGGCGGTAAATGTGAGGTTTCGTATGCTATTTCTTTTAACTCTGGCAGTGGACGTCGACCCCTCTTGGACCCGAAGCAACGATAAAGCAAGTAAAGCATAAACGACAGGAAGTGCAAGGCGAAATGGTAACGTAATTCCGGAAGACGTGGGCGGATAAGGAAAAATGTGCATAAAAATGATTTTAACGACATGTCAACCCGCACGGGATTTTATGGCTATGGGTGAGGGAATCGCATACATTGTTTATATTTACATTTTTGTGCAATTTTCTGGTGGTTATATCAAATTCCCATTGAATAAAAATAATTTTCAGGGTTATTTGATCTATATATGGAGCCCTAACAGGTACTATCATTCCGAATCAGTGAACCTGAGAGTAGTGACAATGAAAGGATACTCCACATTTCTCAGAGTACCAGAACAGGAGCCTCACCATCAGAAGCAATTTAATGTCATACCCAGAACATCTAGATGTGCAAATGACGTGTGCGGGATTTTCTGTTATCAACTTAGGGCCTCTCTCTTTCTCCCCCCTCTCTCTCGCAGAAATAAATAGGCACCCCATTCTTGTAAAATCGTCTTCGTATAATCTGAACTAGTTACTGTACAATACTTAGTTACCCCTGCCTGTTTTTTGCAATGCTGTTTGTTGTCATTTTTTAAAAAAAATTCGTCTGTTTTTTTACTCCTACTATAAAAAGGCGATTTTCATATCAAATTAATATTAGACATTTCCCAACACACACACACACACACGCATATATATAGCAACTGGGTAACGCCAACGATTTTCAGAGATATTAGATAAATCTGTATTAATTAGTGACGAAGAATAAATACGGTGAATGATTTTAAAATATAATTGTGTGTGCTCTTCAAATAATCCGTGTTCGGCGTTGTCGTTGAAGGTTATCGTTCCTGTTTTTCGAGCTGATTTTGCCCCCCACACGACCTTTTTTATGCTATGTCAGTTATTTACTCGGCTTGATTTAGTCTGTCACAAGGCTATATTCATGAGATATTCAGTAAGGATGGAGAATTTATTACACTAGAATTTAATGGCAGAAGGCCAGCGGAACTATTACTGTTGAATTCTCTCACGTCCAAAGAGTTTTTTTTTCTCTCTTCATTTTACATTTTTTCTTCTTTTTTTTTTTTTTTTTTTTTTACCCCACTTTGTCTATTTTTCTGCTTTGTTAGAGAATAGTAAATAGATTTAACGGCAGTTCTCGTAAAACTTTTTTTCTCCAAACCTGATGACCTATTTTTATTGCGTAATAATACCAGATTAAACGTTGTGTAATACCATGATTTTTTTTTAATTGATTGTTAAATGTACTTCATCAGTGAATGCTCATAGATGAGGTTTGCACACATATTCACACTAATGATGCATTATTTAAAACATTATTTACAAAATATATACATAAATATAAAGTAAAGTTGGCGACCTTAGTCGAGGGTGACCCGAAGGCCCCTTCTTAATACCTACTACATCGAGGTGTAGGGGAGGGTGCTACTCCATTCCCTGGACTACTCCACTTTTTTCTTTTTTTTTTTTTTTAGTCTTTGCTATGACTTGACCAGGGATTGAACCCTAGTCTCCCAGACCACTTGAGAACATTGCTTATTAGGCCAATGGCCCGGTTCCCGACTATATCCTTTGTGGAGGGGTAAGAACCCTCCCCCTCTAAAATAAGGTTGTCAAGGATATATCACTAAACTGCATTTGATGGTGAGGCTCTAGTTATGGAAATATGGGGAGAATGGAGTTCTTCATTGCCATTATCCCAATATCGAATGACCTATAGTACTTGTAAGGGTCCCATCTATGGGTTAAATAGATCTGTTTAAAAATGATTCGTATTTGATAGGACTGATGTAGAAAACTCCCCACTACCACCACCACAAAAAAACTACATAAAACATCTTAAGATTAACATGCAATGAATTCTATTCCCTCATCTCTCAGCATGAAAAAACCTCGATGAGTTGATTTGCTGTTAAAATCAATCAACAACTAACTACACGAGATGCGTAAAAAAAAAAAAGAAGAAATTTTGAATACTGAAGCCAGAAATGTTCCAAGTATTTGTCGCTGCCTCCCACCAGAAGCCAGAAATGTTCCATATCAGTGGAAAGTTTTAGAGAGCTCTGACTAAAATTTATTTACCTGCGTTTTATTTGCATAAATGACGTCGACACATCGCCAAGAAAAGCCTGTTTTGTAGATATTGTAGTAAAAAAAGCAGCCGGTATCTGCCGCATGGCTGAAATATTTGTATAGTGTCAGATCTATGTTAGAGCCCAGGTAAAATCTATGATTGTGTTAGCTGTTTTCAGGAAGGCCATCCTTATTTAGAAGTGTAGCAGTTAGATGCATGAGTTAATAAAGATAACTGGGCTAATGATGGTCACTACTGTGATGCATTTACTAATCCTTGCTTAGTTTCTCGCAAAGCTTGAAATGTGGAGCACCCAAATCGAACTCGCCAGTAATGGTCTGCTAGTCTAACTGGCTAAGCATTAGAGGCGCTTAAGGTCACTAATCTATATTAAGGATTTAAATCCTTAATTATCGCTTACACAAATCTTACCTTAACCTTGTGTAAGTTGCCGGAAAGAAACTGTTTTGGATTTTATATACTAAAAAACTTTTAACACAAACAAAAATGTACTCTAAGTTAAAGTATAGCACGAAGGTAAACATTAGTATTGATAACGGGATAAATATATTCTTATTTTTGACCGGCGTCATTTGTGTTCTTTCTACTTATTGATAGAAGAATATAAAAATAAAGGCGAAACTATAAAGGAAGATACAAAGAACTGAATATTCGGTGCTTGTCCAGAATAGCCTAATTATAAAAGTGTCCGTTATTCCTGCAGTAATATCATAGAAATGTAATACACTCAAAATCCAGAGTAAGTTTCTGTCATTTGCTTCGCTTTTTTTTTCTTTCGGAACAGCTACACATACGTGGGCATTCAATAAGTTTCCAGACTTTTTTTGTAAAGGCATTTAAAATTGTCGTAGACTCTTGAAAATTCAGTATATTATTGCTATACATCTTATTAGATGGCTGACCAATTTTTATGATTTCCGGTTCAAATGAACAGTTACAGCAGCAATTGGAATACACCCTACTAAAGCCTCATTGTCACAGCTGGTGAATTTCAAAAATGCAATCTGGATGTGAGGACATTTTAGAAAAACAATATGCAATAAAATTCTGTTTTAAACTTGGAAAAAATGCCATAGAAACGTATGGAATGCTTCGGACTGCTTTTCGACCATCTTGCATGAATCGAGCATCAGTTTTTAAGTGGCATAAGAGATTCAAGGAAGGCAGGGAGTCTGTGAGAGATGATGAGAGGCGTGGGAGTTGATTGGCCAAAGGGTTAGGGTTACTATGTTCAGGTTTTAAGGGAGTTCAGGAAGAGATTCCGTCGGAAGAGGCCAGCACTCTTGAAATCGGGTCAGTGGCATTTCCACCAGGACAATGCACCAGTCCACCACTCCATCCTTGTCACAGACTATTTGAACAAGATAGGCATCAAGACAGATCCTCACCGTCCCTATAGTCCAGGCCTTGCTCCCTGTGACTTTTGGTTATTCCCCAAGCTCAGAGGCTGTCATTATGAGACAATTGAGGAGATGAAAGAGGCCGTGACGAAGGTCATTGACACGCTCACACAAGAGGATTTCCATGGGGCCTTCCAGAAGTTGTTGGAACGGTACAAGTGCATTGCAGCTGGAGGAGATTACTTCGAAGGCGACTAGAGTTTCATGTGTGTACTATCAATAAAAGTGCCCATACGAAAAAAGTCTGGAAACTTATTTAATGATCCTCGTAAGTCTCAAAATGACAAGCATCATCATCATCATCATGTCGCGCCGCCTGCGCGGATATCCCTGACCGTCTCTCGCCATTTCTCCCTATCATTCATCGCCTCCGGCAGGTCTTCAGGGTTACATCCCGTGTCCTCACATAGCTGCTGTATGTAAGTTCGTGCTGGTCGTCCCACTCTTGCACATCCATGTGTGGGGGTCCACAGGAGTACATCGCTTATGAGCTCGTCCTTGCTTCTCCAGCAGTGTCCTGCGTGTCTGGTTCGTCGAACTTGTATAGTTTTTGTGATGGGGGGCAAGTGTCCGTATAGTTGGAGTCTCGTGGGTTGTTGTCGCCAGGACTTGTTTAATACTGCTCTCAACATTCTTGTATAATTTCCGTCCAGCCTCCTCTCCAGCCGCTTCGTAAGCGTCCATGTAGTGCATCCATATAGCAGTATCGACACAACCGCTGCCTGGAAGAAACTGCGTTTCATTTTATCAGTTAGGTTCGACTTCCATATGATCGAGAGCCTATCGATAGCTGTCCATGCCTTCGTCAGTCGTATGTCGATGTCTTTCTCGGTTGATGAGACGCTGCTTCCTAGGTAGGTGAATTTGTCGACTAGTTTCAGAGAGGCTCCGTCTAGTGTGACAATGTTGCCCGTTTGGTTGTAACACATATATTCGGTTTTGTTTGCATTGACATGGAGGCCAATGCCAGCTGCGGCTCGTTCCAGACTATGCAGTAGTGTCTCTGCTTGATTAGGCGTATTCGCTAGTAACGCCAAGTCATCAGCGTAGTCGGCGTCCGTGATTGTTTTTGCGGGGTACCTTTTGCTTCTTCTCTTAGTCAGCTGGAAGCCATTTTCTCTGATTTTGTCGATCGAAGTCCTAAGCACATAGTCTAGACAGATGATAAAGAGGTACGGGGCTAGTGTGTCTCCTTGTAGTACTCCTGCAACTATGTCGAAGTATTCCGTGTCTCCATCTGGTGAACGTACTTTCACTTTGGTGTTTCTGTAGAGAATCATTATCGCTGCTACGGTTTCTTTTGGTAGGCCGTATGCTAGTAGGATTTGCTCCATCTTCCCTCTGTGTATGGAATCGAAAGCCTTGGTAAAGTCGACAAATAGTAATGTCGCCTGTAAGTTTTTTTGCTCGAACGCCTTCCAGGATTCTACGGATGGTCAGTATTTGTGAGGTTGTGGATCTATTTCTCCGGAAGCCATTTTGGTTTTTCCTAAGGATGTTGTCTATTTTGGGTTCTATGCGGTTTCGTAGTAGGGCATTGTAGATTTTGGCTGCTATGGATGTAAGTGTTATCCCTCGGTAGTTCTTGGCTAGTCCGAGGTCGCCTTTTTTAGGGAATGGAAGGATGCATCCCTTCGTCCATCGTTCTATCCTATTTTGACTATAGACTGCGTTGCATTGCCGGAGTAGTATATCGTCGAATTGTCTCGTCTTCCACACTTCTGGGGGGATCTCGTCTAGCCCCGCCGCTTTCCTATTTTTAATTCTTCTGAGAACCGAGTCTAGTTCTTCTTTAGTGAAAGGACCTAGTTTTACGTCTAATTGCTTACTAATAATTCTGGTGATCGGTTCATCCGTTATTTCCGGTGGGTTTCCTAGTAGATTTTTGAAATGCTGTTCCCACAGTTTTACTCTTTCTTGTTGGCTTGCAGCTTTCAATTTTGCTTTGGCTGTGCTCTTCCTTCCACTTACTTCGTTTATTGTTTGCCAGGCTATCCTGGATTGCCTATCTTCCACCGAGTCTCTAATCTTATCTATCTGATTTTGTATGTATTCTGCCTGTTCTTTTAGGTATATTCCTGTTAATTGATGTTGTGCCTTTTCTAGTTTTCGTGCATTTGTGTTTGTTGGGTTCTTTCGATAGCTTTTGGAGGCAGTCTTCACAAGTGCACGCTTTTCTCTAGCCGCTAGCGTTTCCCAAGGGACTCTATATTTAGTTCTAGGTTTTGTTGGAATACACTTTTCTGCCGCCTCCAGGTGTGCTTCTACAAAATTTTCATATTCGTCATTTGGGGTGCCTATTTCTGCCTTCTCTTGTAGTGCTTCGAATCTGTTTCTTAATTCTAATGCATACTTATCTCTAATATCTCTGTTGTTGAGTAGGGCCCAGTCATAGTGCTTGGTCGTCGCTTTACGTGTGGCGTTTTTTCTTAGGCTTAGTCGTACTTTGGCCGTAACTATTCGATGATCGGAGGACACACCCTCGAAAGAGGAGTATGCCTCGCAATTCATCGCACTGTTTTTCCATTTCCTGTTTATAAGGACGTAGTCTATCTGTGCTTTACTCTTATTCGCGTATGTGTAGGTCCATAATTTCCCCTCCCTTTTTTGAAAGTTTGTATTGAGGCATGTTAATCTATTTTCTATCATGAAATCTATTAAATGCTGTCCATTCCTGTTAGACGCGCAGTGTAGGCTGTATTTGTTGTGTCTGTTTTTCCCGATTTGTGCATTCATATCTCCGCCAATGACTAGCAGGTTGTGTTTCGGAATGCTACGTACTAGGGAGGATAGATCTTCGTAGAAGGTGGCTATTTCGTTTTCTTCGCTAACATTGGTAGGGCTGTAGCAGGAGATAATTGTTGCTTTGGGGTTGCCATTAAACGTTGCGGCCATCATCCTAGGTTGTATTCTCTCAATGCTGTTCAGTGTTTAAAAAAAAAAAAATGACAAGCAGTCGGCCTTAATTCGTCACATTTGGGCTTGGGAAGGGAAAGACTAACGAAACATGATTGCTGATTAAATCGTTGGGAGTTGAAGAGTTATTTTTAAAAATGTATTTACCCAACCCCTCCACCATGGGCAGGATGTGACTCAAGGTCATTTTTAAGCGGAATTCTATCCTATGGTGTAATACTATCCTTCACGGCACGGTAACGGTACCGAATGTAGCAATATGGTTGCACGGCAACAAGTGTAATAATACGACAGTCACCGATACCAACGCCAAATGTGGCAGTATACTCTCATGACACCATTACCAAATGGAATTGAATCGTTGGCACGGCACTTTGGTATTATCTTGGCAACGGCGCCAAATGTGATGCTATGGCTGGTAACGGTTCTTTATTGTGGCCTTGGCTCCGCGACTACCACATGCGTTTCCAGGTACTTTGTTTATCAATCCCTTCTGCGCCCACGTTGTGTTTGAAAGATCTACTGATAAGGAATGACACAATCCAACCGGAATTTCTTCTGACGGTCGGAGTGATTCGTTAGAACAAAGTTACCCAGACATTGTCAACTCAAAGACAAGAACTCTTCGTCAACAATCATTTATTGAAACGTATTGGTGTAAAAGTAATGTGTCCCATATATCTATAGAAATTGTCACTTTATGATCCAGATGTGCTGTTCAATGTTCAGACTGTGTGTGTGTGTGTGTGAGAAAGAGAGAGAGAGAGAGAGAGAGAGAGAGAGAGAGAGAGAGAGAGAGAGAGAGAGTCTGTTAAGTTCTATGAACAGAGACACAAAGAAACTCCTCCTCCCGATCTAAGTGAACTCTCTGAACGTTAATTTCTAATTTCTTTTTCAAAATTCGCTTATTTTTTTATATCTAAATTCAGGATATCGTTAGCGTGATGTCATCTTCTTAGATTATTGCGCCATCTCTCACGTGTCACCAAATCTATACCGTGTTTTTCATTTACTCAATCAAACTTGTGACAAGACATGAATCTATTTTGTTTATATTTGGTCTTCCTGTGTAGAACTGACAAATCCCATACCCTGGTCGCAGACGTACTCGCTTGAACTTTCCAATTAGATTTACATTTATGGAGTTTCAAGGTAATTTATGTTATTTGGTATCTGACTCCATTCTGGGTTATTCTATTCTTACCCCACGTTATCTTGCTGGTTTAACTTCCTGGATATGAAAGCTGCAAGGAATAATATGAAAGAAGATAGGAAGAGAAGATAGGAGCCAATATATATTTTATATTTTGCCTTTATTTCTGGTTTCAACAATTATTCAGTGGGTGAATACAAAGGAAATGGTTGCGTCTCTAAGTCAAGGTGTTAAAATGTGTTAGTCGATAAGTCCGTTATATGGTGTCTTAATTGTGATTCTGGCGAGTCCATTATTTGATATTTTTTTTATTTTTATTTTTTTTTTTTAGTCGTGGGTCGTTGGTAAAAGAGACGGCTGCAACTAGTGAAAAGGTTAGCCAACGCGTCGTCTAGAGACGGATGCATGGCGCTTTCCACCAGTAGCAAGAAATATTTAGGTGTTGTCACCACGCTCGTCAATGCCGAAAAAGAACGGGATTCTTTCTTTCGCCGAGAGGGTTCCTTCTTTGCCCATGCGTCGCCTCTTTTCCTATCAGGGGCTTCTGGGAGTTTCCGCATTTTTAATTTAATTTTGTTTTATTTTTGTCTTATTATTTTTATTTATTTCTACAATTTTTTTTAGCTAACTTAACAGCAAATTGAAAAACTCGCAGTCCTACCAAACTAGATAATGAAATAATACAATCAACCATCACAGTAATTAGTTCATAATGGTTTTAATTCAGTTTTCTTTCCCCAAGACTGGTTGCCTAAATAAGGCGAAAGAAAACAGACTGCCTTACTATTTTATCGATAGTTGTATGGAGAAGAGTTGGGTTCGTGCCTTTTTCAAGGGCATTACTGCGAAGAGATCAGCCTCTTCCAGGATTTGAACTCGGGTCTCTGATTCCATTTCCTATTTTTTTTTTTAATTTTACTGAATTATTATATATAATCGGCTATAACTCGACATCTTAATAGGAAAGGAAAGACAAAAAATATATATGAACGCTTTCCCATCACATTGATATGCACAAAAGGTCCTTTTAAGGGCCATTAGAGGTCCCCTTCTGCGGATTAGAGCATCTCTGACGGTCCTTACCGACCAGTCGAAGTAGACGACCCGAAGGCAAACACGAAGAGGACTCTAAGACCATCCGGTCTTAACCACCGATCGGTTCCGCTCGCCCGTTTGGCTGCGCAGCGCTAAAGGCACGGGTTAGCCTTTAGCTACCGCTTCGCTCTCTGCGCAGCGCTAAGATAACGCCAATTTTAGCCGCGGCCTCCTGGCCTGTTTGCTCGACAGTGCAGAGCTTTGGCACTGCAAAGCCTTAGCTACCGCCCCGATACGTCTGCACAGCTTTGGTGCGGCAAAACCATAGCTACCGTCAACGATTCGCCCTAACAGCTAGGGGCACGACAAAGCCCTAGCTTCACCGATTCGCTCGCTCGATTTCGTATGTGCTAAGGCCTGGCAAACCTTAGCCACGATTTCCCCGTCCGTTCACTTGGTTCACAGTACTAAGACACGACTCAGTCTTAGTCACCAGCTCGCCCGACTCTACGCGACCAAGCTGTCAACACCAACTTCGACCACGACGCTCCAGCAATACAGTCCACGTACGACTCACTGTTACCGACTGCCCTAGCATTGCAACAACTAGCCTATGAACGACTCGCTATACGGGCTAGCAACCAGATTGACACCCCCGGTTAACCCAACGTACTGTCAAAACCTGGACATCGATTTACCAACTACGACCGACCTCGGCTACCCGCAACGATCGTCCAGCTGCATTCAACCACTCGACCGACCTCAGCTTCCCACAACGATCATCCAGCTGCATCCTACGACTCAACCCACATCGGCTACCAGCAGCGATCATCTAGCCGCTTCTCTTCGACTCGACCATACCAGCTACCGACAACACCCATCTAGCTGAAGACAAATACAACTGCCACAGACTTTACACCGCCATTGTAAACACGACAATAAATTGTCATCTGTATTATATTTGTTACCTCGCCTTTGTTTCCTTCATTGTCTTTGGCAGTCATTACTCGCACGCTTTAACTTAAAACATTTGCAGAGTCGACGTGTTTATCCGCTTTTTGTTTGTCGAACTTGGAAGGGAATTAAAGACGGAAGTAAAAAGTCGAGGATACCTTTAGACACAAATTTTATTTTTTTGGGTTAACAACTATTCTGTGGAAAAAGTTTTCCTGAACCAGTAGAAATAGTCACGCTCCTCCACAAAAGCGTTTGAAGGAGATTATGGAATAATCAGAGGCTGCTACTAGGACACAATACATTTGCTAAATTCGGGACTTGACAAGCACGTGCACTCCCTACTAGCAGTCGAGAGAAGAAAGTTCCGTCCGATCAGTCGAAGTAACTGAGGAAGAGTTTCTCTTTGGCTTCAATAAGTTTCTCTTTTTAGGCAGGCACTGATTTGGCTTCCTGTCAGTCCTCATGTGGAAACAGTTACTTTTGCATTCATTTATTTCATTTTTCATATCGGTCTTTTTTTTTTCTTTTTTCTTTTTAATTCCTACACATGACCCTTCGTCAAAGTAGAAAAAAATAAGACGGTACCCACCCATACTGAACGCCGGTTAACTGCATGCACTACAGACGGTAGGTCACATGATCCCTTTTGACCAATTAGAAGGAACCATATGGAGTACTCCTCTGAAGCATACAGATACACTGGCATCTCCTGATATCTCTTGTCTCTCGCTAGATAGCACGCACATGCTGTGCTCTTGGCACAATGACACGTAATGTCTCCTTCCTCTTAGCAGCAGTTAGCTAAGCACACACAGCATTTATGGAAGCCCGAATGCAACAAATCAATTCCCGTCCACGGAAATTCTCAACTTCGCGGCTTGTTCACAGAGCTCCGCACAAGTGCTGACAGCAAAAACTTGCATCATAACGATTCCACAGTTATCTGACCAACTGCAATAGATTCTGCCAGGGACTCCTTCTACGGTTTTATTTCGTCAACGGTTTTCCACTCTTCCTACGCCACTTCGTGCAACGCAAGAGACCTTACAAGAGACTACACCAGTGCCACATATCGACCACTCCTTGAAATAGAACTATTTTACATTTGATTGTGTGTGAACAGAAACTGTACTTAAGATAAACTGAATTGTTTGAAATAGAACTGTTTTTGACATTTAAACTATATACTTATACTAAACTGGATTGTTTTAAATAGAACTGTTTATATGTATAAATGGATTTGGCAATGGTTGATATGCCATAAAATCAAACCAAACTAAATCAAAACTTCTTCTGTTCGAGTTCCAGTCACGCTATTAGGTTCCCTTTTGGATTAATATCCTTGTGAAAAGCATTGAACTTCCCCCTATCTCCAAGCTGTGGAGTAAACTGTATCTTTATTGTTCTACGAGAATGGCTTTCGCATTAAATAACCCATGAAGGTTGATATACCGTTAAAACACAGAAACCCTACCCTATTTTGGTCACCTACCATGCACGCGATATGAAATGTTCAATAAAAATATGAAGCAAATGATTGAAACTTACTCTTAACTGAATGGTGAATGCAATTTTTACATTTTCTACAATCTTTTGTACATAAGAACTGAACTAATTTCATTGTTGGTTATTCCGAACAAGCACCAAATTTTCAATTCAACAAAGAACAATATTTATTTACATGCCATTTAAGAAAAGAATGAAAGAAAATGCGTATTTCAAACTCATTGCAATAATATTCATTCAATATTGTTGATGTTATAGTCTCATAAATTATATACTAGGATGCAAATAGCGAGTAATTCATCTTCATAAAGCAGTAATTCATCTTAGCAGTACCTATCTCCTCTCCAAGCAAGCAACATGTAGCAGATTGTACTGGATTACACGATACTAGCAGCACGGAACAATTCCTGACCGGGCACGCAGATATACAAAAAATGAAAAATGCACTGTTCATTCACAACACTGACAGTCAAGTCAGCGCTGGTTCCCGCCCTATCACCAAAGAAACAAGCAGGTACAGTAAACTCGAGGCCTATGCTCTAGACTAAGCAAAGTTTGGTAAATAACAGTAGATTAAGTCACTAAAATCCAATTTTTCAATATAATGCTCCTGTAATAAAACAGTTTTAATGTGTATGTGCAAAGGTAATGATAAATTTCACACACACACACACACACACACACACACACACACACACACACATATATATATATATATATATATATATATATATATATATATATATATATATATATATATATATATACGAACGGTTAAATGCATAGATCCGGGGATCTGAACTAGGTTTACTTGATTGTTTTTGCGGCATGTCAACTCTTGCAGAGCTATTTAACGATGAAGTCAGTTTTTCCAATTGGGTTCATATAACTATCCCTTTTTAATGATAATAATCACTTGGGTTCTATATAGGTACGACAATGCAGAGGAAGATAAAAGGAGATAAAAAGAGAACGCGGTCCCGACGGGTACAATACTGTATCCATCACCGTTTACAATGTCGTGATAAAAATAAACGCCAAACAAACAAGAGTTAACAAAGAAAAATATATAAATAAATCTATAAAACAAGCAATTCATGTTGTCGAAGTGTTCGTTTGACGAAAGTGTCTGTTCGGTTTGGTAGTTAAGATTGTACGAAAATCAAAAAGAGGAAAATGAAGTTTGTTGCCCAGAATATAGACATACATGTTTGCTATTGTTGTCGAAGAAAAGTAAAGCCGGTTTCAGAACGTAGCTAGCTGTAGTTCTTTTGGTAACGTTGTATTTGTTTGGTGGATGAGCGTTCTTCTTGTTAGCATCAGCTTTGGGGGGGGGGGACTGGTTGCAGATTGAGCCATAAAAGGGTGTCGATATGTAGGAGCGTGGATATAATCGCTTAAGGATCTCCTATGTTGTACGCGAGAAGAGGACTGAAAGTGAGGGTTCAATATGGGTTGCGCAGGGAAACCGTGACAGGATTACACCATTTAAAAGGAGTCTATAACGGAAAGGTAGAACGGGTTCCCTTCACGTTATATTTAAAGGAAAATAAATGAATCGGAACGAGATATCGAAAGGTTTTCAAGAAGGTTTAATTGCAGCCAGAATAAAGGGTACTTCTATGCTGCAAGTCTCGTAGGAAGGAAGAAAATAGTTATCGAGTTGAGAAAGAATCACGGCAGCTAAATTTCAGAGCAGAACATGCGTCGCTGTAGACATAGCAAGTATTGAGTTGCTGATTTTAAAACAGGGGTGAATGTTCAGCCGTAGATGTGTGGTCCTGGTTGCTTTGGGAGAGAAGCAATCGCTGTCTCCTTAAAGGTTGTCCAGGAATGAAGTAGCTGAATTGTTAGAGGCGGAATTAATTCGTCTAGTTCATTTGCAACTGGGAACCCCTGGGTCTCGATTGTAGACCCAAAGGTCCATGAATTAGACGGTAGATCAGGAATGAAATATTCAGCCATGATGCGTGGTCCTGTTTGCTGTAGGAGAGAAGTATGAAGGTCTCCAGAAGAGGTTGTCCTGAAATGAAGTAGCTGAATTGTCAGCGGCGGAATTAATACGTCTAATTCATTTTCATCTGGGAACCCCTGGGTCTATTGGGGTAGACCCAATGAGTCCATGAACCAGACGGCTCAATCCTCATGGTGGTGAGATGCTGCTGATAAAGAAGCGGACAGAAATACGTCCGTCCAGCTCGAAAGATTTTGAGGAAGAGGTAGTTTGGTGGGTTTTCACCGAATTTGATATGCCCGGGAAACTCATCCGGGCCGAATGGGATTCGTCATCCCCATTGGGTGAAAATATATGACGAGACCAACGGTCAAAATAATTTACACGCCAAACATACGAAGTTCTTTCTGCTACAAGTCTTTACGCAGCATTTATTGCAGTCGGTAAGGCACTTACGGAGTCGTTGTTTTGTACCTTTATGTGGTCAGGACAGTTGTGTAGAGCTCTATCTATGAATAAGCTACAAAGATGGGAACAGCCGAGTGTGCTAATTGGCGGTGCATTATGGCTCTATTTGCAACCGGCCGAAAGAAGAACGCTAGTTCATTTTACTGGGGCTACCAAGAAAATCGCAACTCCATACAACAAATAGAAAGTCACAAAAGAATTTGCTACGAGCCATGTTTCAAGAGCAACCTTTCTACCACTTGTGAGTCTATGCATTGGGTGCCAAACTTCCTTTTCTTTCTGTTGATGTGCAACCTTATTCATAAACTTTACGAACGGACATTTCGACGATATAAATTGCTTGTTCTATTGGTGTATAAATACACCATTCTTTGTCTATTAACCCTTAACATTCATTTCTTTATCACTACACCACAATGAGTGATACAGCGTTGTCCACCTCAGAAGAGCTTTCTTTCTCCTCTCTCTATATCCACCCCTCAATTACCTTACACGAATATAAAACTGTCCTGCAACCTGACTTTCTGCCAACCCGACCTAAATTTTAATGGGTCACTTAAAATTACTGCGGTCAAATTACACATCTGGGCCATAACATAATTTTGCCTCGTGCTGAGCCGATATTTTGAATTTTTATACCAGACTTTCTGGTTTTATTCCTGGATTTTAAGATTCTTTATTTTATTAACTTTTGTTTTATCCGTAGCTATGGCCTTTCCTAAAGGGATTCAAGAGACTTTGACGTTGTAGGGAACGAATAAATAAATAAATAATTTAAAATTAAAATTTAAAAAAATAAATAAATAAAATAAATAAAAAGAAAACTATTAAATTTGCAGAAAACTCCCAGAGGTCCATAACAGGAAAGGGGGATGACGCATGCGTAAAAGAAAAAAGGCTTTCCTCTTGAAAAAGGGAGCAAAGTATTCTTTCTCTTTCAGGCAGTGTCCGTCTTTTCAAGGCGCCAGCCAGTCTTCTCGACAAGTCATTTTTGGACATTATAACGCATTTGGACCTATTACCAAAGGATTTTCTATTACCATATCATCACGTCGACTTCTCCCGGCTGGGCTGAATTATACTGACCTGGTTAGGAAAATTAAGTTAAGTTTTTTTTTTCTTTTCCTTTTTTTTACACTTTCACACCTCCCTTTTTGTCCCACATAGCCTATCATTTATGGCCGGCCGGCCAGACGGCTCGGCCATAAAGGCTTTATTTTCCCCTGTTAAGGGCGACCCTCCCCCTCAGGTAAAAAAGGGGAAAAAAGAGTCACCTTGTGACAAGAGTGCCCCTCCTCCTCCTGACCAAAAACAACACCAAAAAAAAGAAAAATCACCCCCCCAAAAACAACCCTCCCCTAACAAAGATGAAAAAGTAGAAGATAAAGAAAAAAATGAAAATAGCTGGACAGCACCCCCGAAAATACAGGTCGATGTCGACGACCTGCTCCAGCGAGCAAAGGCCATCTCCAGTGAAATACAGGAGCATGGCCTTATGTTCAATTTGGAGGAGGTAAGACAAGACCAGAAAAAAAGAACGGTGTCTGTCTTTGTTGTGGATAGACGATCCAGAAAAATCGTTAAACCCGCCAAAGACATGGTTCTCCGTCAGATTTCCAGCCTGGGCGTAAAAGCACAAGCTATAATTGCTGGTGCTTCTTACGCTTTCTGGGATATATTGGTACCGACTGTAGAAGAAGCCGTCGCCCTAACAAAAAAATCCCTGGAAAACAAAGAATACTTCTTCAGAACGGAATACATGGGGCGACGGCGGACCACGGTATCAATATACGAGGTCCCGAGCTACCTTCGAGACGCAAATTTAGCCGCGTACATGCTACAATTTGGTGACATCGTCTCTGCGACACATGATGGAATGCGTGGGGAATGGAGGTTTGACATAATGTTAGATATGAAAACCTTCTACTCCGTTCCCAACTGGTTGGAGGTGGAAGGGCGCAGGCTTCCCGTAATAGTATCGGGAAGGAAACCCGCCTGCTGGCACTGTGGCGAGATTGGTCACCTCTCCGCAGTTTGCCCGGGGAAGAAGGCCCCGAAGAAGCCCGACCACAAACCCGGTACCCTCTCACCTGTTGTTAAAAGCAACCCAGAAAAGGAGGCTCCCGTAGTCTCGCCCACACCAGCGGGTAAAAAAAACCCCACTCCCCCTTCGTCCCCTACGGTTAACTCCGATGAGGCGAAGGCTGAGTGGCTGACTGTGGGAAAAGGTGGGAGGAAGCTCCAACCTGAGGATCCTCGCTCCCAAAAGTCGTCCCAGGTGGGCACCGACAGTTCAACCCCCCCCTCAAAAACGTCCAATACCAACAAGTTACCCACATATGCCCAAAAATCATCCCCCCCCCAAAAATAAAGGCCCATTCAAGACCCCACCCAAACAACACACTCCTCCCAAGGTCAGATGCTTCAGCCCAGGCCGGGAGAAGTTTGAAAAACTACTCGAATTTAAAAAGCGGCTGGACCAGGAGAGAAAATCATCTCCACGACCAGGGTCCTCTCATTCCACCCCTTCATCACCTAGACATCCTCGTACCATCCGACCGCCACCAACAACACCACCTCATAGATCCATGCCTCCACCTCTCATGTCCGTCTTAATACAGAAGAAAAAGGGACCCACCCCCCCTCCGCTGCCGTTGGAGTCACCACCAACCAAGCCATCACCACCAGTAACAGCAGCAGCATCTTCACCTTCCACCACACCAAAGAAACGGCAGCGGAGCTCATCCATCGACAGCTCGGGGGATGAGGTCCCTAAACATATAAGAAAACGGGACAAACCGCGCCATCACACCGGATCAAACATCTGCCGGGTGGATGAGGGGGCCCTGGATCGTCTTCATAAGGTCCAGCCGCAGCTGTTGAAAGACTTAAGGGTCCTCTACAACTTCAAAGAAGTCAACGGTTGCAATGTGGAGGACCCTAAAAATTTTCCCAACACATGGATCACCACCGTCATTCGGAAGGGCCGAGGGTCGGAAGGTGTGATGAAAATGCTCGGGGAAGCCAACGAGGCCCTCGGCCCTATATCATTCATTCAAAGACGATCTTGCATCTTGTAAGGGGCTCGTTGGGAGGGTCCCTGTTGTTTTGCACCCCTCCCTTTATAGGGCTTTAAAATTAACTTTTCCGCGGGACGTCGGGGGTCTCGCTCATGACGGAGCCATCGATAATGAGATGGCCACGGGATCCATGAGCCAGACCGTCGGAGTCCTGACCCCAGCCATGTTTAGTCCGGGCACTCAACCCCTGTAATTTTCATGATGGATTTAAGGTTGGCTAGTTTAAATGGCCGCGGCCTGAGGTCGGATTCGAGAAGATCCCATTTATTTTTATACCTCCAGCGTCGCGGCATTGATATATGTTGTTTGCAGGAGACTCGTTTTGATTTCAACTTCCATGAGGATATTCTGTCGAAGGACTATTTGTCCTTCTCAGCATGTTTTGATGGTCGTTCCAGAGGTGTCACCTGGCTGATAAGTAGACGTCTGGACGCCACGTGTGCTCTTGTTCTTTCAGATCCGGCGGGCAGACTTTGCGTGGTGGATGTTACCATAAAGGATAAGGCGTTTCGGCTGATTGGGGTTTATGGACCCAACGCTACCAGTGAGCTCCCTGCGTTTTTCCGGCGCATCGAGCCGTACGTTAGTCCGTCGAAGCGGGTAATTTTAGTGGGAGATTGGAACGCCGTCCTTGATCCCAATTTAGATAGAGGGGCTATTAGTTCGGGTACTAACACGTTGGATGCCAGATATTTTCGCGAGTTTGTACAGCGACTTGATCTCGCTGACAAATTTCGCGAAAGGCATCCAAATAAGTTAGTTTGGACTTGGACCGGTAGGGGCGCCTCGGCCCAGCTTTATAGCTATTTGGACCGAGTGTTAGTTAAGCGAGTCGACTTAGACTATTTAGGTGGTCCAAGTTTTGAGCCATATAAAGATTCCGACCACAAATTTTTATGTGTGTCGATTAGGTTAGATAAGGCTAGATGTAGGATGTCTGGTTACTGGAAATTCAACCTTTCCCTTTTGGCGGAGGCTGACTTCCGGAACCAGCTAGAACTAACGATAAAGCGGGAATTGACGGGGGCTATTATGGGAAATAGGTGGTGGGCTAACCTTAAGGATAGCATTAGATCCTTTGCTGCCGACTATAGTAGGAGACTCAAGTCAGCTAGGGTAGCGGAGCAAAGGTCGATTAAGGATAAGCTAGATAGGGCGGTGTTGGCGGGAGATAGTGGGCAAGTTAACGTAGCTAAGGCCGAGCTGGCCTCCTTGCAAATTAAGGAGTACCAAGCTCTGGTAGTTAGGGCTAGGTTAAAAAGAATGTCGTGCGAAGCGACGAATATGGCCCAGGAATTACGGGCCGAGGAACTCAGGCATGCTACAGATCGGCATATCGCCAGTGTCACATCGCCGGAGGGGCTCCGTCGAACTACAAACGAAGCCATTTGTGGGGAGTTTCGGCAGTATTTCTTGAAGCTTTTCACCAGGGAGCCCGGACTGAGTTCTGCTCAGTTCGACACCTATCTTGCCGACTTTCCTCGCCTTTCGGCGACTGAAGCGGCTGGGTGTGAGGGGCGCATAAAGGAGGAGGAGATTCGGGATGCACTGAAGTCGGTCGGGCTGGATAAGTCCCCCGGAATTGATGGTCTGCCCTACGAAGTGTACTTGAGGTTGTCGCACATGTTTGTCCCCTTGCTGGCAACCACCTATAACAACTGGATGAGGCAGGGTACTATACCCAGACGCTTCACCAGGGGTATAGTGAAGTTGCTTCGTAAGAACAAACATGGTGGGGATGGGATTAGTAACTTTCGCCCTTTAACGATGCTAAACACAGACTTAAAGATTTTGGCGAAGATCCTGGCAAACCGTTTGCAGACTGTCCTGCCTAGTCTGATTTGCCCCGAGCAGACTTGTGCTGTGAAGGGTAGGACTATCCAGGACAGTCTTCATCTGGTCCGCACGATCGTAGAGAAAGTCGACGGAAATGCCGCGCTGATCAATTTAGATCAGTCCAAGGCCTTCGATAGGGTTGACCATGCCTTTTTGGAGGCTGTCTTGTCTTCGGCCGGCTTCGGGGTTGATTTTCGCACCTGGATACGTCTCCTTTATGCGTCCCCCGGAGTCGTGGTGGAGGTGAATGGGGTAAGGTCGGAGCCCTTCACTCTGACTCGATCTATTCGGCAAGGTTGCCCGTTATCGCCCATGTTATATATCCTGGCGTTAGAACCTTTTCTACGCAGGATAAAGGCGAACCCGGTCCTACGCGGCCTCACGTTACCTGGCGCCAGTGAGGTGGCCAAGTACACTGCATACGCTGACGACGTCAGCGTGCTTGTAACGAGCAGTGCCGAGGTGGAGGAGGTGAGCAAAGAAATCGGAAGGTACGAAGCTGTAACAGGGGCCAAGATTAACCGCGATAAGTCTGTCGGCTTGCGGTTGGGCTCGTGGAAAGGCTATGCTCTTCCCGGCCCCTTCAATTGGAAAGACGGTCCGTGCAAGATACTCGGCGTCTGGTTTGGGCCTGATCTTCAATTGGAGAAAAATTGGTCGGAAGTACTGGATAAGGTCGTAGCCGCAACTGAGTTGTGGCTGCGTAGACGGCTTTCCCTTAAGGGTCGGGCAGAGGTGTGCTGTTCGCACATCTACTCCCTAGCCGTATACCGACTTTCAGTGCTTCCTATCCCGGCCACCATCCTATTCAAGCAGGAAAGGATTCTCTTCCAGTTTCTCTGGGCAAAGAGACATCCTTTGGTGCGACGGGAGATCTGTTACCTTCACCCTTCTGAAGGCGGTCTAGGAGTGCCTAACGTCGAGGTACGGCGCCATACTTTGCGTCTTACTTTCCTAGACCGGATGTGTTCACGAGACACGGCGGCGGGAAGCGTCTGGAAAGAAGACGCTAAACAGTCTTTCCCGTCGCTAAGAAGTGTGCATTTTGCTGATGGGGAGGCCCATCGGTTGCCCAGACGCGAATGCCCCTTCTATCGCGAGTGCCGGCATGCTTTGAAAGTTCTCTCTCGGCTGCAGACAGGTCTCTCTGACAGCCGGCCGTTGTCGAGTAAGGCATTATATCGTTGTTTAGTTAGGGGGGCCGCTAGCGATGGTCTGATTGGCGAGCTCGGTGTGACGGAGGCGGAGGGTCGCTTACTGTGGCCTTGGGCCCCCAGGATGAGGTGTCTCAATAATGACGAGGCTTCCCTCACCTGGCTGGTCATTCGGAATGCCCTCTGGGTCGGCAAGAAATTGTTTGCAGCGCAACAGGCCATTTCGCCTGAGTGCGGCCGGTGCGGTGATTTGGAGGAGACTATTAGTCATGCCTTCTTTCATTGCCCGGTCGTACGGCCGCTGTGCAAGCTTCTTGAAGGCTACATGGTCCGCATCCTCAATGGAAAGTTCTTTGTCCTGGAAGCCAGTTCTGTGTGCAGCAATGTGGTACCGAGGTTGAACAGACAGGAACATTATGTGTTTCTCTGCTTACTCGGCGTTATGCGTGTCGTGATGTGGACGACGAGAAAGAAGGAACTCTACGAGGATGAGTCTTTTTCTTCTCAGACCCTGGTGGCATTTTACAAACACCAAATCAAAGTCAAAATCCGGTCTGAGAGAAAGAGACTCTCTTCGCTGGAGTTTGGCGAAAGGTGGGTGACTGTTGCGCGCTTGTGTCGCGTGGTAGGAGCCAACCTTACTTTCACTTTGGACATTCCAGGGACTTAAGAATTTTGAGTTACCGGAAGGACGTGACCACCCAGCCCAGGTAAGTTAGAATTTTTTAGGCCATTTTGATTTAGTTTGTTCCTAATTTAGTTAACTTAGCTAGAGTATGCAAGGTCATTGGGCCCCTCTTTTTTTTGTCCCCTTCTTTTGTTTCACTCTCCCTTCCCTTCCCCCTGTTAGGTGACAGGAATTGGAGTTCTCCAGGAGTGCGATGGAGGGCTTATGTTAATTCATATTTATTGTTTACTTATATTTTGTACTATTTATTTATCTTATTTGATTATTTTTCCTCCTTCGACACTATTTTCGACTGGTTAACTCCTTTTTCTGCCATGTCTTAGTACGTGGGGGGGACCCCATACTAACTATCATAATGTATATATGTTCTGTTCATTTTCGTTTTTAGGGGACATTGTAAATAAAGATGTATATAGCTTTCACTTGTTTTTTTTAAATTGTTCCCCTCCCCCTCACATTGTAAATATGGGATTAAGTTTAGAAGTCCATGGAGCAGTAGTGTTGTTTTGGTGATTGTTGTTTTTGGTGAATGCAGTATGATAGTGATATGTTTATTTGAGGTATTTTGGTGTTTTTTAATTTGGAGATATGTATTGGTCAGTGAATGAGTCTAGTTAAGTTAGAGATTAGGATAGTGTAGACCAGCCTTCCCCACCCAATTTTTAGGCCTTGTGCCAAATTTGTATTTCCCCATATATTTTTTTTACAAATACAATAAATAATTTCAGGCAGTGTCCGTCGAACCAACAACACCATTTTGCTGTCTAGAGTTTTGGGCACCACGCTTACGTCTTTGGACGTAGCGTCGGTTAGTCCCTTTCACCCGGTAGCAGCTCTCTATCGGTCAGCACTATGCTGAAATATATAAGACCCACTACTGGACTATAAACTAACCCTTACCGGACTTTGACAAAACTTCCAAAAAGAAAACTAACCCTTATGGAAGCCCGAAATACCAAATGCGGACACCTACATACATGAAACGAATTAAGGTATTTTTTGACACCTTAACTGATGGATTCAATCATTTCAATGTATTCAGGAAAAACTCCCTCATCCACGGAATGGTTGTTGAACCCGGTAAATAAAGGAAAGTATAAAAGAAACGTCTTCGTCTCTTATCTGCTTCTATCTTTTCTTTTTGTACATTTCTTTTGGGACCTTCTTTGGGCAAAGCATTGCGCTAGCCAGTCAACGTGGGGTAAAATAATATAACCAAAATATGGAGTCAGATATCTTACGGCAACACAGCCTTGCCCTTAGCCCCTGACCTTCAGACCTCAAACCCCACAACGTTACATGACAAGAACACTATATAATTAAAGTGTTGTAAAATAGATTCAAGAAGGAGTTTGATTAAGGCATTGGTTTTAAGACAGAATTAAATTAGAAAATAGCTTAACCAATCGGAGAAAAAGTCAAATAGTATTTTCTGAACTGTTCCTTGGAATCTCACTTAAGGGGCTTATGAAACTCATTTCTTAAAGACAACCGGTGATAAAAATTAATGGCTAAATTAAAATGCAGAAAGACTCAAAAACAACAGTGCACTGGTTTCTTTATTCCTTACTTGTAGAAATGGACACAGCAGGAAAAAATCTGTTGCCGAGTCGGCAGGGGCTGTAGAATACACTGACTGCACCTCTGCAGAAGGGTACCCCCTTCCAATGAGTGTCCTAGATATGACACTAAACAATCTGATGGTGAGGTTCCAGTGATGCTGGAGCTTTGGAGAATGCGGAGCATCCCTTCATTGCCATTGCTCCCATGTTCACTCAGGGCCGGAATGGTAGCACTTGATAGAACCCTATCTATGGGTTAAATAGAACTAAACTGCATACTTATGCTAAACTGAATTGTTTGAATTAGAACTGTTTGAATAAACTAAATAGCTTGAAATAAAAATGTTTTGATAAATAAACTGTACTTACATTTAAACTGTGTGCTTATGCTAAACCGAATTATTTGAAATGGAACTGTTTTTGACATTGAAACTATACTTACACTAAACGGAATTGTTTAATATGGAACTGTTTTAACATTTAACCGTGTGTAAACAAAATCTGTACTAATACTAAATTGAATTAGCTGAATTAGAACTGTTTGAATAAACTGAATAGATTGAAATAGGAATGTTTTTGCCAATTAAACTGCGTACTCATGCTAAACTGAATTGTTTGAAGTAGAACTATTTGCATAAAAATGAATTTGGCGTTAAATAACCCACAAAGGTTGATATGCCATACCAACCAATCAACATAAATAAAGAGGTAGTGCAGATACGATAACCATAGGACGTACTAACCTGGGCAAAAATTATGCAGCTAGCACATTTAGAGGATGTTCACTTCGTTTTTAGCAGTAAATAATCTAATGACAGATAAGACTTAGAACAGTTTGTATTTAATAGCTAAACATTTTGGCTTCATAACTATATCTTTAAACAAAGTAGATTAAATTATTTAAATTTTATATTTTTTCCAAGCCATGAAGAAGCCAGAATCTTCTGCTATTGAAGAAAAATGTTTTGCATTTTATGTTATTACTTTATTATACTGCTACCAAAAAACTTAAGCTAACATTCTCTAAACATGCTAATTCATTAATTTTTGCCAGGTGTAATCGCATTTAACATCGTTGAACTATGGAATGATTGTTGGGGCCTCGAAAGACTCACACTCTGAGGTGACAGCTGCTGTAGATATAGCAAAGTTATGCCAGAAATATATGAATTCTAGACGGGCATCAGAGGCACATGAAAACTTCGGATACACACTGGGTATGCAAAAACGGGACCCCAGTTACTAACAAGAATAATAATGGAATTGGCAATCGAGTTCAAATCCTGGACGAGTCTGCGTTTGGTTTTGTGCTAATGCTCTTAGAAAAGGTAAGGATCAGTCTTTTCTTTCCACAGCTCTGGATAAATAATATAGCAGACTGTATTCTTGAGCCTCAGTAAGGCAAAAAGTCAAGGAGAATGCAAGCTTTGTTCCACTTAAAAAAGGACCTTGTGTCACACCCTGCTCATGGAGGAAGGGTTGATCAAATTAAGACAATAGTAATTATCTAATTCATTAGTGGTGCCTTTTGAGCGAGCGGTCAACGTAGTGAAAAGCACACATCGGATTTCAAGGAATTTTACGGTCTATCTACAAAGGTCTCATTATTAACTCAATGGCATCAAAAGAATATCATCATTGGACCCTAGAAGACTGACGCTGTGTCGCGTGCTCAGTCGAGACACTTTCAAGATCTTTCAGATTGTCGAGTTCGTGTGTAGAGGAAACCACATGAAGCTATGGACCCAGCCTGTTAGTAGGTTTGGTTTGGTTTGCTTTCTTTGTTTAATGCCATATCAACCTTCGTGGATTATTCAATGCCAAAGCTATCCCTGTAGAAAAACAAGTGATACAACTCAACCCATATATAAGAGGCTTCGTACCTTTCCCAAAGTTATTAGTTCAAAAATGAACGCCATAGCGCGACTAGAGTTCGAACTCACTTTCTTCTAGGCCACAATCCACCACTTTCACCATTATGCTCTGTTAGCACTGTTGTACAAACTGATGATTGCTCTATCGTGGTGTGGTATGTGTTCTGTTGAAGTTCGTAAGGACCACTTGTGAAACTGGGGTCCTTTTTGTCATGTGTGCTTGTTCCCTCAAGAGAACATCCCATTTTCTATCATGCGTGGGTGAAACTAGTTCGATCCTCCCCACCGGCCTCTGTGCTCGCCAGTTTTAAAACCCATATATAGGAGATGATGCAGACTTCACAAAAATCCATGCAGACACACCCAACAAGAACACATGGCAGTGTTAGAACGCAACGACTCCGGCACATCTTTGACACCATGCCATGTTGTGTAGCCGCAGTTATTCAGAAGAAGGTAAGAGCTGCATTTTATTTGGTAGCGGTCTCTAATTTTTCGGTTTGTTCACCTCTTTAGTTTTAATAATTTATGTCTACATTACTGAAATAAAAATTTATCATTATTACTATTTATTCGAACTGGTATCTTAATTGTTATAGTTACAGCGTTTCGGTCGTTGTACTCTCTGGGCTTCAAGTTCTCGTTGTAGTATTCTGAGAATTTCGAACCTTTCCTTTTATTCTATTCATGTTTAAGATGACAGCTCGTATTTGTTTGTTTGGGTTTCATGGCATATCGACCTTTGTTAGTTATTTAACGCCAAATCCATTTTTATACAAATAGTTCTATTTCAAAAAATTAAGTTTAGCATGAGTACACAGTTTAATCATCAAAAACATTTCTATTTCAAGCTATTCAGTTTATTCAAACTGTTCTAATTCAATTTAGAATAAGTATAGATTTTCTTTACATACAGTTAAATGTCAAAACAGTTCTATATTAAACAATTCAGTTTAGTGTAAGTACAGTTCAATGTCAAAAACAGTTCCATTTCAAACAATTCAGTTTATCATAAGTACAGTTTATTTGTCAAAAATATTTTTATTTCAAGCTATTCTGTTTAGTAAAACAGTTCTAATTCAAACAATTCAGTTTAGCATAAGTATGCAGTTAGTTCTATTTAACCCATAGATAGGACCCTATCAGGTGCTACCATTCCGGGCTTGAGTGGACCTGGGAGCAATGGCAATGAAGGGGTGCTCCGCATTCCCCAAAGCTCCAGAATCACTGGAACCTCACCACCAGATTGTGGTGGGAGTCTTATCCCTCTGCAGAGAAGCAGTCGATGTATTCTACGGCCCCAGCCGGTTGGGCAATCGTACTAGTTAATGGCTCAGTAGGTACGTTGGTAGTTATACATTTTTGTTAAGTGTAAATGGTGGTTGTGGGTTCAATCCTTATATCTGGTAGAGGCTCTAGTTCGCTAGAACTAATGCTGTATCAACAGAAGAATTCTAAATTAACTTTGAGCCAACTAATACGAACCATAGTCTACAATAGACTGCGAAATAAAAGCAATTTAAACCCGTCGAATGAAAGGCTTCGATCCGAAATTCCAAGAAGATTACCAACTACGACAGTTGGATACATCTTAGGGTGTAATAGTTAACGAACTTGACTCGTAGACAATTGCTAATGAATTTGATTTTCACTTGGTGACTCATAATAATCTGGCTTTGTGACAAACTGAGTTCAGTGGCCCTGTTGGCTAGGGCTGCAGAATACACCGACTGCATTTCTGCAGAGGGGTAAGACTTCTCTAACTAGTGTCCTAGATATGACACTAAACAATCTGATGGTTAGACTCTAGTAATACCAGAGCTTTGGGGGAATGAAGAGTACATCTTCATTGCCATCTCTCCCGGTCCACTCTAGCCTGGAGTGGTAGCCCCTGATAGGGTCCTATCTATGGGTTAAATAGAACTAAACAGTGTACTTATGCTAAACTGAATTGTTTGAAATAGAACTGCTTTGATGTATGAAAATGGATTTGGCATAAAATAACCTACAATGGTTGATATGCCATAAAACCAAACCAAACTAAACTGTGTTAAGCTTAGAAAATAGCTCCGACAATAACCTGATGAAGGCCTGAAAATAAAATTACCTAAAAGTTGTTACGATAACAAAGAAAATTATGGTCACATAATTTGCTTTTTGATAATTATTCTTAGTAAGTATGTATTTACCCAACTCCTCTGCCACTGCCAGTGCGTTTTATCCATTGCTGGGTGAGATGGTTGGATTAATGCCTATACCAACGGCATTAGCACCAAAAATCGACTAGAAAATACCATTTTACGTCGTCTTGTTATTGTGACTTGTCCAGAAGTAAGTTGTATGATCAGCAATAAACTGAGTGGGATTTTTCTGTGACCACGTGTCTGACTTTTCCTTTCCTAATATGAACAATGTCATCAGGTCGTCATCTCAACGTTGTCTGGGTCACCTTTTTTTTGGAAACGCCCATAATTCTACAAAATTCAAAAAAATTCTTGTAACATAAAAACTGTTATTGTTGTTTGCACACGGTTAAACGGTTCCAAATATTCTAACAAGGATAGTTCCGTTTAGTATTAATTATTTGTTTGAATTCACCTAAATGATTTCAAATATTGCTATCAAACATAGATAATTTTATTTGCACATAGTTAAATGTTTCAAGCATCGCGATGTAAAACTAACAATTCAATTTAGGCACACAGTTAAAGAGTTTAAAGTATTACTTATCAACACTGATAATTCTATTCAACATTACTCCTTTGTTAGCACTCAGTTAAATTGTTGCACGTATTGCTATGCATCACTAACAATTCAATTAAACCTCACTTATTTGTTTACACACAGTTAGAGGATCAAACACTTCTAACAATTTGATTTAGCATAAGTCATTTGTTTGCACACAAATGGTTAAACAGTTCTATTTGACCCTTTCAAGTCCTACCTCTCTGAGTCAAAGTGAACCTAGGAGCAATAGCAATAAAGGGGCACCCGTTTGGGAAGGGGTCTTACCCTTCTGCAGCCCCTGTCGACTGGGTTGTTTTATTGTGTTGTTGTTGAAACATGCAGGAAGATACAGAAAATTGAAAGTATGTTTGTAATAAAATTAAAACAAAGCTCATCACGTACCAGACGGTTTTCCTTTGATTATATTCCTAATAGACATATCTGTAATTAATAAAAGCTTTTAGTATTGTGTATTATGTCACTTATACGAAAGGCCAGATCCTTGGTCGAGTGGAGGAGATGTATACTAGTGAACGAATGAAAACCAACGTTTTCTTCGCTAAGACTTATTGAGTCGAAAGAGGGCTAAATTTACGTTTTTTTTCTTAAGTACCTGAATGTATCGCTATTCCAACTTATTGTATCGCCTTTTAACGGTCGTTAGAAATCATTCAGCGAGCAAGGACAGGTAATTCTGCATGATTACTATAATGGTGAAAACAGTTTGTCCAGGTTTTGTCTGAAGTTAAATGCATTATTATTATTATTATATGCTTCGGGGTCAATGTATGTGCAGCAGAAAGAATTTCGTATTTTTGTTTGGCGCGTAATTTAATTCGACCGTTAGGGTCGACACATATTTTCACCCAATCAGGATGACTTATCCTATTCAACCTGAATCATCTTTCCGGGCAGCACAAATAGGTGAAGTCGCCAAAACACTTTCTCTTTCGCAGAACTTCTTCGTTCCGGACAGACGTCTTACTGTCTGTTCTTCAATAGCAGCAGCAGCAGCACACCAACATGAGGAAAGCCGTCTAATTTATGGACCCCTTATGGAACATATCCCCTTCACACATTCAACAATGCCTTAACCTAACGATGCACTTTTCGCTCAGGCGTTTAGCTACTAAAACGCTTTCTCAACTCTATCCTAACTTCTTTTCATTTCCTTACTTCTTTCCTTCCTACGAGACTTGCAGCATAAACGTAAACCCTTTATTCCACACTGCCATTAAAAACCTTCATATAAAACCTTACGGCATCTTCGTACTTCTTCTCTCTCTCATTTACTTACCTTTTACTCTTAGCGAGGAAGTAACGTAACACCAACATAACCTAATAATATTCCCTTGTTAAATATGTATTTAACGAATCTCTCCACCACAGCTAGGATGTGACACAAGGTCAATTTTTAAGCAGAATAAATCGGATTTGAATCCAGTTTTCCTTCTATACAGGTCAACTAACCAAGGATAAAATCCTAGCATGCCCAACTATTTACCCATAGTTGGGTGGAGGGTAGAAAAGAGATGGATTCATGTCTTCCTCAAGGACTTTTGTTCGAAGCGAAAAGCTAACAGCTTCGTCAAAGAATTAAACTCGGGTTGCCGATTCCATTTCTAACGATGATAACCGTTTCGCTAAGCATGCTTCCCCATGAATTGTATCAGTGTAATAAAGTAATTGTAGTTTAGTCTCATTTGCAAAATTACTTGGTAGCTTAAATAGTTGCGTCTTGTGTACTGACCTCAGTAGTCGGTGTTCAAATCCTGGTAAAAGCAAGATTTCAAATGCCAATTTTCAAAGCAAACAAATTTGAAAGACAGACTAAAAGAATTATATTGTATCAAAATTTACAATATAAAAGAATTTAGTATCAAACTTTATTGTAAAAGATGATAGAAAAATGCCAAATTCGCGATATAAGAGTATAATGTTTTAGGAGGCTTTAGTATGTAATTTTTAAGCGTAAGTTCCGCAGTTTTCTAGTTTGGATACCGATTCAAAAAGATTATACAGATAACAAAGTTTTAGAAACGAATTTTATACAAAAGAAACAAGAAAGAAAAGATGGAAAGGATAAAGTGTTGCAAATTTTGGCGTAATTTGTGAGATTTATCTGAGAGAGAGAGAGAGAGAGAGAGAGAGTACCCGAAAAACAAAGTTCTTTGAATATTGAAAAGTTTCTGCTTTTGTTAATTTGGTTGAGTTCTCTGTAAAGTTGTCTTTTATTAGAATCCTCAGGCTGGATTTTCAGCTTTCATTTAATTTCAGTTGAGTTCTGCAAAGTTGTCTTTTAGGTTGACTTTTAATTGAATTTTTCGGAAAGCTTCTTGCCTGTTTGAATACTTTTCGGCTGTTCAAGAAGGGAGTGACAAAACCTTTATGATGGCTACTTTTTCTTGTTTTAACAGTCTGGTTTTCGAAGTTCACACTGCGGATTCGTAGTTGTTGGCGAATCGGGGTGATAGCTTTTTGGTTCTTTATTGTCTGGGATTACTTTTCCTGTTTCCACTGGCCAAAATTAAGAGCCGCACGTAGTCGGTTTGTTCTCTTGTTAGAAATATTTTTTTACGACTCATCACAATCTTCTGTTCCCATTTTGGCCCTGCACTGTGCTAAGCTCGGCTTAACAAGCATTAGAATGTAATATTTGTTCACGGCTGGTTGTAGTTAAATTTCGTATCATTTGGCCTCTACATTGTTGTATAATTTGAAGATGAATTTTAGTTGGTAGGAGAGAAATGTAGTTTTCTCTCGAGAATGGCTATTCTAATGATACTAATGAAATATACAACACAAATATATTGTTTCAAACGCAACTTTTTCCTTTCTCCTTTTCCCACATTGGTGAGAACTGCTATGTTGGAGGAAGAAAAAAGAGAGAGTAGTTTGTTAAAGAAGATTGACTGTTTGCCATGAAAATATAAAATAGGGCGCATTTTAGGAGAATACGAAGGAGTCAGTCGTTAAAGCGAGTCTTATAAGAGACGGCTTGATAAAAAGAGAGAGCTTAAGCCCCACCCCCCAGCTTTTTCGTGTATTGCTTAACTTTGTAGGGAGCCTAGTCAGCTTGGTCTGTAGAATACACCGACTGTATCTCTGCAGAAGGCTAAGACCCACTTCAGATGAATGTCTTGATTTCGGTTTCTTTGTTTAATGCCATATCAACCTTTTTAGGTTATTTAATGCAAAAACTATCATTCTCTAAGGACAGTAGTGGTACTATTTAACCCATAGATGGGAGGATAAGGGGCTCATACCTTTCTCAAGGGTATTTATACGAAAGTGAACCTAATAGCGCGACTGGAGTTCGAACTCGCTGACTACTATTCCACAGTCCATGGTGTAATGCTTTAAGCATTACACCATGAGGACACCCCTGAGTGTCTTGGATATGTCACTAAACTATTTGATGGTGAAGGTCCAGTCCTGAAGTTTTGGAGAATGTGGCATATCCCTTTATTGCCATTACTCTCAGGTTCACTCTGATCTGGAGTAGTAGTACCTGTTAAGGTCCTAACCGGCTCATTGGGCTAGTGGGTAGAGTGTTCGCCAATGGTCCGGGAGAACGGGGTTCAATCCCAGGTCGAGTCATAACAAAGACTTAAAAAATGGTACTTGATACTTGCTTAACACTCAGCAATATAAGGTACGTATCAAGGGTAAAGTGGAGCAATCCAGGGAAAGGAGTAGCGCCCTCCTCTACCTCCCAGTGTAGTAGCTATTTAAAATGGAGCCTTCAGGTCGCCCTCGACTACGGTCGCCAACTTTACTTACTTATACTGGAAAGTGTAGTCAAATAAATAAGTAATATTGAATTGAATTATTAGAATGAGATAGAAATACTTGAAACATTAAAAACTTACATTTTTTTCTGGTGTAGGGAAAAGGTTCACGCAGGATAATTTGTGCACACGTGCTGCTCGAAAAGCGGAGACGAAAGAGAGGAGTCATCTCCGACTGGTGTCTACTACCGACAACGGGTAGGACTCGCTTCTCGAATTGTCACATAGCCGTTGGTCATATGGTTCTTGGAAGGTCTGCCCATAACTTCCCTAAAGGTAAACCACTATGCTTAGTTTGTAGTGGGTGCATGTAGCGAGTGAGAGTGAGTTCTCATCCGTATTTTACGGGTATTACTTCACGATTAGTTCCACCACAAATTTTTACAAGCACGTAAAACAAATGGAATATGACAACAACGAACATTAAGAAACAAACAATTTAATATTTATAACAAAACAGGAATAAAAATTAATGAGAATCATGATGTGCGAGTGGCCTTTGTAGAAATACAGTTATGGCCAGTTAAATGAAAATTGAGTTATTAACACGTGTGTGTTGACATGTTAATAAAGTCTATCAAATAAAAGGTTCCTTGGTTGGCCGAAGTAAGTTGGATAAAAATAATTGTCTTTACTTACATATCTTGGTATGTGTGTGTGTATATATATGAATGATGGACCGTATGTATGGGTCTTTGCTTTCATTAAGTCCGCACTGTGTTTTTTCTTAAGATTATGGCGACAACGTGTCGCATTGATGAAAGAAAGTCGCAAGCCTTTTTCTGTTGCTCGTTTCATGACCTCTAGTGAAAAGTCTTTTTGGGTAGTCGACGGAATGACTTTTTAGCCCTGGAAGAAATGAATTGAATGACCGACAATTGACCTGGTTGATTAAATTCGTTATTTATACTTTAGTAGTGGATCAATTGCGAGTCCTAAAATTTAAGCACGTAGACATTTCTTGACCAATCAGATTCGTATTTTTACTTATTTGTTTTTGAGCCTAAAAAATTTCTGTTAATTAGTTTCTGATCCGAATTTCCTAGAATGTTCTTCTATGTTTTTAGCTGATTGGTAGAAAAATATAAAAATGTAACTTCAGTGCTAATGCGGTTTTGATCCAAAATTTCTAGAATGTTCTTATGTATGTTTTTGTTAATTATTTTAAGGCTAAAAATGTGTATTCTATATGTTCCTTGGTACATTTAACTCTGTGCAAACAATAAATGGCAATATTTGAAACCGTTTAACAGTGGGCAAATGAATAATCTCTGGCTCGTTTAAAACACCAGTCTGCCCTACTATTTACCCATGGCTAGTATTCATCTCTTTTCTAATGGCATAAGCCCAAAATCTCATTAGGGATTTGAACTCGGGTCGCTGATTTTATTTCCTACGACGATAACCATTACGTAAAGCACGTACCTTACTTTGTATTGATTGATTTTAACGGTATGTCAACCCATGTAGAAGTTAGGGAATCGCATTCATTATTCGTTCATATTTACATTGTTTGTGTTGATGTTTCTAAAGGCTTTTTGACACGGTTATGTGATATTAAGTATTAAATACAACTGATTTGCATACAGTCTTTTAGTTTCAAGTAACCCATAATAATAATAATAATCCTTTATGAATAATTATAGTTTCAAGTGACTTTTCTTAATACAAACAATTTACCGTTATATGACATTAAGTATTCCTACCAAATACGAATAATTTTCAAACAGATCTATGGGACCACAACAGGTACCACCACTCTGGGTCAAAGTGGACTTGGGAGCAACTGAAATGAAGTGATACTCCACACTTCCCCAGATCTCTTAAATTGATGCTTCACCATTAGATGCAAGTTAAGTGTTTTACCTCCCTGCTCCATCGACAGAGCGCTTACTTTGTAATTATATGTACTGTAAGCAACCTGAGGCGTTTGTGCTAGACTAAGAAAAACTTACATAACAAAAATAAATTTAGTGAGGAAAAGGTTAAAACCAAAAACATTTCTGTTCCGTGGTGAGTTTGATCTTTAAGGATCGGTTTAGAAGAAAATAAATAGCTTTTACTTAAGAGTTAAGTTCAATTTTATTCAGTTATCGCCCGTTATCACACGGTGAAGGCAGGACTTTGAACTTTTTTATTTTATTTGGCTGGTGCTCGTTCGTTGATGCTTAACGTATAGTGGAATCCTCAACACAACCGGCTCTTCACAGTAAGTAAATTCTTCTTACTGAATTAATATCTCATTTTAAAGAATTACAAATAATACTCTAAATAAAAACGTTGGTATACTTATCTCTTTGCTAGTAACCACGATTGACGACGACTATTGTTACTGAATAAAGTAAAGAAATACTAGTACTACAGTTTTAAAAATAAATCAATGGTACTAAAAAAAAAACCTGCTGATATTTCGAGTCTATAGGGGTACCTGAAGTTGTGTAGTTACATAAATTAAGACGGAAAGTTGCGAGGTCTAACTAGATGTTTAAACTTTGAAAAAAAAAAGTTAAAATACACTCACTTTATTAATATTAGATATTTATTTATTTTTGAAATCCTCTGTTTTGTTGGTAAGTAAAGTACTTACTTAAGTAATAAACACTTGTTTTTCTCAAAACTGATAATAGTAATCGTTTGTGTATTTTGTAGATCTTTATCATTGAAATTTGAGGTCAATTTTTATTAAAAACAATCCCAGTCTAAAACAAATATATAATATATATATATATATATATAAAATCTTTTTTTCTTTGTATCAACAAATTTTGACGGCATTCCAAAAGCAAACTTTTTTTTTTCGGCTGTTAACTTTAAAATACTAACTTTAAAAATAGCCTACAAAATACATTATTGTTAAATGTTTGATAATTATTTATTTTTACTTGGAAATAGTTATCTAAATTAGCTTACAGCTTGTTTCCAATCGAGGTAGTTAATTTTATTCAACTTTCTTAATTGAAAGCATTATCCATTTTCGACTCGTTTTTTAAATTTTTATTCTTATTACTAACAACCATATGTATTTTTCTCATCTCTCGTCATCAAAAATTAAATTATGTATTAACGTTAGAGTTGAAAGTGCAAGTATCGTGTTTCATTAAAGCAAATATAAACAAAAAATGAAGTTAGAGTTGATGGCTAAACGAAAGCGTACTTTAGTTTTTTGTTTGTTTGTACCGGACCACTTTATGGGACACCGAGTGAAGAATGTTACCTTCTGTGATTTTCAATTTAATTATAACTACTTTTAGTTATAACCCCTTCAGTCTTTATTCAGTTGTCTTAACAAAGGAAACAAAATTGATTAAAAATAAAATTGTAAGGTCCGATATTTTTCCATTTAAAAAAAAAAAAAAGACCTTACAATAAATTCTATGTATTTTACTTTGTTTTCAGTTTAACTATTGTTGTCGCATCCTAATTGCTAACACCTATGTTTTAGGAAGATTATATACTTTTCTAAATTTTTTAGAATAAAATTCGTGTCCGCAGGGTCAAAAAAAAAAAAACAACAACAAAAAACAGGTGAAGCCATCTGTTCCCCGGTATAACAAACTCCCGCTTTAAGATCCTTGTCAGGTCGCACCTGCTTGATCAAAGTGTTTTGATGATGGGTTTATTGCTAGTGCGAGCAAAATTTAGTTGTTTTTGTTTTAAACGATTGACACTAATTCAAATAATTTAAAACAAAGTAATGATATAAACAATGTCTTGCAAGCGCTGATTAAAAAGAAAAGTTGGGATATTTTTATTGTATATAGTTTTCCAATAAAGTAAAATAAAATCGAAATCTTTTTAAATCACTTACTGCCTCCGTTTATATCGAGGAATTCAAACTCAAGCACTTTAAAGGGCCATTACGTCCTCGTGCCTAGTGGAAGGTCAGAGATGTGTGATTTCCACCCGTTATAATGCTAATGGTCCCAGGTCGAGTCATACCAAAGACTCAAAAAATAGTACTTGATGCCGCCTTGCTTAACACTCGGCATTATAAGGTGAGGATCAAGGGTAAAGTGAAGCAATCCTGGGAATAGTGTAGCACCCTCCCCTACACCTCGATGTAGTAGCTATTGAAAAGGGAGCCTTCGGGTCACCCTCGACTAAGGTCACCAACTTAACTTTTTACTTTATAATGCTAATCTGCTATACAGCTGATAGACCGCTCTTTTTTTTTTTTTTTTTTTTTTTTTTTTATCATCAAAATCAATACGCATATGATGGGGGAGGGATATGTGAATTTGTAAAAACTCCTGGAACACAAATCTCCTGTAATCCCCACCTTTTCTTTTTACTTTTGGTAAATTCTCATTTTGCCCTTTTATAGTATTTCATGAGTAAATTGAATGTTTTTAAATGTATATAAAATTGGATACATATTTCTACTTTTCAACTTTAAGTGAAAGTCACTGATATATTAAAAGCGGATTCTTTCCTTCTCTAATGATAAACATGGTCAGACCCTGGCTGATCTTAAAATTGATTATCTGTTGGCAGGTTAAGCTTAATACTGTTACTACAAGAGTATGGCTAGGGACAAATTGTGATATATTAGGAAAATATTAATAACAAAAATTGTTCTGCCGCATGCCGTAGAAAAGTAGTTTGTGGGCCACGTGTTAGCGACTCCTGTCAAATCTCACATGACATTCAAAACCTAATTTTTTAATTTTAGTTGCCATTAAAGAGAGATGTAAACCTCTTGATTTTAAAGTATAACTTAAATTTACCATTGAGTAAAATGACAGCCATTAGCTACTCTTAAAATTTTTCTGATTTAAAAAGAAAAATGAATGAATAAATAAATAAACACCATTTTTAACTGGAGGATTTAACATTCATTCAGTATAAGTGAAGTTGGTGATGGTAGTTGAGGGTGACCCAAAGGCTCCCTTTTCAATAGCTACCACACTGAAGTGTAGGGGAGGGTGCTACTCCTTTCTCTGGATTGATCCACTTTACAACGATGTGTTAAGCAAAGAGGCATCAAGTACCATTTTTTTTTTT